>CM055069.1:40288153-40351500 GCA_029204045.2 Tillandsia leiboldiana | reverse complement strand
CGTCGCGAGGATCGCGACAGTATTTTCCTTGGATTTTTCTGGGCATTTTTCGCAGGTAAAAATTGGTGAATTCTGGACTGTGGTATTAAGGGACAGATTCTGGGAATTGTGAATGTATAGCTTATGTGTTTTCCTTTGGGGTATTTTGTACAGATTGGTGGGGAGTTTTGGACTGAGCTTGGGTTCCGCTTTTGGGAATTGGGATTAGCGCTCGAGGTGGGTGATGTTGTAAACCTCTTATTTGGGATTTATCACTAGGCCTATTAGAATGCTCTTGATTATGCTGTTAGTAAATCTGTGAGATGGACCTAGCATGCTTGTATGAAATCCTGATTTCTTCGTTGATAATCGCATTGTTAGAAAACTACAAGTTAATTAATGGTGAGTCCATGCTTTAAACATGTAGTAGAATTACTTGGAATTTATGCTAAATCCCTATCTTGTTGATTGATTAAATGAAAGGCTGAGGTATGTGGTTAGAGTACTTAAAATGGTTCATCAAGATAATGACTTTTGCATGCTTGAATGGTCACCTAGATAGGCCACCTTTTTCTGCTACACTATCATGCTGGAATTGACTTAGGAGAAACCATGTTGCATTCTTTCTTCAGTCACTTAGACATAGGGGATATTATGCTCGGGTTAGAGCAGGGGCTGGGTTAGTGTAGTCAGATACTTGGGTTTCGGGGAGAGGGTTTGGGCTTCCTTTGGGAGACGGTACTTTTCCTTATAGAGCGGAGTGCGCGATTTGCCGACTTGAGACCCTGGGACTCCTGTCCCATATCGGTGTTATGCGTAGGCTGGCATACCCGATTTGGCAGACATTGAGAACCCTGTCCCATATCGGTGCTATGCGTAGGCTGGCATACCCGATTTAGCAGACCTTGAGACTCCTGTCCCATATCGGTGTTATGCGTAGGCTGGCATACCCGATTTGGCAGACATTGAGACTCCTATCCCACACCGGTGTTATGCGTAGGCTGGCATACCCGATGTGGCAGGCTTCGATATTCTGATGCATACATTTAGCTATCTTTAGCTGGGCAGGTAGAGGCATATTAGTGGTAGCTTTTATCAGGAGTCATACTCATAGTTACCGCATTTATTCTTTTAGCCTCTGGTAGACCTAGTGGGCAGGTAGGAGTTTTGTGTTGAGGTTTACCCACTAGCGGAGGCTACTGTCTTTATAGTAGTACTGACCCCCACTGTTTTTCCCTTTCTTGTCCCCTTTGTTTTGCAGAGTCATCTGCCGGAGTTGCGGGGCCTTCCTCCCAGGATCGAGGTAAGAGGATCTCCGACTAGATAGCTGCTACCCCGAGCTCGAGTTTTGTAGTTTTGTTGTATCCCCGGTACACTCAGACAGTTGTATTTCTTTTATTTTGGGTCTGGCTGCGGCCAGCTGGTTGTATTCACTTCGTGAGCTGGGAGAGACATATGTATATTCTTGAGAGTTTATTGTACTTTTATTTCCAGCATTTGTCTGAGATGTACTAGTTTTAGTTTAGCTCTGTTTTATGCTCTAGCATTATTTCTTTATATCTGAGCAGGTTACCAGCGCTTCGTGTACACGGGAAATACCGTGTGCACGGCGGGTCTGAGGACGAGCCCGGGTTCTGGTTTTACCACCCGGGGCATGACAGATTATTTTGGTATCAGAGCTTAGGGATAGGTCAGTTGGGACTTAGGAAACCCTAGGCTTTTTGGCAGACCCTAGGAAGGCAGGGCTGTGAGTGACGCGATATTTTGCGAAAGTCGGCAATTTGTTATTAAACTCTTCCTGTGAGTGGAGAGGGATTGGCATAGCCTATTTCTGGTGGACTGTTATGTTGCTGCATACAACATAAGGTTACAAAAATAGGGGGATGTCCATGACTTTCGCTGGATTGGGTCGTGTGTGGTGGTTCTGACCCGTGGTTTCTTGTGTGGCAGGATGCCTCCTAGGCGGCAGATCCCTACTCGGGTACTCCTACACCCCCGGAGGAGCCGGAGCAGTCCGGGCCTTCTGAGATCAGTGAGCTGAGGGCCATGGTGGCCCATTGGCGAGAGTCACCGCCGACAGGAGCAGAGATTTGAGCAGTTGCTGGCTCAGATTGCGGCACCACCCCCTACTAACTGTAGAGGCCCCTGTACCACCGGTTTGTACCGCCGGCTATTCCACTTGTTCCTACGGCAACCGTCGTCTAGCAGTGGGGCTCAGGGGGTGATCATGCCATTGACCCCAGCGGGAGGAGCAGGAGTTTGCTGACAAACTCGCACAGTTCTGTAAGCGAGGACCACCTAGGTTCTCGGGGCGGAGTACTCATCCAGCAGAGATAGGATCGTGGTTGGCATCAATGGAGAAGTTGTTCAGAGATTTCTTCATTGATTCGAGATTCAGAGTACACATGGCCGTACATTGTTTGGAGGGGGATGCTGATACTTGGTGGCGTCGGGTTGAGCCCTTAGAGTTTCATATCACCCGACAGCTACCCTGGTCGGAGTTCAGGAGGATGATCCTTGACACTTACTTCTCCACGAGCGTGAAGAAGAAGATAGAAGATGACTTGAAGAACCTGCAGCAGGGTGATCGTTCAGTATGGGATTACTTCCAGGAGTTTACGCAGTTGCTTAACTGCGTACCCTATGTTGCCAGGGACGGGCTGCACCAGGTGGAGCTGTTTGAGACAGGTTTACGCCCCGAGATCTATACCTTGGTACACGCCCAGAGGCTTCAGACTTTATCAGAGGCAGTGGATCATGCACAGTGGGTCGAGAGGGGAGATCATGTGGTCGCTAGGCGCGGAGGCACGGTCGCTCAGAGTTCTGAGAGGAAGCGGCCAGCGCCAGACGAGGGGGGACAGGCCAGTTCATGGAGGCCGCCCCGACCGCCACCGCCACAGTCTACGGGCCGTGGGCGTTCGGATCGGCGAGGGCCTGGGGGATCCCAGAGGCCCCCACAGCAGCAGCCCCAGCGACAGCAGCAGCACTCGCAGCAGCAGAGGTCGCAGTTGCGACAGCAGGGGTCACAGCGGCAAGGGCAGCAGCAGCAGCAGTCGAGGCAGCCCCAGTCTGCGGTCAGGTGCGTCTTTTGTAGGGGACAGCACGCGGCGGATACTTGTGACCAGAGGTATGGCCGCTGTTATCGGTGTGGACAGTCCGGCCATATTCGAGCTACTTGCCCTCTCTCTACACCGCAGGCTCCTTCTTCAGCATCAGCTCCTTCGGTGCCCCAGCAGCGGCCTTATGCTCCAGCGAGCAGGGCCCCCTCCTCCCACCCTACAGACTACCGACCACCAGCTCAGAGCGGGCGAGTCTACGCCGCCCAGGTAGGGGACTCTGCGGCGGCCGACCTCGTGGTGGCAGGTATCATTTTACTTTTCGGCATTAGAGCTCGCACTTTATTTGATACCGGTGCATCACATTCTTTTATTAGTAGAGCATTTGCATCATCGCATGGATTAGAGTTACGTCGGTTACCGCATGCATTAGAGGTACGGATTCCCGATCATATTTTGATTGTAGAGGAGTGTTGTTGGTCTTGCCCGGTACAGCTTGAGTCTTGGATTTTGCCAGCGGACCTGATGGTCCTTAGTCAGCTGCGAGATTATGACATTGTGCTGGGGATAGATTGGCTAGCTCGCTATTTCGCGACGATTGATTGCGCCGCGAGGACTGTTACTTTTAGCGAGCCAGGCCAGGAGGTGTTTGTTTACAGAGGGTGCCAGAGTGCTTTCTTTGCCTCTGTGGTTTCGACTTCTCGGGCGAGGCAGATGATGCGCAGTGGATGCGTGGCCTTTTTGGCGTCGGTGGTTAAGGAGCCTGTGGCGGCACCGGGACTCCCGGATATCCCTATTGTCCACGAGTTCCCGGATGTGTTTCCTCCAGATCTGATTCATATGCCGCCGGATAGGGAGGTTGAGTTTTTGATTGACGTAGTTCCAGGAACTGCGCCAATCTCTAAGGCTCCTTACCGAATGGCACCGGCTGAGCTGCGAGAGCTAAAGGCGCAACTCCAGGATTTAATGGACAAAGGTTTTGTCAGACCAAGCGTATCGCCTTGGGGAGCGCCGGTGCTATTTGTGAAGAAGAAGGATGGATCACTTCGACTATGTGTTGATTATCGGGAGTTGAATAAAGTGACCATCAAGAACAAGTACCCTTTGCCGCGCATTGATGACTTATTTGACCAGCTGCAAGGGTCTTGTGTCTTTTCTAAGATTGATTTACAGTCTGGTTACCACCAATTGAAGGTGAAGGCCGAGGATATCCCAAAGACGGCATTCAGGTCGCGGTACGGGCATTATGAGTTCACCGTCATGCCTTTTGGATTGACAAATGCCCCTGCTGCTTTTATGGATTTAATGAACAGGATTTTTCGACCATACCTGGATCGGTTCGTCGTTGTTTTTATTGATGACATCCTAGTTTATTCCCGAAGCGATTTGGAGCACGAGGAGCACCTGAGGATTGTGCTACAACTTCTGAGAGAGAGAAAGTTGTACGCCAAGTTATCTAAGTGTGATTTCTGGCTTCGGGAGGTTGCCTTTTTGGGCCATGTGATTTCAGCCGCCGGAGTGGCAGTAGACCCGGCGAAGATCGAGGCAGTCCGGGATTGGCCCCGACCGACGACGGTATCTGAGGTCCGCAGTTTCATGGGCTTAGCAGGATATTACCGTCGGTTTGTGGAAGGTTTTGCGAAACTTTCCACACCCCTCACTCGTTTGACGCGAAAAGGGATTAAGTTTATCTGGAGTGAGGACTGCCAGAGGAGCTTCGAGGAATTAAAGATCAGATTGATGTCGGCTCCTATCCTTTCCCTACCTGTTATGGGGAAGGGATATGTGATTTACAGTGATGCATCGCACAGTGGACTTGGTTGCGTGCTGATGCAGGGGGGAAAGGTAATTGCTTATGCCTCTCGGCAACTGAAGGATTATGAAAAGAATTACCCTACCCATGATTTGGAGCTAGCTGCAGTGATTTTTGCACTAAAGTTGTGGCGCCACTACCTGTATGGGGAGCACTGCGAGATTTACACCGACCACAAGAGCTTGAAATACCTGTTCACCACAGAAGGAGCTCAACTTGAGGCAGCGCAGATGGTTGGAATTGTTGAAAGACTATGATGTAGACATATTATACCATCCTGGCAAGGCCAACGTGGTTGCTGATGCCCTGAGCAGGAGAGCAGCGCAGAGTCTATCTTCGTTGATCACCGATCAGGCGCCATTACTGGAGCAGATGAGGCGGTTAGAGCTCGAGGTGGTGTCCCCTGGGGTCTCTGCTAGACTTATGTCTCTAGTCGTGCAGCCCACTCTATTGGACAGGATTCGGGAGAGACAGAGTGAGGACCCCCACCTGATGAGGATTCGAGAGCAGATGCAGACTGGTTTGGCAGGGGACTTTTCGGTTGATGCTTCGGGAGTACTGCGGTACAGGGACCGAGCCTGTGTGCCTTTGGATGCGGAGATCCGAGAGCAGATCTTGAGGGAGGCCCACTATACACCTTATACCATCCATCCTGGTGGGACTAAGATGTATAGGGACCTTAAGGCACAGTTTTGGTGGAACGGGATGAAAAGAGACATTGGGAGATTTGTAGCGCACTGTCTAACTTGTCAGCAAGTAAAGGCTGAACATCGTGTACCTGCTGGCAAGTTGCAGAGTCTCCCAATCCCTGAATGGAAATGGGAGCATGTTACCATGGATTTTGTCACTGGTTTGCCGAGAGCACAGACGGGAGCGGATGCTATCTGGGTAGTCGTGGATAGACTCACCAAATCCGCACACTTTTTACCGGTGCAAGTGACTTGGTCCCTCGATCGGCTGGCACAGCTGTACTTAGACGAGGTAGTGAGGCTGCATGGGGTGCCCGTCTCCATTGTATCTGACCGAGATCCGAGGTTTGTTTCGCGCTTCTGGAGGAGCCTACAGGCCACTTTGGGGACACAGCTCAGTTTCAGCACAGCATTTCACCCGCAGACAGACGGACAGTCAGAGCGTACTATACAGATTCTTGAGGACATGCTCCGGGCTTGCACGCTGGACTTTGGAGGGGGTTGGGTACGACACTTATCATTGGCAGAGTTTGCGTACAACAATAGCTTTCAAGCGAGCATCCGAATGGCTCCGTTTGAAGCATTGTATGGACGCAAGTGTCGTTCCCCTCTTTATTAGAGCGATGTGGGTGAGAGGCGGACCTTGGGGCCAGAGTTGCTTAGAGAAGCGGAGGCTAAGGTCAAGGTAGTCAGGCAGCACCTTCAGACAGCACAGAGCAGACAGAGGAGCTATGCAGATGTGCGGAGGCGAGACCTGGAGTTCGCGGTTGGGGATCATGTCTTTCTGAAGGTCTCGCCTTCAAAGGGGATCCGAAGGTTTGGGATTCGGGGGAAACTGAGCCCTCGCTACATTGGACCTTTCGAGGTATTAGAGCGCATAGGGCCAGTTGCCTACAGGCTTGCACTTCCTCCCAGGCTTTCAGGTGTTCACGACGTTTTTCATGTATCGACTTTGAGGAAGTATGTTCATGACCCGTCTCATATCATCGATTTCACCCCACTGGAGGTCACCGAGGATCTGAGCTATGTTGAGCGGCCGTTGAGGATCTTGGACCGGGAGGTTAGGGAGTTGCGCAGTCGGGCCATCCCTTATGTGAAGATCCTCTGGAGCAGTCATGAGGAGCGCGAGGCTACCTGGGAGTTGGAGTCAGCGATGATGGCTGCTTACCCCCACCTGTTCGAGGCACCTGCTTGAGGTATGACTTTTGTTTCGAGGACGAAACTTTTTCTTGTGGGGGAGGATGTAGTGTTCTGGTTTTTCCCATGCAACTTTCCGATGAATCCATTGTGTAGAACACCTAGTGTTGGGGTGTCTGGCCCATGGTGCATCAAAGGGGTGCCACAGATGGACTTTGTGAGACTTGGATAGCTGATTTGGCCTTCGGCTGCATTTGCCGAATTTTAGAAAAGGTTTTGGGCCAATCTGAGGTTGGATTTGGATTCAGCGCGGAAAAACGCTTGAAAACGGCTATTTGCTTGTTAAATTTGGTTCGGATGACCAAAAGCGGGCTTCCGGAAGTTTTCGGGGTTTTTCGGTGCATGGGGGAGCCTCGTGGACCGGCCTGAGCCACGTGGCGGCCTATTATTGGCCGGCTCACGCAGCTCGGTCCACGGGGTAGCGCGGCGGTGCATGGGCCGTGGGCGGGTGACACGTGGCGTGCCCTGATAGGCCGGCGCACGCGGCATGGCTCACCGGGTTTGCGGGGTTGCGGTGGACCGGGCGCAGGACACGTGGCGGCTTCGGATTCGTTGGCCCACGTGGGCGCGGTCCACGGTACGCGGGGGGGGGGGGCGCCTCGGTACTGTGCGTGCACAGTGGCGCCAGGCGGGGCGGTCGGCCGCACTCGAGTGCGACACGTGTCGCCTCGCGGTTGGGCGGCCGTACCTACCCCCGCTGATCGCGAGGGGACACGCGGCACTCGGCGACCGCGGGGATTTGCTGTCCCCTGTTTGGGGGTGACGTGGCCGCTCCTGGGAGTTTCGGGCGCGTCGGACAGGGAGCGTGCGACCGGGTTTCCGGGCGCAGTGCGCCCGAAAGTTGCGCCCGAAAACCCGGCCCGACAGCATAGTGGGCTGGGCCTATAAATAGCTCCCCCCATTCGTCCTGTAGGCTTTTTGGACCCCATTTTCGCTGAGCTTTCTTCAGAGAAGTTTCTCCTCCCTCAGTGCACTACCCTTTGGAGAACTTTGAGGATTTTTGGAGGCACTCTTCCCGAGGTTCACCATTTTACGGCGCGGCGCGACGCTTGTTTCCCGGCGATCTTCTTCGCCCCTTCTCAGTGTTTGGACTCCTCCGACTCACCCCGACATCGGATTTCGCCGATTCTTTCGCCGCTGGACTCACGACAGGTAGGACTTCAACTCCTGTGTTTTGAGGTTCCTCGATTTCCGTGCTGATCTTGGAGTTTTCTGAGCACCCATTTGACCCATTTTTCGTCGCGGATTTTTGGAAAGCACCGCAGTGTTCTTGCCGTATCTTTTTGCTCGGACATCGGATCGAGGCGATTCAAGAGGCAATTTTCATCTACACTTCGCAAGGAGTCTCCTGGATTTTTCTCAGATTTTTCTGGTTTTTGGCCGAGGGTGAGAATCTCCTTTTTCTGTGGTTCTTTGTTACAGAAATTTGGTACAGTTTGGATTGGGATGTTTCCCTTGTCGGATTTTTATCTCAGCGTAGGAAACTCCGATTTGGGCGTGCAGGTACTCGTTTCGACGGGCTCGTCGCGAGGATCGCGACAGTATTTTCCTTGGATTTTTCTGGGCATTTTTCGCAGGTAAAAATTGGTGAATTCTGGACTGTGGTATTAAGGGACAGATTCTGGGAATTGTGAATGTACAGCTTATGTGTTTTCCTTTGGGGTATTTTGTACAGATTGGTAGGGAGTTTTGACTGAGCTTGGGTTCCGCTTTTGGGAATTGGGATTAGCGCTCGAGGTGGGTGATGTTGTAAACCTCTTATTTGGGATTTATCACTAGGCCTATTAGAATGCTCTTGATTATGCTGTTAGTAAATCTGTGAGATGGACCTAGCATGCTTGTATGAAATCCTGGTTTCTTCATTGATAATCGCATTGTTAGAAAACTACAAGTTAATTAATGGTGAGTCCATGCTTTAAACATGTAGTAGAATTACTTGGAATTTATGCTAAATCCCTATCTCGTTGATTGGTTATATGAAAGGCTGAGGTATGTGGTTAGAATACTTAAAATGGTTCATCAAGGTAATGACTTTTGCATGCTTGAATGGTCACCTAGATAGGCCACCTTTTTCTGCTACACTATCATGCTGGAATTGACTTAGGAGAAACCATGTTGCATTCTTTCTTCAGTCACTTAGACATAGGGGATATTATGCTCGGGTTAGAGCAGGGGCTGGGTTAGTGTAGTCAGATACTTGGGTTTCGGGGAGAGGGTTTTGGGCTTCCTTTGGGAGACGGTACTTTTCCTTATAGAGCGGAGTGCGCGATTTGCCGACTTGAGACCCTGGGACTCCTGTCCCATATCGGTGTTATGCGTAGGCTGGCATACCCGATTTGGCAGACATTGAGAACCCTGTCCCATATCGGTGCTATGTGTAGGCTGGCATACCCGATTTAGCAGACCTTGAGACTCCTGTCCCATATCGGTGTTATGCGTAGGCTGGCATACCCGATTTGGCAGACATTGAGACTCCTATCCCACACCGGTGTTATGCGTAGGCTGGCATACCCGATGTGGCAGGCTTCGATATTCTGATGCATACATTTAGCTATCTTTAGCTGGGCAGGTAGAGGCATATTAGTGGTAGCTTTTATCAGGAGTCATACTCATAGTTACCGCATTTATTCTTTTAGCCTCTGGTAGACCTAGTGGGCAGGTAGGAGTTTTGTGTTGAGGTTTACCCACTAGGGGAGGCTACTGTCTTTATAGTAGTACTGACCCCCACTGTTTTTCCCTTTTCTTGTCCCCTTTGTTTTGCAGAGTCATCTGCCGGAGTTGCGGGGCCTTCCTCCCAGGATCGAGGTAAGAGGATCTCCGACTAGATAGCTGCTACCCCGAGCTCGAGTTTTGTAGTTTTGTTGTATCCCCGGTACACTCAGACGGTTGTATTTTCTTTTATTTTGGGTCTGGCTGCGGCCAGCTGGTTGTATTCACTTCGTGAGCTGGGAGAGACATATGTATATTCTTGAGAGTTTATTGTACTTTTATTTCCAGCATTTGTCTGAGATGTACTAGTTTTAGTTTAGCTCTGTTTTATGCTCTAGCATTATTTCTTTATATCTGAGCAGGTTACCAGCGCTTCGTGTACACGGGAAATACCGTGTGCACGGCGGGTCTGTGGACGAGCCCGGGTTCTGGTTTACACCCGGGGCGTGACAAAATTACTCGATCCCCTATCTGCATCAATATCAATATCTGATGTACTAGAAACCTCCGAGGCCTCCTTATCCGCCAAAAGACTCTCAGTTATTTCTTCCGTATCATCAACTGAGGTTTCTTCCAACTCCTCAGCAGATTCCTGGAGATCAGAAAGTTTGGGCCATGCTTGAGCAGCAGCAGCTTGTGCTGCTGCTTGAGCAGGAGCAGCAGCTACTGCTCAAGCTGCAGAGCAGCAGCTGCTCAAGCTGCTGCTTGAGCAGCAGCAGAGCAGCAGCTTGTGCTGCTGCTCAAGCTTGAGCAGCAGCAGCAGCTTGTGCTGCTGCTCAAGTTGCTGCTTGAGCTGCTGCTTGAGCAGCAGCAGCAGCTGTGCTCAAGCAGCAGCTTCTGCAAATTTGCAAATTCGGCGCATTTCGCTGCTCAAGAGCTTTGCAATTTTGCTGCTCCTGCTCAAGCAGCTGGTCAAGCAGTTTCTTGAGCAGCAGCTTCTCTTAATTGGTTGAGTTGTAAAAAATAGGGCATCGAAAAAGCTTGCCGATAACAAAAATCAGAATTTCTGAAATTCGCTAATTCTTTGAACTTCAACTCCCTTTTTGACCCGATGCACTTCGCGTCGGTCCGAAACGCACCGAACTCGACTGTAATTATATTTAAAATATGTTACAGGTCATTTCGCCGCATTTCGCCATTTTGCAAATTCGGCGAACGGGGACTTAAGCTTTGCAATTTAAAGCTTCAAAAACTCTCAATTCTAACCTAATTCCAACCTAAAAAGCTTCAAAAACTCTCAACGCGAACGGCGAGCGGCGAACGACGAACGGGGACTTGAGCAGCAGCTTGAGCTGCTGCTGCTTGAACAGCAGCCTGTGCTGCTCAAGCAGCAGCCTGAGCTGCTGCTGCTTGAGACCTACTGCTCAAGCAGCAGCTCTGCTGAGCTACTGCTTGAGCAGCAGCCTCAGCTGCTGCTGCTTGCGCAGCAGCTCAGGCTTCAAGCAACAGCCTGAGTTGCTGCTTGAGCAGCAGCCTGAGCTGCTGCTCAAGCAGCAGCTCAGGCTGGTGCTGCCGAGCTGCTTCTCAATTTGAGCTGCTTGAAGTTTAATTTGCTGAGCTGCTTGAAGTTTAAGGTGCTGAGCTGCTTGAAGTTTAATTTGATAAATTATGATCTAATGTGATAAAATTTGATAAAATATGAATCATGTCATGAGGGGATTTATAAAATTGAATTAAAAATGTCACTTGAATAAAAAATGTAAAATTGAGCATATAATTTCCTTCGGTTGGAGGGGATGATGTAGTCGGCACTCCTCGACTAGAAGAAGGCGGTGGTGCGGTCGGCACTCCATATAATCCAACAATTATCTTTAATTGTTCATTAAATTCAGTTTGTAGTTGTGCCTTAATGCATCCTTCAATTTCTTCAATTTTCTTTTTGAACCTCTCCTCTCTTTCAATTTTCTCCCTTTGTACTCTCACTTCAATTTCCACTCGAGATTGCTTCAATTCTTCTTTCAAGACATCAATTTGCCTCTCAAGATACTCTTCTGATGCTTTGATTGTCAAATTCTTAGCACTTAGTGGCTTAGGTCCACATCCTAAACCACGAAGATATCAAGAACGTGCACCAAAAGTCTATGTTAAATGCTCTTCTATTGATAATGGAGGACCACCTAACTCTTCTTGTGACTGTGATACATGCTCAAATTGATACTGCATTCAATAAAATACATTTGTAACAAGAAACATTTATATATTTGCATAAAATATGCTCTTTTTCACTAGTCTAAGCATATAAAACCAAAGGTCGAACTAGAGATGTGTTATGAAATAAGGTTGTTGTACCAGAGCATTTTGAGCTTTAGTTGAACACCATGTCCCATTAGTTCTTCTTTGATGTGTAGCCTTCCAATATTCGGCCAAATCAGGATCATCCTCACTTCTTGGATCTCTCTGCAATTAAAAATTAGAAATATTATGTCATAAAATGGATATAGTATAAAAATATATCCATAAATTAACTTCATTAACAAAATCACCATATCATGTAGAACAGAAGCAAATGATTTTCTGCCACAGATTGAACTGGATGATTGTTTGGCACGATTTGCTTTATTTCGCTCCGACATGCTCTACAAGAAATTAAATATGGTTAATTTTGAATATAAGAATAATCCTTCTAAACTAATAGATATATGTATAAAAAATTTAACAACCTTAAATGGTTCAGAGCCAAAGTATTCTACTAAAGATGCCCAATCAAATTCTGAAATATCATCTGGACAATTTTGAAGCCTTTCCTCATCTGTCTCAAATTGTTTATAATGGAGATGCTTGCGATGCCTCCAATCTCTATACAGATGATTTAAATTGGACATGACTTCCTTTCTAAAGCCATCAAGGTCGTTGTATTTTTCCTAAAAAGTATTAAGATAAAAATTGAACAAAAAACCAAAGTATTAAGATAAAAAATGGTAACAAGAAGCATAATGCTATTATAAAGGAAAACTAAAGGAAAAGATCATACCATTAAATGATCCCACATCTGATCTTTATAATGTGTCGGCACTTGAGCCCATTTCTGAACATTAAGTGGTGCATATTGACGCAACACCACTCCCATTTCTGTTACGAATTCCGTTAACGCTTGACCGCCCACAGCTCGACCCAAGCGCTTTGATATGTGCACTTCGCCTTTAGAACCCTCCTTTCTCTTTTTCGCGTTTGGATTTGTAGTAGGCCCCCTACCTCTTTTCTTGGCTACAACATAATGTATAGCAAATTTAGTATAAGATAATGAAAAGTGATGCTCTACTTATATAGAATGTAATTAATAATAATAATTAATTATGTGATAAAACCTGTAGAGTTAATGTCTGGAGTAGCAACAATTGGAGATGATGACTGCTCAATTATAGTTTCAGGAGAATCTTGGAATACATGTTCCCCTTCACTGATTGGTGGAGTAGGTTCTGATCTTTGAGATTGTGATCTAAGCCATGGCTTTTGAGGTTGAAAGCCCACTGATGCTTTAGAAGTCTTCCTTTCCCCCACCATTGCCTGCCAATCATATTGCATAATCAATTATTCACATAAACATAAAATATTAAGAAGTCAAAGCAAGCTTATCAAGTATTATCACTAAACACAAATTAAAATTTGCAAGAATAAATAATAAATAATAAATTATTACCTGAGAACAAGAAAGGTCAAGTTTCGTTCAAAAAATTGCTATCATCACTGTTACAGTTTAAGAGGTCCTCTTCGTGCGCAGTTACTACTACAATCATGACATTTGGTGGCGACAAAAGTTGCCACCATAAGCCCAAAAGTCGCCACCAAATAGTTTTGGCGGCGACTAAATGTCGCCACCTCAAAGCATGTCGCCAAAAGTATATAGCGGCGACATAATTTAGCGGCGACAGAAAAGGTGGCGACAATTGTCGCCACCAAATGTATGAAGAAACGGTGGCGACATTCGTCGCCACCAAATGTCTAGAAAAACGGCGGCGATAATTGTCGCCACAAAATGTCTGAAGAAAAGGCGGCAACGAGTGTCGCCACCAAATGTCTGGAGAAACGGTGGCGACAAATGTCGCCACCAAATATCTGGAGAAAAGGTGGCAACAATTGTCGCCACTAAATGTTTAGAT
The DNA here is from genome assembly GCA_029204045.2 of Tillandsia leiboldiana. Classification (NCBI taxonomy): domain Eukaryota; kingdom Viridiplantae; phylum Streptophyta; class Magnoliopsida; order Poales; family Bromeliaceae; genus Tillandsia; species Tillandsia leiboldiana. The sequence goes on along the minus strand of CM055069.1, from coordinate 40,337,960 downwards.
AAAAGGTGGCGGCAGCTGTCGCCACCAAATGTAAAAAAATGGTGCCACATCTTGCAAAATGATTTGGCGAGCAGCGACGACAAATTGTCGCGACTAAATTTTTGAATGAACCTAAACTTCATCCTTTACCAAATGCCAAAGTATTGTTGTGAAGAGCAGTATTCCCTGATTCAAATATATAGCGATATACTTGATAAAAGGATATGTTTTCACGTATAAAAGGAGGACATTGTCATCCTAAAAAAGATATCAATCCCGAGAAAATACAGAAAAGGAAAAAAAAAAAAAACCAATATATCACCCAAAAAGATACTAAATAATAGTAGCAGGGAATAGAAGAAATTTCATATATTGCCGAAGAAGTAATTATTAATCCTTCAATATAAAATTCCAAAGTTCTGAAATGCAAAAACATAAGGAAGAAGAGCACAAATGCTATCAGTTGCAGCATAATCAGACGATAACTGGCTAATAAAGTGAATGCCAGTGATTATCCATATAATTTATATGCAATTTTTAAACCACTCGCAAGACCAAAGTGAAAGTTCAGTGATCAAGTTGCGACAACAGGAGAGTGCATTGACTATCCATATAATTTATATGCAATTTTTAAATCAATCGCAAGACCAAAGCGATTAAACAATTAAATGTAACACATCCACCTTCACATGCTGGCTAGGAAAAGCAGATGTTCTTAGTGTCTCTTGAGTTTCATCCGTGGGCTTCCTTCTTGGTACACTCAAAACGAATGCAGCTTGGTCCCATGTGGCGGCAGTTGCAGTTATACGATAGCCATTTTCCCACCTCCATGAATACCCTCACTAGGATATAAGAAGTCAAGTTCAACAACCAGGCAAAAGAACAAGATAAATATTTTTAAGTTTTCAAAGCTCATTTGCTGCTTTGCAAAACTAAGAGGAGAAAACAAACTCTGACATACAACATTTCAACGGCGAACAAGCTCTGATAATGCAATTCATCTTGGCAAGTACTACATTAGTAGTATACTGCATAATTTAAGTTTGCACATACATTCTGTTGGTGGTCCAAGTGCCAAAAGGCCAAATAATGTCTAAATTTCAGAAGGCTAATTTGTTGTGTCTTACCATGTAGTCATGATTACAAGCTCATGAAGAGAATGAAATTGATAGCTCTTTCAGTAGCCGATATTCTCGAAAACAGTTTACAAGAGGATAACATTTATGGTTGAGTAGGATGAAATGAGAAGCAAATGTTACAAGTTACAACCATGATAACAGGATGGAGCAATAGAGGGGGGGGAGGAATCTAGATTTTCTAACAGTGTTCATATGCAATAAACAAACCTTTTCTTTCAACAATTCTGATGCATCCATGTCCATACTGTTATCTGGTGCCAGAACTGAGTTGGATGCCATGTTGATCTGTTCCTTTATAGAAGCATATATATCCAAAATAGTATCAAGAAGAAATTTATCTGCCCCATGTGCAGCTATAAACGAAATGGAAATTCGGTGCTCATCATGCTTCCCTAACGGAATGGTAGCCTGCAAATTGATATGCAAACCAAGTTATATTAACTCAAGGAAAACAAAATTAAGGGTAAAATATATGGATAGTCCATGTACAAAACATAGCATTTAAACCAGATAAAGAGAAGGATTTTGTATGATTTGCTACTTTAGGATTCAATGTTAATATATTAATTGCACCAAGACCACGCTTCCATTTCCTGTGCTGATGTAAAGGCGAGCTAAAAATTTACCACCCACAACTCGTTATTTAGACAGCAAATAAGTTACTGCATGGTCTGTAATGGTCTGTCGTTCAAGAGTAAACCAAAAGTAGTGATAATTATTAGATGATATAAAAAGAAAATACTATATATATTGACCATAATGGCAAGTTTGATGAGAAGACAGTCACAGCTCCAGAATTGTGTATAAAACTTTGCACTACAAGAGTAAATTACATTAGAAGAGTAATAAGCAATCTAAGTTGGTCAAATTAGAAGAAATAGCTCTTACCAGAAACAGTTGTCAGAAATTGGGAAAGTAAAAATTCCAAGGTTAGCTTACAATGGCAACAAAATTTTTTTAATAATACAGCTCATATCAAGATTGAATCTGGACCTTTATCTGTTTTTCTAAACAAAAAATCCAAATTTTTATCTTTATTCAGAAAAAGGCCATATCTATCTCATATCAATGTCTCTCTGTTCATACTTCGGAAAGAAAAGCGGGAAATCTTATGGTTTAGGTACTATCTGATACATTCAAACCTCTAATACCAAGTACTTTGTTTTAGATGGGGCCCCACTAAATATTTTGCATAAGTTGCAGAAGTTGCAAGTAGAGGCCCCTTTTTCTAAATAGCAAGCCCGAAAAAATGAAACAAATAAGATGTGACATCTACACTCTCTAGCCATAAAGAAGCAAAAGAAGAAAGGGGAACTTTACCGCTAGCAACATCAGCGAGTGTAATGGCACAACACGGTCATCATGATCAGCTGTCAACAGCATGGTCGGAGGGTATTGGCAGTGCCATTCAGCACTTTTCTCCGACGGTCTTTTTACATTGTGAAGTGGAGAGTATCTACTCATGGGAATGTGCAAGTATTAGATTCATACAACATATCTAGAGCTTTAGGTAAAGTTATGTTAAGAGCAATATGAAGGCAGAAACTTAACCTAGAAACTACATGAATAAATATATTGGCGAAAAAAGTTCAATATGCCAACCAGCTAATGTAAACTTTGAAATATGTGCAATAATAGATACCCACTTAATGCTCTGCCGTAGCATTATATGATGAGTATGCAGCAATTCAATGATGGGTAACAATCAGACACAAAGATTGCAACAAAAATATTTGGTTGTAACACATACTAGGAATTCCAGGAAACCACAAGCAATAGGATTTTGGTGAACCATCACATGAGTGATAAACAAACCTACTTATCACTACATAAGAATGTAATGCAGATGACTCGGTTTGTAAAATCGTGCATCCTTCATAACTAGGAAATCTTACTGCATTTTTGTTTCTGAAAGCTTAGCACAGATTTCCAGCAGTAAACATCTATCCACCAAATAACGCCACTTATTGGAACCATTTTAAAGGAAAAATAAGGATAGGTATTCATACTTGATAAGCCATTGAAATTCTTCCTCATTGTCTGAACAACCATAGTCAGAAGTCCATGCATGACCTGAATATCAAACACAAACTTGCATATGAAAGGCCAAAGTATAAGATAGTCACAAAAACATAATAGCCAAACTTGCAAAGTGAAGGGGTTACCTATGGTGAACTTGTGGAATCGAAGCGTGTCCATGACGCCAACGTGGGCAAGAGTACATCCAAAAAGATCAGGGCGCTGATACACATTTTCAGGATTTTTAAAAATATATAGATATAACAACACAATAGTATGTTGATCAATGCTTGAGAATAACAGTAAAAATTTGAATAGAAAAAGTGAAGAATATATAAGCAAGCAGGGTAGATATTACATCATTAAATGCAACTTTACCTAATTTATGCAAGCAGCGACAAGAAGCATTCAATACATAAACTCTTAGGATTGGTATAACCAGCAGAAATAAGGAATTCAGCAGCAGCAATAAAGTCATCAAAATAGTTTTGTTTCTTAGCAAGGGTGTAGAGTTATGAATCCCAAAGGATCTAAATAGGTATTATCAAACAACTAGAGGGGGGGTGAATAGGTGTAATACTTATAAAACCAAATCTCAGTGCAAAATAAAAACCAATGCGGAAAATAAAAACAGCACACCGAGATATACGTGGAAACTCCAATCCAGGAGAAAAACCACGGGACCAACACGCAATAACAATCCACTAAGAATAGAAGAATAACAAGGTGATTACCGACTCCACGGACTCAAACCCCTCCTTCAGCTTCTTCGGACCTTGCGCTGACCGGTTGGATATCCACGCAATAACAATCCCTAAGAAAAGAAGAATAACAAGGTGATTACCGTCTCCACGGATTTAACCCCTCCTTCAATTTCTTGGACCTCGCGCTCCACCGATTTTGCACGCCCACTGCACACGTTCGAATCCACGAACGCCACTCGAATCCACGAGCACACGTTTCGAATCCACGAAACGCCTTTAGCACACCGAATCCACGATGCCACGTCGAATCCACGACGCAAACTCAGTCGATAAGAATATTGACTTCGATGGTGATCCTTTGCTTAGATTCTCATTGAGGAACCGTATAAGAAATCTCTAAGCAAAGATTAGATCAATTCGACAAAAAATATGTTCTTGAAAGAACCATCGAATTGACCTAAAAGAGGCTATAAAGAAGAACGATGAAAACCTAGCCTCTAGGGTTGCTCTCAAGTGTTTTATAAATTGATCGGCCGTAGCTCCCCAGTTTTTGAGAAACCCTAAATGTCTATTTATAGTTTAGAAACCTTTGGAAAGAGATACGAATCAAAAACATACCTTATCTGGAAATTTTCAGGACGGCGATCCGGATCAGATTTATTGCGATCCGGATCGTCGTAACGAGATTGACGATTCCAGAAAACCAAGGGTTCGGGATCCGGATTGCAAGGCCCGATCCGGATCGTTCATACAAATCAGAAAACTTAACATTCGGGATCCGGATCGGAAATTGCATGGATCCGGATCGAAGTCTTGTATGAAGCAACAACCTTCGGGATCCGGATCGTTGGCTCTGATCCGGATCCTGAACATGTCCGAACACCAGTTTTTGATTATTATGCGATTAAAAGTTCATCCAAGTGTTTCTACACTATAAGAAAGTATTCGGATCACCACAATTATTTAGTTAAACATACCTGATCCTCTTGAATACTTTTTTCTTGAGATTGATGTAACTGATCCACAATTCTTCAACTTCAATCTTCAAGATTCAAGACACTGAGTGTCAACTTGAGCTCTTGTTGAATCTTCTCTAAGTCTTTGATTGCTGATTGACAATTTGATCCCTTTAAGACTCCGACTCAACTCACTGACTTGACTCACGAAATATGCCAACACCAAAAAGCCGTAACAATCTCCCCCTTTGGCAATTTTGTGACAAAACCCAAAAATACATAAAAGCGCTCAAGTCACTCATCTTAAACCAAAAAATCGAAACTCAATGTCATCACCAAAACATTGATTTTCTTTGCGTGAAAGATCCAATAAATACAAAATTACATTTGAACCAAACAGTCCTAGAACATACTCTATGACTTAGGACTTGGAGTCTTAAAGTGATGTAATTCCTGCAAAACAAAACTCCAAACAAAATCAAACGTTAGTCGTTAGAAATTAAAATCCTACATTTGATCCGTCTTCCTTTTGGTTCTTTTGTTTTTCTGCTCTTTCAATTTTTTCTTTGTCTCCCCCTATCTTGAGCATCTCTAACATGTTCTCCATGTTCTTGAGCATCTATGTTCTCCCCCTTTGTGATACGATCATCATTTTCCGTTCTCCCCCATTTTTCCATTTTCGTTTCGTTTGTCTTCTCTCTTGATGATCTCATCTCCGTCATTTCTCTTCTCCCCCTTTTTGTCACAAATTGTCAAACAGTGAACATACTAGACAAAAGGAAATCACTAACAACATTAGTTCATAGAGAAAGAGAGATAAAAGCTCAGTTCTGGTATATAACAAAAATGCAGATTGCGTACCTGTACCAGAAAGCAAAAATCAAATAATTTCTTGAAACAAATCCAGATTTTAGAATCTTTTCAAATACCGATTTGTATTCCATCAAGAAATCAATTTAAGTGCTTTAAACAGTGAATTCACACATATGTCATTCAATCCAATTAATTTCACAAAATTAAAAAGATTTACTCCAAAATCATGAAAAATAAAGGTAAAACATTATAAACCGTTTTTCATGTTATATTCATCAAACACAAGTCATCAAAAACAATCTTGAGATCCAAAGTCTATCAAGATGTAACGGATTTACAAAGATGACTTACAGAGATTTCCAAATGACATCAATTTGATTTCTTACCCTTTCAAATTTGAGATAAGCACTAAAATACCTAAGGGTGGCTCTTTGAGCATCTTTCAACTATCCCACCTTATACCAACCAGGAGATTGTTCAAAATAAGAGCTTTGCATATAAATCTCCAAATGCTTCAACTAAAAATTTCAAGAAATATTTTTCAAGCATCAAAACATGTGGTAGCTTCACACACAGACCGGACGACCGGGGTGGCAGCTCTTTCCAACATGTGGTGGTAGTTTTCACACTCCTTTCGGATGTAACTCTTTTCACATCTTTTGCAAATCATTTCAATACCCTTGTAAGAATGCAATCTCTTACGTGAAAGAATTAAATCCCAAATTTTAGTCTATCGGTTGTCTCACGTTTATCACAATGAACTCACACAACCGAGATAGATTAAGCATCTAAAGATCACACATGATTTCTAAAATTTGATGCTTATAATATCAAAAACTCCTATAATGAAGTATCTTCAAGATTATGATTATGGAGTAAAGTTGATAATCCATATAAAATTAAATTGGAGTGATTGAAAGTGAAAGCCCTTTTCATTCAATGCACTTGTTCATTAAAAACCCTTTTGTTCAAAAACAAAGTATAAAAACGAAGAGCATTGAAACCCATGTAATGCAAAGATTAAGAAAGATATGAAGGGAAAACCAATCAAAGCATTACATACAGTCATAAGCTAATTAGAACTTAAGACAAGGAAAGATATCACCTTTCCGAATCCAAAATTGTCGAATTCTGGGTTGTCTTGATTCATTGTGGTTGGGAGATGATAGCTTTGACTGTTGATCCACCTTAGGTCTTTGCCTCGCAGTGATCCACTTGTATGATTGATGATGTGGCTCGGACCTTTGGTGGGTTGAGTGAACTCCTTTGACTTGATGTGTCTTTTGATTCCGTTGAGTTCGCTCCGTAGATGAAGTTGCCGAAGAATTTTTCTTTCTCTTTTTCGGGCAATCCTTCACCAAATGTCCTTCAAGTCCACAAAGGTGACACGTTCTTCCTTTCAATTTCATTGCGGAGCTTGAAGCATGCACAGTTTGGTCCTTTTTAAATCCCAAACCAACCTTGCATGTTTGACATAATCCGGACATACAATCAAGTTTCTTCGAACCAGATGGAATCCTTTGTATGTCGGATTTGAGTTGATAAACTTGCTTGGTCAAGGCTTGGTTGGTGACATGAATTTCCTCAAACTGTTTTTCTAGAAAATCAATCTTGTAAATGTGGGAATTAACGACCGTTTTCGATTGATTTATCTTTTCTTGGAGGATTTTATTGTTATCCAATAAACGTCCTTGTTCCTCCTCGAGATCATGAAGTTTTATCTTTAAAGCTTGATTCTCGTCTTGAACTTCAAGTCGTTGCTTCCTCAACTTCTTGATATGCTTGGCCATCTTCTTAGATTCCGCAAGAAGTTGTTGGTATGCCTCAACGAGTTCTTCCTCGTCCGACTCCCCCTCACTTGATGACTCTCCGCCGGATGTTGATGTTTCATACAAAATCAAAGGAGTAGAGTCAGTAACTAAAGATGATAAGCAAAAATTAGAAGAGGGAATTTGAGAGGCATGAAAGGCAACAACTTTTTCCTCTTTACTTGAGGTCGATTCATTAGAAGTAGAATCGTCCCAAGTTTTCGCTTGCAAAGCCTTCTTTTTATATGATTTCGGAGAAGGACAATCCGTTGAAAAATGGCCGTAGCCTTTGCATCGATAGCATTGGATTTCCCCTTCGAAATCATCTTTTTCTTTTTCTTTAGAAGGTTTTGCAAAGCTTTTGAGGTTAGAGGATTTAGAACCCGATGATCCTTTAGAAGGTTTCGTGGATGAAAATCCATCGGTTCGATTCTTCCAAAATTTCTGACGAAATTTCTTTACGATCCGCGCCAATTGTTCTTCAAAATCGGCAAAAGAGATTTCATCGTCGGAACTTGATTCGCTATCTTCTTCCTTTGTTGATTTGAATGCAATACCTGTAAGCTTAGAAGAAGACTTGGAAGAAACTTGATTAGTAGGAAAAGTCATTTCATAAGTTTGCAAAGCACCTACTAATTCCTCTACACTCATCTCATCCGGATGACTAACGGTTTCAATGGCGGTAACCTTTGCCCTAAACCGTTCCGGAAGAGTCCGAAGTATCTTTCTTACAATTTTCGACTCTGGGATCTTTTCTCCTAAATTAGCACATGTATTTATTACATCTTGAAGTCTAGTGTAATAATCTGTAAACAATTCATGCTCTTCCATATGAATAGAGTCAAATTGACTTGTAAGCATCTGGAGCTTTTGAATTTTTACAAGATTAGTACCCTCATGTGTAATTTTGAGAATATCCCAAATTTCCTTCGCGGTTTCACACGCGGAAATTCGTGTGAACTCAGTCGAGGAAAGAGAATTAAATAAAGCGTTCATACCTTTCCCATTGTAAGAAGATCTTTCAAATTCCTCTTTGGACCATCTAGAGCGAGGTTTTGGGGTAGTAGAATTTCCTACTTCCTCAACAGGATGCACCCAACCGTATTCCACGGATTGCCATACCCGCTCATCAATTGCGATGAGAAAAGCTCTCATCCGCACTTTCCAATAAGCATAATTAGTCCCATCAAAAAGAGGAGGTCTATAAATATTACCACTTTCACCCATCATGATAGATAAACCTAAAACCCTCACTGATACCAATTGTAGAGTTATGAATCCCAAAGGATCTAAATAGGTACTATCAAACAACTAGAGGGGGGGGTGAATAGGTGTAATACTTATAAAACCAAATCTCAGTGCAAAATAAAAACCAATGCGGAAAATAAAAACAGCACACCGAGATATACGTGGAAACTCCAATCCAGGAGAAAAACCACGGGACCAACACGCAATAACAATCCACTAAGAATAGAAGAATAACAAGGTGATTACCGACTCCACGGACTCAAACCCCTCCTTCAGCTTCTTCGGACCTTGCGCTGACCGGTTGGATATCCACGCAATAACAATCCCTAAGAAAAGAAGAATAACAAGGTGATTACCGTCTCCACGGATTTAACCCCTCCTTCAATTTCTTGGACCTCGCGCTCCATCGATTTTGCACGCCCACTGCACACGTTCGAATCCACGAACGCCACTCGAATCCACGAGCACACGTTTCGAATCCACGAAACGCCTTTAGCACACCGAATCCACGATGCCACGTCGAATCCACGACGCAAACTCAGTCGATAAGAATATTGACTTCGATGGTGATCCTTTGCTTAGATTCTCATTGAGGAACCGTATAAGAAATCTCTAAGCAAAGATTAGATCAATTCGACAAAAAATATGTTCTTGAAAGAACCATCGAATTGACCTAAAAGAGGCTATAAAGAAGAACGATGAAAACCTAGCCTCTAGGGTTGCTCTCAAGTGTTTTATAAATTGATCGGCCGTAGCTCCCCAGTTTTTGAGAAACCCTAAATGTCTGTTTATAGTTTAGAAACCTTTGGAAAGAGATAAGAATCAAAAACATACCTTATCTGGAAATTTTCAGGACGGCGATCCGGATCAGATTTATTGCGATCCGGATCGTCGTAACGAGATTGACGATTCCAGAAAACCAAGGGTTCGGGATCCGGATTGCAAGGCCCGATCCGGATCGTTCATACAAATCAGAAAACTTAACATTCGGGATCCGGATCGGAAATTGCATGGATCCGGATCGAAGTCTTGTATGAAGCAACAACCTTCGGGATCCGGATCGTTGGCTCTGATCCGGATCCTGAACATGTCCGAACACCAGTTTTTGATTATTATGCGATTAAAAGTTCATCCAAGTGTTTCTACACTATAAGAAAGTATTCGGATCACCACAATTATTTAGTGAAACATACCTGATCCTATTGAATACTTTCTTCTTGAGATTGATGTAACTGATCCACAATTCTTCAACTTCAATCTTCAAGATTCAAGACACTGAGTGTCAACTTGAGCTCTTGTTGAATCTTCTCTAAGTCTTTGATTGCTGATTGACAATTTGATCCCTTTAAGACTCCGACTCAACTCACTGACTTGACTCACGAAATATGCCAACACCAAAAAGCCGTAACAAAGGGATCCAGCTTTGTCCCATTCTTCTCCATATTCCCCACCACCACGGATATTTGCAGTGCAGAATACAACGCCTAAGCTCCTAATAAGTACTATTCGGCTCACACTAAAGTAAGGTGTAAGGCTACTGCTAAATCCTCCATAGCCATATAATAAAGTCGGATGTGATCCATCAAGTTCAATATTTTTCTTGGAGACAATGAACATAGGAATCTTTGTTCCATCCTTACTACAGAAAAAAGTGCTGAAAATTCAAATCAGCAAAAAAAAAAAAAAAAAAAAAAAAAGAGAGGATATCTTAGCATCAAGACCAAAGAAAAAATTAAGCTATGCATTTACAATGATGGAGTAGCACAAAACAAAGAAGAATCTCAATTTAGATAATACTTAATAAAAGATTCTGAGAATTAATGAAACCACCATTGAAAATAGTTTACAAAGTAGTGAACAATTTCATGATACAAATACTAGCATTATATGCAGACAATCAAGCTACTCTCACTTTAAGATTAGGCATGGAAACAGAAAATAAATTTTCTAGCAGATCTTTTACTAAATTAGCATGGCATATAAATATAATGAAGCTTACTTGTTTAACTTCAAAACCAATGCGCTCAAATCCAGGAACAATAATTTCTCGAAATATTTTCATTTCTGGAATTTCGGATGCTAAGTTGCACCTGCCAATGATAACAACATTTATCAGCTTAGGAGTTCATGTTATACTCTTGGTGTATAACATAAGGGCCAGTAAATAAGAACTTAAAATAAGCTAGAGAACACAATGTTGCATGAAGCGATTATATACAAGGGTACATTAGTCATTAATTTAATGGATTCCCTCTCTACAAGTAACCAACTAGCCCAAAGTAAAAGAACATCAAAAACCTGGTCTTCAAGCTCCTGCAAGTATCATAAAGGGAAGTATGAGAAAGAAAAAAAGAAAGGCAAAAGAGAATTTTTTATAAAGATAATTCAAGTACCTCTTTTGGCATAGATGTTACAAGAGAAGCTAAAAGTAACCAACCAGCTTCCCTCTCTACAAAAAACTATCTTACCACCTTGAACATGAACATGACCCCCACATATTGAACAAACTCAACGCCCCACTTTCAATTATCTAATTTCAGTTCAAAGTTTCTGCTCTATGTATGTACAGGAGACCTAAGACTCAAAATGAAAAGATAGTAGTAAGACATAGTTTGTTATTTGTCGAGCTGAAGCCTTGGAGATCCATTATCAAACAGTTTCCGATTAACCTGGAAGTTGGCAATAACTAAACATTATCAAACAGTTTCAAACAATCAGTTGCACCTCCAACAATGTCACTTTAATTAAGAATGTAAAATTGAGCATATAATTACCTTCGTTTGGAGGGGATGATGCAGCTCCTCGACTAGAAGAAGGCGGTGGTGCAGGCGGCACTCCATATAATTCAACAATTATCTTTAATTGTTCATTAAATTCAGTTTGTAGTTGTGCCTTAATGCGTCCTTCAATTTCTTCAATTTCCTTTTTGAACCTCTCCCTCTTTCAATTTTCTCCCTTTGTGCTCTCTCTTCAATTTCCACTCGGGATTGCTTCAATTCTTCTTTCAAGACATCAATTTGCCTCTCAATATACTCTTCTGATGCTTTGATTGCCAAATTCTTAGCACTTAGTGGCTTAGGTCCACATCCTAAACCACGAAGATATCCATAACGTGCACCAAAAGTCTGTGTTAAATGCTATTCTATTGATAATGGAGGACCACCTAACTCTTCTTGTGGCTGTGCTACATGCTCAATTTGATCCTGCATTCAATAAAATACATTTGTAACAAGAAACATTTATATATTTGCATGAAATATGTTCTTTTTCACTAGTCTAAGCATATAAAACCAAATGTCAAACTAGAGATGTGTTATGAAATAAGGTTGTTGTACCAGAGCATTTTGAGCTTTAGCAGAACGCCATGTCCCATTAGTTCTTCTTTGATATGTAGCCTTCCAATATTCGGCCAAATCAGGATCATCCTCAGTTCTTGGATCTCTCTGCAATTAAAAATTAGAAATTTTATATCATAAAATGGATATAGTATAAAAATATATCCATTAATTAACTTAATTAACAATATCACCATATCATGTAGAATAGAAGCAAATGATTTTCTGCCACAGATTGAACTCGTTGATTGTTTGGCACGATTTGCTTTATTTCGCTCCGACATGCTCTACAAGAAATTAAATATGGTTATATTTGAATATAAGAATAATCCTTCTAAACTAATAGATATATGTATAAAAAAAATTAACAATCTTAAATGGTTCAGAGCCAAAGTATTCTACTAAAGTTGCCCAATCAGATTTTAAAATATCATTTGGACAATTTTGCAGCCTTTCCTCATCTGTCTCAAATTGTTTATAATGGAGATGTTTGCGATGCCTCCAATCTCTATACAGATGATTTAAATTGGACATTACTTCCTTTCTAAAGCCATCAAGGCCATTGTATTTTTCCTAAAAAGTAGTAAGATAAAAATTGAACAAAAAACCAAAGTATTAAGATAAAAAATGGTAACAAGAAGCATAATACTAAGATAAAGGAAAACTAAAATAAAAGATCAAACCATTAAATGATCCCACATCTGATCTTTATAATGTGTCGGCACTTGAGCCCATTTCTGAACATTAAGTGGTGCGTATTGACGCAACACCACTCCCATTTCTGTTACGAATTCCGTTAACGTTTGACCGCCCACAGCTCGACCCAAGCGCTTTGATATGTGCACTTCACCTTTAGAACCCTCCTTTCTCTTTTTCGCATTTGGATTTGTTGTAGGTGTAAGAAAAATACGGATATGCGCAGCGGAAGAAAAAAAACGCAATTAAAATTTTTCTTAAACCAAGATCACCTCATATTTTGTTTTAGATCATAAAAAGGTAATCTAATTGATCTCATCAATTAGGATTTAATTTTTACCTTGCGCGGGTCGAGATCACCGCGAAGCCGACGATCGTTGGTAAAAATTGTTCGTCCTTGATAGCCGCGCACGCACCCGGCCTCTACTTGTGTCCACACGGAATTACGCCCTTGATCAAAAAATCGATTCTCCTTGATTCGCGATCCGATCGCGAATTAATTCTTGCGTCGATGTAAGGAGGATGAATCAATCTTCTAATTGTGCTAGCAATCTTCCGAAGATCGAGAACGATTAATTATGGCGGACTTTAGGAAAAGGGAGAGGATAGGCGGCTAGGGTTTTCTTATGTTCCGCGATTTAATTAATTTCCACTTTATCTTTCTCCAAAATTGTTACGTATCACATACGTACTACCTATTCTTATAATAGGAAGTTGGCCGGCTATAACAAAATTAAATCTTATAATTAGTTACAAAAAGATCTCCTAAAATATGGTAACTAATTAAATCTTATAATTAGTTACAAAGAAAGATCTAGTAACTAATTAAATCTTATAATTAGTTACAAAGAAAGATCTTTTAAATTAAATCTCAAGATAAAATCTAGTAACTAATTAAATCGAATCCTAATCCGATTGGATTATCCATTATCCTACGTGTGTAACATTTACACATAAGTCCTCCAAATATTTACTAACGATTAGTAAATACACCATGCAACTTTTGCACTTAAATACCTCTAATTTACAATAATTGCAAATTGGTCATTTTACTAATAAATTAGTAAACTTTAGTATTGTGATTATAATTAATCTATTCTATAAACTTCTTTATCATCTCCTTGATATCGATCATGCGCGATTCCTTATGTGTGTGACCTAATAGGTTCAATTCTGTCTGGTAGTGAGATATGATGCGATCCCCATCGACATCATCATCGAAACTCCTTTTGATGGATCAAATACTTTTGATTCTTCCATCGTATAATAATTATTCGCCTATAATTATTCTTATTGGTTCCCACAATCCACCAGTGACGCCTAGCAGCATATGGTGGCAATCCAGTCAGAAGTGAATATTTGTGACACCCCCGGAATTTGGATTAGTCCTCTATATAAATGATATAATAGGACTAAATCTCTAACCCGGCTATAGCATTTTGGATGGTAGCAAGATCCAAGAGGAACATGAGAGTTAAGCGTGCTAGAGCTAGAGTAGTTCTAGGATGGGTGACCCCCTGGGAAGTGGGGCGTCACAGTTGGTATCAGAGCCATTCACCAGCCGGAAATGTGAGATGAGTCTCGGCTGAGCCAGGGTTATATAGCGGGTAGAGCGAGGCTCCCCGGCTAATGACCGTTGTGAGTGGAGTGCAGCTCCTCACAAGGTCGGCTAAGGCTAGCGAGACGAGTCTCACATCGCCTGGTGCTTGTGAGTGTGCCTGAGCCTGACGTGGACGTCAGGGCTTAAAGGGGGGAAGAATGTGACACCCCCTGAATTTGGATTAGTCCTCTATATAAATGATATAATAGGACTAAATCTCTAACCCGGCTATAGCATTTTGGATGGTAGCAAGATCCAAGAGGAACATGAGAGTTAAGCGTGCTAGAGCTAGAGTAGTTCTAGGATGGGTGACCCCCTAGGAAGTGGGGCGTCACAATATTGGACTGAACCTCAAGGTGCAGTTACCGTACAATACAATCCTTCTATCGCATAGTCCCAACTGAGTGGAGGTCATGGAATACTCGTCAAACCCCATCACCCGTTATATGACAAATTTGATAGGACACAAGCTCATATGGTTACTCTTGGAAACACCTTTCCATGAACCATATTACCCCGGCCGAGGATTTCTGAGCTTTGCCTTACAAATAGCATAGGACTAATTATCTCTCTACCGAGAGCGATAGATCCCCTGTAAACAAACACCCATTCCTAATATGAACCGACTGCAGCCAACATATACTACTAAGACCCGTGACTAGGATCAGAGTTTGCATAGTCAAACTACAGCAGCCTCATATTGAATGGCCGTGGTGTCGCAGGTCTAAGGATCAGTTGTACCACTGCAACATCGAATCAGTTACTGACGAAAGAGTAGACATCCAAGTAACTAATCGTAATTGGTCACGCTCAGTGCCCTTGTTCTATAACAACCACCTGCACGTTCGCTCCAGTGTCCCCACACTAATGACTTGAGACTCGTCATCCTAAAAGAGAGCGACACATACATCAATCTTGCCGGATCAATCATCGTCCCCATGATGATCCTCCGATTGAGAGCATTCATGACTTAATCACTAATAATATGTATCTCAAATTCTTAACTCTTAAGAATATACATTATCATCTCATTAAATCAAAGGACGATTCATGGACACATCAAACATGAATGGCATAAAATGCCCAAATTATAATAAAGATCAAGTACAAATATGTTCCATATAATAAAATGCGTCAGCCTGATAGGCTTTTGGGGCATACAACTAACAATCTCCCACTTGCACTAAAGCCAATCAGTCATATATCTAATGCCCATCTTCTCAAGATGAGTCTCTAGTTTTTGCTGAGTCAAAGCCTTAGTTAGCTGGTCCGCCACGTTATCTGCGGAGGCAACCTTCTGCACTTCAATATGTTTATCTTTGATGTACTCTCTGATCTTGTGATACCGCCGCTCGATATGTTTGGATTTCTGATGAGATCTCGGCTCCTTAGCTAATGCTATGGCGCCATTATTATCACAAAATAGTGGCAGGGGATCCCTACTAGAGGGAACCACCCCAAGCTCAGTGATAAATTTCTTGATCCAAACAGCTTCCTTGGCAGCTTCAGATGCAGCGATGTACTCCGCCTCCATAGTAGAATCAGCAATCGTCTCTTGTTTAGAACTCTTCCAAACTATTGACCCACTATTGCAAATAAATAGATACCCAGACGAAGACTTTCTATCGTCTATATCAGACATAAAATCTGAATCTGTATAGCCACTAACTTTGAGTTCTCCACCTCCAAGAACCAAGAACATATCCTTTGTTCTTCTCAAGTACTTAAGGATATTCTTTACCGCTACCCAATGCTCTTCGCCTGGGTTCGACTGATATCGACTAGTGACGCTCACAGCCTGTGCTATATCAGGTCGAGTACATAGCATCGCATACATTAAACTCCCTATTGCGGAAGCATAAGGGATCCTGCTCATGCGACTTCTCTCTTCAGGTGTCTTAGGAGACATAGTCTTAGAGAGGTGAATTCCATGTCTTAGAGGTACCATACCCCTTTTGGAATTCTCCATGCTGAACCTTTTCAACACTTCATCTATGTACATAGCTTGCGATAAACCAAGCAACTTCTTAGGTCTATCCCTATAGACCTTTATCCCTAGGATATAAGATGCTT
Organism: Tillandsia leiboldiana; assembly: GCA_029204045.2. Lineage (NCBI taxonomy): Eukaryota > Viridiplantae > Streptophyta > Magnoliopsida > Poales > Bromeliaceae > Tillandsia > Tillandsia leiboldiana. The sequence continues at coordinate 40,321,590 of CM055069.1, read as the reverse complement.
CTCCAAGGTCTTTCATAGAAAACTCTTTGGATAACCATAACTTCACCGATGTTAACATAGGAAAGTCATTCCCAATTAGGAGTATGTCATCCACGTACAATACGAGGAAAGTAACAGCACTCCCACTAACCTTTTTATACACACACGGCTCTTCTTCATTTCTGATGAAATCGAACGATTCGACTGCATCATTGAAACGAGTGTTCCAACTCCGAGAAGCTTGCTTCAACCCATAAATGGATCGTTGAAGCTTGCACACTTTATGACTTCTATCTTTGGTAGTGAAACCCAAAGGCTGCTCCATATAAATTTCTTCTTCAAGATATCCATTCAGGAAAGCAGTTTTTACATCCATTTGCCAGATCTCGTTGTCATAATGTGCAGCAATAGCAAGCAGAGTTCTGATGGATTTAAGCATGGCTACAGGTGAAAAGGTATCCTGATAGTCAATGCCTTCGCGTTGACTATAACCTTTTGCTACCAGCCTAGCTTTATAGGTCTCTACCTTTCCATCAGAACCAATCTTTCTCTTGAAGATCCATTTGCATCCAATGGGTACAATACCCTCCGGTGGATCAACCAAAGTCCAAACTTGATTGGAGTACATTGAGTCTATTTCAGACTTCATGGCTTCCAACCATTTTTCGGAGTCGATGTCTGACATCGCCTCACTATAAGTCTTAGGATCATCTCTATGATCCTTGTCTCCCACTAGGAACATTTCCTCCATGTCCTCTATAAATAATCCCATGTATTTATCAGGAGGATGAGAGATTCTACTAGACTTGCGAGGTGGCAATGTAATCTCTGGTATCACAGAGTTATCAGGAAGGGCTCTTGGAATGCTCGATTCTAAAGAGACTTTCTCCTCTTGTTCTATTTTTCTCCCACTGCCTCCTGCTAAAATAAATTCATTTTCAAGAAAGAAGGCATGTCGGCTCACAATCACATTGTGACTTTCTGGGAGATAAAAATTGTATCCAAGTGATTCCTTGGGATAACCAATGAATCTTCCCTTGACTGATCTGCTTTCCAATTTGTCCGTCTTTAATTTCTTAATATAAGCCGGACACCCCCAAGTCTTAATGTGAGTAAAACTTCGCTTCCTACCGTGCCACATCTCATATGGTGTGGTGGGAACAGATTTGGAAGGTACTCTGTTTAAAATATAAATAGCCGTAAGAAGTGCATAACCCCAAAGTGACGTAGGTAAATCTGTAAAACTCATCATAGATCGAACCATATCTAATAAAGTTCGATTCCTCCGTTCAGACACCCCATTCAGTTCTGGTGTTCCAGGAGGAGTCCATTGAGAGACAATACCATTATTCTTGAGGTAGGTTAAGAAATCCGTGCTAAGGTATTCCCCTCCTCGATCGGATCGAAGAGCCTTAATCGGTTTTTCCATTTGCTTTTCTACTTCTTGTCTAAACTCTTTAAACTCTTCAAAGACTTCAGACTTGTGTTTAATTAAATACACGTACCCATACCGTGAATAATCATCAGTAAAGGTAATAAAGTAGAGATAGCCGCCCCAAGCAGACACATCGAATGGGCCACATACATCAGTATGTATCAGGGCGAGTACTTCGGTAGCTCTCCGTCCTTGTCCAACAAAGGGAGACTTAGTCATTTTTCCTTGAAGACATGATTCACAAGCTGGGTATGGTTCAGGGAGTAAGGATCCTAAGATACCATCCTTAGCCAGCTTGTTAACCCTATCTTCTCCAATGTGACCAAGCCTCAGATGCCACAAGTATGTTTTGTTTACCTTCTCTCTAGGTCTTTTAAAACCAATAGTATTCTCATTCATGCCATTGTCAACTGTATTCATACTAACATCCATATGTAAGTAATAGAGATTGTCTATTAAAGAACCACAACCTATCAAATTATTTCTTAAATAAATTGAACAAATGTTTGATTCAAAAATAAACTTATAACCGTCCAATACCAAACGTGAAACAGAAATAAGGTTTCTAGTCGCACTAGGAACATAAAGACAATCTCTAAGTTCTAAAACTACTCCTGTCGGTAGACATAAAGGATAAGTCCCTACAGCAACAGCAGCAACTCTTGCTCCGTTTCCAACGCGTAGGGTAATCTCTCCATCCCTAAGTCGTCTACTTTTCTTTAGCGCCTGCATTGAAATACACAAATGCGAGGTGCATCCCGAGTCAATGACCCATGTAAAAGTAGAACAAACCGATAAGCAAGTAGTTTCAATGATATGAATCTCGGACATATCTTCCAAAGTTTTATTCTTCACCTTGTCCTTCAGGCTAGCCAAATAGTCCGGGCAATTCCTCTTCCAGTGGCCGTCCTTTTGACAGTGGAAGCAAGTTCCTTTGGCGGCCTTCTTTTTGGGATTTACCTTGACAGTGTCAGTTTTTGGCTTCTTTGCAGGCTTCTTCTTTTTCCATTTAGACTTTCTTTTGGAGGAAGCCCGTTCAACAGCCAAAACTGAGCCCTTATTGACTTTTAGCATTCCTTCAGCCATGACCAACATATTCAATAGCTCGGCGAGAGTGCAAGTAATTTTATTCATTTGAAAATTTAAAATAAACTGAGAAAATGAATCAGGTAATGATTGTAAGATCAAATCAATTTGAAGTTCTGCGTCCATAGTCATTCCGAGCTTCTCAAGCTCCTCAATGTCCTTAATCATCGCCAAGCAATGATTATTGACTGAGTGACCATCAGACATCTTAGTCCTGAACAGTCGCCTTGACACTTCGTAACGAGCTGTTCGACTTTGCTCATCATACAACTCTTTAAGATGAAGCAAGATGTCAGCAGAACTCTCCATGTGCTCATGCTGGCGTTGCAACTCATTACTCATAGACGCAAGCATGTAGCATTTTACCTTCATGTCATCATCAGCCCATTTATTTCTAGCATCTTTCTGTTGAGCTGTTGGATTTGCGGGCACTGCTGGAGCCTCCGTGTCCAACACGTAGGCTAATTTTTCAGAATTGAGAACAATTCTCAAATTCCTCAGCCAATCGGTGAAATTCGGTCCAGTTAAGCGATTAGTATCAAGTATTCTGACAAGTGGGTTAGAGGCGGACATTTTCTGCAGATGGTTAAGATTCTAATTAGTTGTGTACTTAATCATAATCCATTTTGATTAGGGGCTTTAAATCTAAATGGTGCCTCCCACTAATTTTAGCGAATCTCCACACTCCCCGAGTGGAGAAAACGAAAACTTTACTAAAAGTTTCTAGTGGGAATTGCGGTCCCATCTATTTGCACACTACCTCATCCTGACAGATTCTTGGCAATGAGTAAAGAAATGAGTGAACAACTCTTGTTCAATGCTTCTCAAGCAAATCGCAATTTTATCTTTGGCCTCCAAAAATATAGGCCTCATCCTAACATATTCTTGGCCTTATCTTTTGGTTAAATTAGACCCACCGTTCATCATGCAAATAAAAAAGTCATTGAATCCTTATCCTGACAGATTCTTGGATTCAACCCCTTTCTTACCACATAGCATCTCATGCCAATAGAATGGTTGCGGCTCCCTAATGCAACTGACCCCCGTGTCCGGGTGCATCAATCAACACTAAAGAGACGCCCACACCCTACAACGATGGAAGGCCACTAATGGGTTGTCACGCCCCGAGTTTCAAAACAGCGGTAGAAAATTTTTTTTTTTTTTCCTTTAAATCAGAGTTCAAACTTTAACTCAGGACGTGAACAGACCGCCACATGCATAGGAAATCCTCTGTCCACACGGACAGAGTCTCCCCTATACATGCTCGGCTAGGCAGATACAATAATGCAATCAGAGAGCAGTATAATTAACAACTAAACCAAATATAAAACTCTACAGCTAACACATCCACATCAACACATGACATAGTCCACAAATACTCTAACTAAGAAGAATACAAAAATATCTATGATCACGATACTGTAAACTGGAAATACTAGCACTGGGCCACTGCGGCCAATAGCAGGGGACAACTCTAGCGCAACAGCTCACTGGATCGTCCCAATCTCCCAGCACCCGACTGACCTGAAAAATGGTCACCCAGGGGGTGTGAGATACACTCTACATGTATCCCAGTGGGCACGACGGGCCGAGAAATAGCAAGTCGTACCTACCGGATACAATGATAAGCGGATAGCAAAAGCAGGATATAACTGAAAGCTGAATAACAAGATGTAGATATAAAATCTAAGCATGCTGAAGTGGACAACAGGGGTACTCATATAAAGACTAATCATGCAATAAACACAACTGGTAAGCAGAAACTGATCATGCTGATAAATCTGACGAGAAGATAATGATCATACAATAACAAAACTGGTAACTAACAATGCTGCAAACTGGAAGTGCTGAAAGACAACAAATATAAATACCCAATCAATGCCACTATTGGTTCCAAGGACCTCAGGCTAAATGCCACTTTTGGTCTCACAGAACCTCAGGCTAAATACCACCTGTACACCAATCTGCTGTCATAACCCTCTGGGCTCACGGGTCGCCACTGCTGACCACTTTACCGGTAAAGTACACCACTGCGGGGGATCAACCCGCTAGTGTACGTGAAAGAACAGCTGGCTCTGTGGCGATCATAATGCTGATGCTCAAGCTCGTGGTCTAAAGACCACACAAACGGCAATAAGCTGAGAAATCCCTATCGGGATGCTGAAGGCTGTAATAATCACAGATGCTATACAACTGAATCTGAACAACAGAAGCTGAATATCTGAACTGTAACTGAAACTAAATAGCAGAACTGTACACCTATTCTATCATGCATCATAGAACAGGAAATGCTGGCATAACTAGGATGATAACCAAACAAACATGGTATATGTCAAGCTGTATAACCCTATACGTACTAAATGCTGAGAATGAAAGCATATAAAGAGCTCAACTGAAATATCTAGGCAACATAGCTGGAATAACTGAATGCTGGAATCGAAATAAACAGAAAGGCTCAAGCATAGGTTCAGGGCTACACCAAAAACAGGGGTCCAACCTACCACGGCACCCCATAGGGCCAACCTGATAAAGCCCGGACCGAAGATAAACCCACCTCAATGATCACGGTGGCTGTTGGATGGCTCACAAGATGGCGGCTGGCTGCTGGGACCTGAATCATATGCACAAGTCAGAACATAGACTCTCACACATACCCAACCCACTGACACACTGTGTGCAGACAACTAAACAGGGAACTTCGCTGAAGTCCCGGAATCTTCCGACATTTTCGGAAATTTGCCGATAAACTGACACTTTTGCCAAATTGCGATCCGATAACCGATTTCCGCTCAACGAAAGCCATTGGAATCCTAACGAAAAGCTTAGGAATCACCAACACACTGTTTTTAACTTTATACAATGCCATTTTGCATTTAGACCCCTAGGGTTTCCGGAAATCACACTTTTAGTGCCATTTGAGCACTGATTTCGCTCGTTCTTTCAACTGGAAACTCATTTTCACGATCCGTCACTTCCAGCAGGTGACAAATGACTTACTGAACACCGTGCTCACACATTTGCGACAGCACGAAACCCGAGGAAAACTTCGGGCCATAAAATACCTTGCTAACATAGCCTAAATGAATTTTTGTTTCTCCGGATCATCAAAACCAATTTTTAACGCGAGTATCGTGTCCAGTGACCCCAAATTAGCCAGGAGGTCACTGTCGCGGCTTCGCAAACAGCCCGGAATAGACTTTGGGCCAAACTATTCACTTAGAGGTTGATTACACTATAACTTAACTTTTATTAATCCAATCAAAAATCTGCTTTAAACATATGTTCAAAACGCCCTAAAAAGCACAGGGCTTGCCCTATTGGCAGCCCAGCCTTTGCTGGATCAACAGATCCATGTCCTTGCTCTCTAACAAACCGACAATGCTCCAAATGTTAGTCCACACAGATCCAACTTGATATAAAGTGAGCATCAAGCTCAGGGGACAATTTGGAACATCTTTCATATTTACATCAAGGCCATATTCCATCAAAATATTCATTGAAGCATTACCTCGAACACTTAGTGTGCACTTTTCACACAACACACACCACACCCAACCTTGAGTTGGTTCTCTGCAACCACAGCACCTGGAGCAATATTTCTTGGATAGAATTTATCTACTAAGTTACAGGAGTATTCCCATCAAGTTGGGTGCAAGTTTGCACCCACGGTTTAGCCGAGGTCCAAGGTTGAAGATGATGTCGAATGCTTCGAAAATTGTGATACTTCAACCAAAGCATCTGGGATCCAACTACTTGGCAAATTTGATGCTAAAACACATCCCAAACCTTCCTGAACCCATGCTTGGCGACGGGGTGCGGCGGCGGCGGCGGTGGAGCAAGCTCGGTTTGGAGCTTCTTCGCCTCTAATGGCGGATTTCCACCGAGGCTTCATGGTATCCATGCAAGGGCATGGCTGGGATCTACTTGATCCCAGGAAGCTTCTCGTCCACTCCCCGGCCGCCGGAGACGGCCGGAACGCCGGCAACCGCACCCCGAACCCACCTCGAGCCCATCTTGGCCGCGCACCATTCTTGCTGCATGGTGCCATGCAAATACATGGGTGGACTCCTCTCACACCCAGGAAGAGTTGTGGGTAGGTGGCCGACGCTGGGGAGGCTCGCCGGCGCCGGAGCAAGAAACTCGGCCGAAGCTTCAAAACCCGAAAAACTAGGGTTTTGATTTTCCCCCTAAATACTACACCATATTTTTCCAAACTTTTCAGAAATAATCCTTAGGTCCCACAGTCCTTGTATACCAATTTTGAGCCATTTTGGTTCAATGGTTGCGGAGATCGGCCGCGGCGGAGCTTTCTTGGTTTCCGGCGGGTGCAATTTCCCCGCCGGCGACCGGGGGCAATCCCGACTTCGGGGTTAGGCTGGGAGGTTCACCAATAGGTGATGTACACACTCAGGAGGCCTAGGTAGCAAGAAAAATAAAGAACAAAAGAACCTTACCTTGCCGGATCCGAGGAAGAAGGTGGCTCTCCCCCCCGCGGCGGCGCACGGTGGATCTGGGCACCGGGGTTCCTTGGCTGGGTCCCAACCTCACAAAGGGCTTCACAGGAAATGCTTGGAGCAACCCAAACCCTCCTCGGATAGCTTCCTCCCAACAACACCAAACCCGAGCCCCAACTCTTGGTTTTTCTTGGGTTTTTCCGGCGACTGGGAGGGACGGCCGATGCGCGGAAAAGTTGCAGAGGAAGAGGAGAGTCGTGGGGGAGGCTACGGTTACAGAGGGGACTGCGGCTAGGGTTTCTAAAGCAACCCTAAGTTGCTATTGTATAAAATGCAACAAAATGCTAGTTAGCCCTTCTACTCTTCATATTTTTTTACTTAAGTCCATTGCTGTAGAACACATTTGCTATAAGGACCCTCCTTTACAAGTTTGGTACAGTTTGACACATAAAATATAGCGCTTTTATGCAATTTACTATGATTTTTCACAGATTTCACGTTTTTCGAGACAACCGAGTTGTCAAACTGAAAAATGGACACCGCCACGACGTCCGGCTCGACGAAACCTATCAGGTAGCAATTTTGGTTCGCTAAAATTTAATTCCATAATTTTTAAATTCCATCTTATACTGTAAATTATACAGTTCGGCACGCTTTACGAGACTTTAGGCTCGTCAAATGCAAATTTCGTCAGCGCCACTGCGCTCAGAACGTCGAAAATAGCTAAGATTGATTACTCACACCCTTATGTTCAGGGTCTAGACAGCGAAACGGCCGACGTCGATCGACGGGGGATTTAAAACAGGGGTTACTATTCACAACTTAAGTTGTGGGGCCCGCCCGGATCTTTGCTGATTTCTGGATAATCCGACCGTTGGATCGAAAACATATGTATATGAATCTTTCATGTTTCGACGAGACGGTCACAATGGTGATCTCGGATTTTCGAGATCAGGCCCCGATCAAAAGTCGATATTTTAGGGCCACAATTGCACCACTAAAAGTTCAATTTTACTATTTAATAACCCAGGCAATTATTTTAAACTTAAGTTTCAGATTTTAAAATTACGGTTACTACATGGGTTCATAACACCATTAACTTAATATTTTATTTAGGGAGATTTGTTATCTCATCAGTTTTAATTTATTATAAATTTTACATCTCATGCAAACCATCGCATCATATGCACATATATCGCATATATATATATATAAATAACTACCGGTGATGATCATGGATTTTAATTTGATTTGAGCCTGAGCCACCAGGCCGGAATCGGGTCAGAGGGTATTACACACAAAAACTTGCTCTGCATCTTGATCAGATTGGAGTAGATCAACTCTTGTCGGCTCCCTCGATCAATATTTGGTCCAAACTTGATCTGCACCGCATCAACTCTTGAATGGAACAAATCGTCATCGAATCTAAACTACCCCTTTACCCTTTAATTTTGCAACAATTATAATACAACCCATAAAAATAATGAGACACGCAGGTCTCCAAATTACATAATTTAATTGGTGCACGCAGGCACTCAAAAGGAATCTAACACTGGGTCCTTATTAAATTACACCCATTCACATCATCACAAGGTTGCTATCCATGATCATCACCTCATACACATCACAGGCATATAAAATAAAATTCTCTAATTCGATTTCTAATTAATTGGGTTTCAAATTAATTTTAAATTGCGATCTTGCACAAAGCAACCACAAGGCGCGCATGATCACATCATGTAAAAATCCGTCATGCAAGGCAATGCCAATCTAATTAGCATTGTAGCCCTTGCCTGCAAGTGTGCTAATTTAATTAACGTTGCGGCCTCTTGCCCGCAAGTGTGCTAATTAATTAGCGTTTCAAAACAATCAAAAATATACTCAAAAACAATCTTCATTGTTTTGATTTTGATCGTTCCAGAAAAACCCAATCAACATCGAAAAAGAGATTAGATCTAAAACAAACGATGAGGGTGTCTCTGATACCACTGTAAGAAAAATACGGATATGCGCAGCGGAAGAAAAAAAACGCAATTAAAATTTTTCTTAAACCAAGATCACCTCATATTTTGTTTTAGATCATAAAAAGGTAATCTAATTGATCTCATCAATTAGGATTTAATTTTTACCTTGCGCGGGTCGAGATCACCGCGAAGCCGACGATCGTTGGTAAAAATTGTTCGTCCTTGATAGCCGCGCACGCACCCGGCCTCTACTTGTGTCCACACGGAATTACGCCCTTGATCGAAAAATCGATTCTCCTTGATTCGCGATCCGATCGCGAATTAATTCTTGCGTCGATGTAAGGAGGATGAATCAATCTTCTAATTGTGCTAGCAATCTTCCGAAGATCGAGAACGATTAATTATGGAGGACTTTAGGAAAAGGGAGAGGATAGGCGGCTAGGGTTTTCTTATGTTCCGCGATTTAATTAATTTCCACTTTATCTTTCTCCAAAATTGTTACGTATCACATACGTACTACCTATTCTTATAATAGGAAGTTGGCCGGCTATAACAAAATTAAATCTTATAATTAGTTACAAAAAGATCTCCTAAAATATAGTAACTAATTAAATCTTATAATTAGTTACAAAGAAAGATCTAGTAACTAATTAAATCTTATAATTAGTTACAAAGAAAGATCTTTTAAATTAAATCTCAAGATAAAATCTAGTAACTAATTAAATCGAATCCTAATCCGATTGGATTATCCATTATCCTACGTGTGTAACATTTACACATAAGTCCTCCAAATATTTACTAACGATTAGTAAATACACCATGCAACTTTTGCACTTAAATACCTCTAATTTACAATAATTGCAAATTAGTCATTTTACTAATAAATTAGTAAACTTTAGTATTGTGATTATAATTAATCCATTCTATAAACTTCTTTATCATCTCCTTGATATCGATCATGCGCGATTCCTTATGTGTGTGACCTAATAGGTTCAATTCTGTCTGGTAGTGAGATATGATGCGATCCCCATCGACATCATCATCGAAACTCTTTTTGATGGATCAAACACTTTTGATTCTTCCATCGTATAATAATTATTCGCCTATAATTATTCTTATTGGTTCCCACAATCCACCAGTGACGCCTAGCAGCATATGGTGGCAATCCAGTCAGAAGTGAATATTGGACTGAACCTCAAGGTGCAGTTACCGTACAATACAATCCTTCTATCGCATAGTCCCAACTGAGTGGAGGTCATGGAATACTCGTCAAACCCCATCACCCGTTATATGACAAATTTGATAGGACACAAGCTCATATGGTTACTCTTGGAAACACCTTTCCATGAACCATATTACCCCGGCCGAGGATTTCTGAGCTTTGCCTTACAAATAGCATAGGACTAATTATCTCTCTACCGAGAGCGATAGATCCCCTGTAAACAAACACCCATTCCTAATATGAACCGACTGCAGCCAACATATACTACTAAGACCCGTGACTAGGATCAGAGTTTGCATAGTCAAACTACAGCAGCCTCATATTGAATGGCCGTGGTGTCGCAGATCTAAGGATCAGTTGTACCACTGCAACATCGAATCAGTTACTGACGAAAGAGTAGACATCCAAGTAACTAATCGTAATTGGTCACGCTCAGTGCCCTTGTTCTATAACAACCACCTGCACGTTCGCTCCAGTGTCCCCACACTAATGACTTGAGACTCGTCATCCTAAAAGAGAGCGACACATACATCAATCTTGCCGGATCAATCATCGTCCCCATGATGATCCTCCGATTGAGAGCATTCATGACTTAATCACTAATAATATGTATCTCAAATTCTTAACTCTTAAGAATATACATTATCATCTCATTAAATCAAAGGACGATTCATGGACACATCAAACATGAATGGCATAAAATGCCCAAAATATAATAAAGATCAAGTACAAATATGTTCCATATAATAAAATGCGTCAGCCCGATAGGCTTTTGGGGCATACAACTAACAGTAGGCCCCCTACCTCTCTTCTTGGCTACAACATAATGTATAGCAAATTTAGTACAAGATAATGAAAAGTGATGCTCTACTTATATAGAATGTAATTAATAATAATAATTAATTATGTGATAAAACCTGTAGTGCTAATGTCTGGAGTAGCAACAATTGGAGATGATGGCTGCTCAATTATAGTTGAAGGAGAATCTTGGAATACATGTTCCCTTTCACTGATTGGTGGAGTAGGTTCTGATCTTTGAGATTGTGATCTAAGCCATGGCTTTTGAGGTTGAAAGCCTGCCGATGCTTTAGAAGTCTTCCTTTCCCCCACCATTGCCTGCCAATCATATTGCATAATCAATTATTCACATAAACATGAAATATTAAGAAGCCAAAGCAAGCTTACCAAGTATTATCACTAAACACAAATTAAAATTTGCAAGAATAAATAATAAATAATAAATTAATACCTGAGAACAAGATAGGTCAAGTTTCGTTCAAAAAATTGCTATCATCACTGTTACAATTTAAGAGGTCCTCTTCGTGCGCAGTTACATTGATATTGACCTCACTTACAATCTCATGTATATTATATCTAGCCATCTCAAAATTATTTAAATCATCCTGATCGCTATCGCCATCAAATCTATATGTCACACCCCGAGTTTTGAAAAGCAGGTTAATTTTTTTTTTTTTTTTTTTTTTTTTTTTTTTTTTTTTTTTAAATCAGAGTTTATAAAATCCAGCCAGGGCGCAACAGACCGCCACATATATAGAAAATTCCCAATCCCCATTGGATTGAGCCTTTTCTGTACATGCTCGGCTCTACAATGGCAAACCAACATCAGAGTAGTCTAAACTACGAACTCTAAAGAACTAATAAACAAATTATAACAATTTATTACAAATTAAATTACAAGCTTGAAACTGAAATAACAACGGTTGTCCAGGGTCAAATCTAACGCGGCATCTCACCAACACGTCCCGACGTTCCAACACCCGATCGACCTGAAAAATGGTCACCCACGGGGTGTGAGATACACTGTACATGTATCCCAGTGGGCACGACGAGCCGAGAAATAGCTAATCGTACCTACTGGATACAATAATCAGCGGATAGTAAATAGATCCATAGGTAAAGCTGAATAATCAAATAAATGTCTACGGATAATCAAGATATAACTGAGCAGATATAGGTACAGAATGAATCAGTAAAACATGCTAGAACCAGCAATATAACTATGCATCAAATAATGAAAGCAAGTATCCAACCGATGCCACTATTGGTCACAGGGACCTCAGGCGAAGATATCAAAGCTGAACCAACCACAATCATACTGGATTCCACCTAGCCGAGCTGAACAGCAACCCCGTACCATTGATATAGCCAAGAGGATCCTCGTACCGAACGGTACAGCCAAGAGTTTCCTCATATCGGTACAGCCAAGGGGCTCCCCGTACCCAGTGATACAATAAGAGGGGATAGCTCACGGGTCAACCCGACCCTTTACCGGTAAAGAACGCAATGTGGGTGATCAATCCCACAGCTTACGCGAGTGAACAGCAGGTGCACAACCATCACAATGCGAATGCTCAAGCTCACGGTCCACAGACCGGGTAATCGGCAACATGCCGGAAATCCCCACAGGGATGCAAATGTCTGTATATCAATCATAGGTCTATCATGCATATCTGGAATGTAAAAGCAAGTAACTCTGGATATAGATGTAGTATAACAAATGACGGATATGAAAGCAATCAACAGGCATGATCAGACCATGAAAATCTACTGTACTGATGAGCAGATGAACAAGAACAGTACAAATAATATCTATCATCTAGGAACATGAAACATATAGGAATAATCATCAAGGCTAAATCAAGAACAGGTATTCGACTGGACTAAAGCAACCAGAGGGCCGAAAAGATAAAGCCCGGACCGAAGATATATAACCCACCTGTGTGTAGGCGGTCCAACGACTCCAACAGAAGGCTCGTGGGCCGGAGTCAGACTGCAAGGACCTGAATCATGAAATACTGACCAGGGACGGACTCACACATTCCCAAAACCACAGACTCACTAGTTAAGCCTCTTTGCTAAAATCCATGCTCGATCGGAGCCATAATTACTTCAACACTTCCGGAAAGGCCGATTTGGCACCGGAAGCCACCGACTTGAAATGAGAGCCACCAGACCAACCAGGGCAGCGTCGGAAATAACCAGAGACAGGTAACAAGGTCCATTTATCATTCTATTACATCAAGGTACGCGAAACTCGCGCCGAAAGCCGTTAAACCGACGATTTTGCCGATTTACGGTTCGGGATCTAATTCCCGCTCAACGAAAAGCATCGGACCTCCAACAAAAGTTTTAGAGATCATGAGTACACGGCACAAAGCAGCTAGTATGGTCACAATTGCATTTAGGCCCCCAAGATTTTACCAAATTGCATAAAAGGATGTAATTTCTTGCCTTTTTCACTTGCATTTAATTCCGGAATGCTTTTAAACTGAACCGAGGCCACCAGTAGGTGGGCCTCGACGCACTGAATGCCGTGCTCACCATTTGGGAGCAATGCAGAGCCCGAGGACAACTTCGGGTCAATAATTTCTATATTTAAAGGCTCAAATTGCTAAATTTTACACATACACTCGACCAAATGCATTTTAAATGCAAGCATTGTGATCAGGGACTCCCAAATGTTCAGAGGCTCACCAACTAGGTGCCGCGGGGAAACCGGAGACATCGCCGGAACAAAACGACTTGAAACCCAAGCTTTTATAGCTCGATTTGCAAGATCTCTCCATCTACCCGTCAATTGCTGAAGTAGAGTGAGCATCAAGCTCAGGAGGTTGAAAGGAGTCGAATGCTCACTTGCTAGATGATCAAAAACTAGGCTGAACCAATTTGGGCTCTCTCGGGCATTTCCCCGAACATAAGGTGGGAAACAAAGCTTAATACACAACCTTGAAGGCATTAATGGTGGATCTCTATACAAAGGCTCTGGGTCTCATGCACAAGCACCCGTAGGTGCTACCTGACTCCACGAAGCTCGCTGGACTCATGGCCGGCGGCGAGAGGCGGCGGAGCAAGTTCGGCCGAAGCAAGCACCCATAATGGTGAAGCCTCAACCGAGCAGCATGGGTCTCATGCAAGGGCATCTATGGGTCAGTCTCGACCTGGTGGAGCTATCTGGGCAGGTGGCCGGCGGCACACAGCGGTGGCGGAGCAACCTCGAGCGAACCCGAGATAACCCAAAACTAGGGTTTCGAACTACAAAGTGCACGCTAATCCAAACGCAATAAAACTTCATGGGGAGGTTCCACAAGCCCTACAGAAAATTCCCACCATTTTGGTTCGCTAAAATTGAGCTTTATAATTTTTAAAACCCATCTTATACTGTAAATTATACAGTTCGGCATGCTTTACGATACTTTAGGCTCGTCAAATGCAAATTTCGTCGGTGCCACAGCGCTCAGAACAATGATGCCATTCAAATTGACTACCTGGATCGTCATATTCGGACTCCAGACGGTCGATCGGCCGACGTTGGCCGGCGAGGGAATTAAATCAGGGGCTACTATTCATTGGTACTATTCACTTAAGTCGCGGGTCCCACCCGTAACTTCGCTGATTTCTGGACAATCCGACCGTCGGATCGAAAATCTGTTTATACCATTTTTACTCGATTCAACGAGACGGTCGCACTGGTGATTTCAGATTATCGAGATCAGACTCGGATCTGTAAGTCGGGAAATCGTGTTCCGAAAACTGTGCAATTTGCACACCGGTACACAACCACTTAGGTTTCTTTTGCATTTAAATTTCACGAGTCTTACACTATAGAAATTACCTATATTCTCATTCTCTTGAATTGGTATTGCTGTAGAATTCTCTTGATTAGTAGCACTATTTTCTATGCTAGGCTCATCATAAAGATCCCGAGGTTGTGTCTTGATAACAACTAACCATTTAGAATCCTTTATATCTTTGGCATAATATACTTGTTGAGCTTGTGAAGCCAATATATATGGATCAGTTGTATTAGTGGACAATTCACGATCAGCATTAACTAAGAAAAAACCATTTTCGTCCTCCTTATATCCACGACCGCAGTTGTACACATCCCACCAATGACATTTAAATAAAGCAACCTTTTTTGATCCTTGGTATTGCAGTTCAATGATATCTAAAATTTGCCCATAGTATTCCTTGTTGATTAGACCATCATCTCCCGACACAAATACCCCACAATTTTGTGTCTTCAAAAATTTCTCATGCTCTTTTGTGTGAAATCTGAAACCATTAATTAAATATCCAAAATATTTATTCATTCGCTTATCTGGACCTCGGGCAAGATATAATAGATCTTGTGATACTGTTTTATCTTGGTTATTGAACATCTCCGCTATTTTAGCTTGAAACCAAGCTAAAAATTGTTCTTCGTGCCGCCGCTCTACATCACTATTGTATTTTTTGCGAACCTCTTCAATATGTTCCCTACGCATTAAATTATCAAGTTGATATTAGAAAGTAAAAAAAGAAAATCATCCAAATTAGAACCACTAATGAATTTAAATCCTTACCTAATATAAGGTAAAACTTCTTCACAATTTTTTAAAACAAACATAGTTGCCCGCTTCCAATCAGAAATAGATAGTTGCTCATTTTTTGAATTACTTAGAGGGGAACCACGTTGGGAAAAAATTGTCAAGCTGGAGTTGTTTTCTGTCAGATCACCCTCATAATTTCTCCCGACACGATTCAATCGTGTCTCAGTGTCATACAAGTATTTAGAACAAAAAGTTACACATTCTTGTGCAATTATTCCTTCTGCTATAGATCCTTCTGGACGAGCCTTATTACGAACATATGATTTGAGCGTGCGCATATACCTAATCAATATGGTTATATTAATATCACATTCTTATAAAAAAATATAAAAAATTAAAAATATACCTTTCAAACGGATACATCCATCTATATTGGATAGGGCCAGCAATTTTCGCCTCAGTTGCGAGATGAACTGATAGGTGAACCATGAAATCAAAGAATGCAGGCGGAAATATTCACTCAAGTTTGCACAAAGTCAATGCAATTGAATTTTCAAGTCGCTCCAAATCACTCACTCTCAATGATTTGGAGCATAATTCTCTAAAATAGGCACTAAACTCGATTAAGGCATTAGAAACATCTTTCCTTAATAATCCGCGAATTGCTAATGGGAGGTGCCGATGCAATAAACAATGAATGTCATGACTCTTCAAGTTTTGAAGCTTACTTTCTTCTTTATTGACACATTTAGAAATGTTTGATGAAAATCCATCAGGAAGCTTCAAATCCATTAGAAATTGACAAAATAATTGCCTCTCATCTTTGGAAAATGTGTAATAAGCACTAGGCATTTTATATGTTTTGCTGCTAGCAACCGTTTCAATTTCATTTTGTATGACAATCACCTTCCCCTCCATTGGTATCAAGTGAAGCTCCTTTCTTAAACCCATCGACATCAAATCCTTTCGTGCATTTAGAGTATCTTTGGACTTTCCATCTGTATTCATAAGTGTGCCAACTACATTATCACCAATATTTTTCTCAACGTGCATAACGTCCACATTGTATCTGTCACGCCCCGGAACCCGGGCTTGCCAACAGATCCGCCGTGTACACGGGATTTCCCGAGTACACGAAGCGCTGGTAACCTGCTCCGATATAATATGAACAATAAAGGAGCATAATACAGAGCTGAAATAGAAGAACCACATAGTATCTCAGACTGGAACTAAAAATAAACTGTAATATGTACAATAATCTCCCAGCTCACCAAAATAATACAACCAGCCGGCGAAAGCCAGACTAAAAATAAAAGGAGAATATCATAGTCTGAGTGAAGGGTACAACGTCTATCTACAGTTCTCAGTCTCCCAGGAGATCTATCTACTCAGCGATCCCCTTACCTTTATCAGCCGCTGATAGCCTAGCAGCTCCCGCAGACGACTCTGCAAAATAAAGAAGAAGAAAGAAACAGAAAAGAATAATGGGGGTGAGAACTACCAGATAAACCAGTAGCCTCCCCTAGTGGGCAAAACCTCAACTCTGATGCACCCACTAGGATTACTAGAGGCCAGAAAGGAAAAAGTGGTAAAGCTGTAAGCAGAACTGCTGAATAAAGGGGAAACCACCACTAGCATGCCTCTAAATGCAGTGCCAAAAGGAATGACTGTATGTATGCATCAGTATCTAACATGCCTGCCTGAATAAACCCAATCTTATGCCACCAGTAAAACTGGTACTGCCTGCTGCGCCTTGCCTGCCCAAATCGGGTATGCTGGCCAATGCATAACACCGATAGGGAATGAGAGTCTCAAGGACTCAAGCCTGCCTGTAACACACTCCGGAGTGGCACTCGAGGGGAGCGACCCACACGAGTAAAAGTACCTCAGTAATAAGTATCATAAGTGTCGTAAACAGCAGGACTGGATCATGACTATGATCAAAGTGGAAAAAGCCATCCACTAAGAAACCCTGATATGATGCCATAGTACTCAATAAGTGGGAAAAACCATCCACTAAAGAAAAGCCCGATCCCCTGCTGATGCCAAAAATAAACCAGACTCAACCCCATTCTGATGCAAGGATAAACATCTGGCCGACCGCCTACAGTCCGCGGTCACCGCAACACCCCACAAGTTTATAATCTAACATAACCTTGGCTATACTATTCCAAACCCCTGCTCATATTCGAGCGACAAGCAACTGAAAGCAAAAGAGAGCAATAAAACATGTCAAGTCTTAATATGATAGTGTAGCAATAAATAGTGGCCCTACCTGATGTCCGGGCATGCCTGCAACTGTCTTTATTTTAAAAGTTGTAAAATAGTGTCAAAGATTTAAAAAGATTGATTTACTGAGTAAAAGTCATTTGCATGCGAGATTATAGCCTTTGTCTCAATCACAGTGTCCCAATATAAGTCATCATATCATCTGTGGAATTATATTAAATTTTAGGAGAGTTTGTCCCAGCGGTTCTCATCAATTGTCCTGTTAGTAGTCCTGTTAGTAGTCCTGTTAGTAGTCCCAATAGTTCTCATCAATTTAGTTTGTCCCAATTGTTCTCATCAATTGTCATATTAGTTTGTCCCAATTGTTCTCATCAATTAAATTTTAAGGGAGTTCCAGTAATCCCAGTGAGCTTGTCAAAAATGAGGTAAGCAACAACCGCCCACCTTGACAGCTTAAATCACACCCAGAAAGTCTCCTGGCTGTCCACAGTCCCCTAGAACTGTTGTCTGCCGAAAATGGTGCCCTACAGCAACACACATTGCACAGGGTGTAACTATAGTATTCATAAAAATACAGCTTTTGCTGTTTTTCAAATAGCACGAAAAGAGAGGAGTTTTTCACCTCTGTATAGTGCTCAGAAAAATCCAGAAAAATTACGGTTGCGTTCCTCGCGAAGAGTAGATCAAAATCGACTCTTTAAACGCCTCGATCTGATGCTCCTACGCCAAGATAAAAATCGGAGAAGTTGACACTGTCCAGAAATTTCCACAGCAAAAAGGGGGGTCAAAGAGACCTCGGGAAACGTGCCAAAAGTACGAAATGGAGCAAAGTGATCAACACGGAAATCGAAGCCTTACCTCTTAGGAACGCGCTGTCGCAAAAATCGTCCAAAAATTCCTCCTGGTTAGCCCACAGGGAATTTTCGACGGAACTGCGACGGGAAATGGGCCGAAAAAGAAAACCGTCGCAGTGCGCCGCGTCGCAGATAACTCACTAACTGTAACTCCAAAAATTCTGAGATTTGGAGGAGAGAGAGAAGAGAGAGAGAGGAAGAAATTTCGTAGAGGGCACATGCCCTGATTCTCACTCTAAGGCCCGCAAATCGAGGTGGGAATGAGAGGGGGTGGGGATTGCTATTTATAATGGGCTGGGGCTCCACACAGGATCGGATCCGAACAGGGAACACCGAAACGGGCCAACCAAAACGCGCCACGTGTCCACAAAACAGGGAACAGCCGGTGCAAGGGCCACTCAGAAGCTGCCACGTGTCCACGTGGTGCACGGGCCCGGTCCCCGCGCCGGGTCTTCCGGAAGATGTCAGCCAATAGGATTTTGCCACGTGTCACAGTCCCCGTGGGCTTCTAGAAGCCGGCCAGCCAATGGGAAGCTGCCACGTGGCAGATGCAGGGTTCGGTGCTCCCGGTGCACGCCAGGCCCATGGACCGCGCACCCGAGCCCCCCGCCCGCGCCTGCGCCGCCGCCCTCTGCCGCTGTGCCGCCGCTGCGCCGCCGCCCGCCGCCGTGCGCCGCCGCCCGCCGCCGCTTGCCGGTCGCCGGAACAGTAATTCCGGCGGCCGGAGTTACTGTTCCGGCGTGAACAGTAATTTTGCGCCGAAAAAATAAAGTAAATATACCATTTCGATCGTTTTCCGCGCGCTGAGTCCAAATCCGCTGTCCATTTTGCCAAATTCTCATCCGAAATTTTGCCGAAAGCTCCCGGAAAATTCCATTTGCTCCGATTTTCGCGCAGAGTCTATATTAAATGTCCAATTTCGATTCTACAAGCTCTGCTTCACCGAATAAGCTCCCTACAGTCACTGTTTAATGTTGCACAGTTCCTGCGGGAGTCCGGATCATCACATCCTCCCCCACTAAAAGAGTTTCGTCCTCGAAACGAGACTAAACAATAATCCTGAGTCCGATGTCTCGAATAAGTAGGGGTGAGCATCCCTCATCTCCGACTCGAGCTCCCATGTAGCCTCGCGCTCGTCATGATTGCTCCATTGGATCTTCACATAGGGAATGGCCCGACTGCGTAATTCTTTCACCTCTCGATCCAGAACTCGCAGTGGGCGCTCTTCATACCTCAAATCCTCGCTGATCTCAAGTGGTGTGAAGTCGATGACGTGTGATGGGTCGAAGATATACTTTCTTAAAGTAGAAACATGAAATACATCATGGACACCAGCAAGCCTTGGAGGAAGTGCGAGTCGGTAGGCAACTGGCCCGATACGCCCCAATACCTCAAAGGGTCCAATGTATCGGGGGCTAAGTTTCCCACGAATGCCGAACCTCCTGATTCCTTTGGACGGCGAGACTTTCAGGAATACATGATCTCCAACTTGAAATTCTAGGTCTCGTCGCCGAACATCGGCATAGCTCCTCTGTCGGCTTTGGGCGGTCTGAAGATGCTTTCGAATCACCCGGACCTTCTCTTCTGCCTCTATCAAGACATCTGGTCCCAAGGTCCGCCTCTCGCCTACGTCACTCCAATAAAGTGGTGATCGACACTTGCGTCCATACAATGCTTCAAACGGAGCCATCTGAATGCTCGCTTGAAAGCTATTGTTGTACGCGAATTCAGCCAAAGATAAATGCCGAATCCACCCTCCGCCGAAATCCAGGACGCAAGCCCTCAACATGTCCTCCAGGATTTGTATCGTCCGCTCCGATTGCCCATCAGTCTGCGGATGAAAAGCTGTACTGAACCTGAGTTCAGTCCCCAAGGCTGTTTGCAAACTCTTCCAGAAATGCGAAACAAACCTCGGGTCTCTATCTGATACTATGGAGGCTGGTACTCCATGTAATCTTACTATCTCATCAAGATATAACTGGGCTAGTCGCTCAAGTGGCCACGTAGTCTGCATGGGCAGAAAGTGCGCCGACTTGGTAAGTCGATCTACAACTACCCAGATAGCGTCTGCTCCTCCCTGTGCCTTTGGCAATCCGACCACGAAATCCATCGTAATGTGGTCCCATTTCCACTCGGGAATTGGGAGACTTTGTAACTTGCCAGCTGGCACTCGATGCTCAGCTTTCACCTGCTGACAAGTTAAACACTGAGCCACAAATCTCCCAATATCCCTCTTCATGCCTTTCCACCAGAAGTGTGCCTTGAGGTCCTTATACATCTTAGTCCCACCAGGATGTAGGGTATAAGGTGTATAATGGGCCTCTCGCAATATCTGCTCTCTGATCTCCGCATCTATTGGCACACATGCTCGGTCTCTGTACCTTAGTACTCCCGAGGCATCTATTGTAAAGTCCCCTGACTGATCACTCGGAATTTGATCTCTAATCCTGGTCAAGTGGGGGTCCTCACTCTGTTTCTCCCTGATCCTGTCTAGCAGAGTGGGCTGTAAGACTAAAGATGTCAACCTAGCAGAGACCCCAGGGGACACAACCTCTATCTTGAGCCGTCTCATTTCCTCTAATAACGGTGCCTGGTCTGTGATTAACATAGACAAACTTTGCACCGCCCTCCTACTCAAGGCATCAGCGACCACATTAGCCTTGCCTGGGTGGTAGAGAATATCTACATCATAATCCTTTAATAGCTCTAACCACCTACGTTGCCTCAAATTCAGCTCCTTTTGCGTGAACAGGTACTTTAGGCTCTTGTGGTCGGTGTAGATTTCACAATGTTCCCCATACAGATAATGGCGCCAGAGCTTTAGTGCAAACACTACAGCTGCAAGCTCCAAGTCATGGGTAGGGTAATTTTTCTCATATTCTTTGAGTTGTCTAGATGCATAAGCAATTACCCTCCCTTCCTGCATCAACACACAACCAAGTCCGCTGTGTGATGCATCACTGTAGATCACATATCCTTTTCCCATAACAGGGAGGGAAAGGATAGGGGCGGTCATCAGTCTATTCTTCAGCTCCTCAAAGCTCTTTTGACAGTCCTCACTCCAGATAAACTTCACTCCCTTACGCGTCAAGCGAGTGAGGGGTGTGGAGAGCTTCGCAAAGCCTTCCACAAACCGACGGTAATACCCAGCTAAACCCATAAAGCTACGTACCTCAGAAACCGTCGTCGGTCGGGGCCAATCACGGACTGCCTCAATCTTCGCTGGGTCCACTGCCACACCTGCAGCGGAAATTACATGGCCCAAGAAGACTACCTCCCGAAGCCAAAATTCGCACTTTACCAGCTTGGCAAACAACTTCTTCTCTCGTAGAAGTTGCAGCACAATCCTCAAGTGCTCCTCATGCTCCGCATCACTTCGGGAGTAGACCAAGATATCATCAATGAACACTACCACGAACCGGTCTAAGTAAGGTCGGAAGATCCGGTTCATTAAATCCATGAATGCGGCAGGGGCATTAGTTAGCCCAAAAGGCATAACTGTGAATTCATAATGCCCATACCGTGATCTAAATGCCGTTTTCGGAATATCCTCGGCCTTTACTTTCAACTGGTGGTAACCGGATTGTAGATCTATCTTAGAGAAGACACAAGACCCTTGCAGCTGATCAAAAAGATCATCGATGCGCGGCAAAGGGTACTTGTTCTTGATGGTCACTTTATTTAATTCCCTATAGTCCACACACAATCGAAGTGACCCATCCTTCTTTTTCACGAATAGCACCGGCGCTCCCCAAGGCGACACACTCGGCCTAATAAAGCCCTTATCCATTAAATCCTGAAGTTGCGCCTTAAGCTCTCGCAACTCAGCCGGTGCCATCCGGTAAGGAGCCTTAGAGATTGGCGCAGTTCCTGGGACTACGTCAATCACGAACTCAATTTCCCTATCGGGTGGCATGCTAGTCAGCTCAGGGGGAAAAACATCGGGAACTCGCGGGCAATAGGGATATCCCCGAGTCCCGGCGCCGCCGTAGGCCCTTCAACAACACTAGCCAAAAAGGCTACACATCCTCGATGGATCATCTGCCTCGCTCGGGAAGTCGAAAACCATAGAGGCAAAGAAAGCACTCTGACATCCCCGGTATACCAACATTTCCTGGTCTGGCTCTCTAAAAGTGACGGTCCTTGCGGCGCAATCAATGGTCGCAAAATACCGAGCCAGCCAGTCCATCCCGAGGACCACATCGAAGTCCTTTAATTGTCTCAGGACCAACAGGTCTGCTGGCATAATCCAGGACTCGATTTGCATCGGGCAGGACCAACAACACTCCTCCACGTGCAAAGTGTGATCGGGAATCTGAACCTCTCGTGCACGTGGTAGAAGTCCTACCTTTAACCCATGTAATGATGCAAATGATCTACTGATAAAAGAATGCGATGCTCCAGTATCAAATAATGTACGAGTCCTAATGCCAGAAAGTAGGGTGATACCTGCCACCATGTGATCTGCGGCTGAAGAGTCCTCTACCTGCGCCGCATACACCCGCCCACTTTGAGCTGGAGGGCGGTACTTCCGTGGGATGGGAAGAAGATGGCCTGCCTGCTGGAGCATATGGCCGCTGAGCCGTCGACCGCTGTTGAGATGAAGATGGAGCAGATGCTGAAGAAGGAGCCGTCGATGGCGCAAAAGGGCAAGTAGCTCGGACGTGGCCAGACTGTCCACATCTATAGCAGCGACCCCACCGCTGGTCGCAGGTGTTGGAAAAGTGCTGACCTCCACAGAAAATACAATTGCTGGGGGCCCGTGGTTGTCGTGACTGCTGTTGTTGCTGAGGCTGTCGCTGCGACCCACGCTGCGACGGCTGGGATCTCTGCTGCTGCTGCTGCCGCTGCTGGGGCCTCTGGGGTCCACCAGGCCCTCGCCGCTCCGACCGTCCTTGGCCGGAAAACTGAGGCGGTGGCGGTCGGGGCGGCCTCCAGGAACTGGCCTGTCTCCCGTCGTCCTGCGCTGGTCGCTTTCTGTCTGCGCCTTGAGCGACCAGGCCCCCACGTCTGGCGACGACGTGGTCTCCTCTCTCAACCCACTGGGCATGCTCTGCTGCCTCCTCCAAGGTTTGTAGTCTCTGGGCATGCACCAGAGTATAGATCTCTGGGCGCAGGCCCGACTCAAAGAGCTCCACCTGGTGCGGTCCGTCCCTGGCGACGTAAGGTACGCAGTTGAGTAACCGCGTGAACTCCTGAAAGTAGTCCAATGCTGTCCGTTCGCCTTGCTGAAGATTCTTCAGATCATCTTCCAGCTTTTTCTTCATACTCGTGGAAAAGTACGTATCCAGAATCATCCTCTTGAACTCTGACCAGGGTAGCTGTCGAGTGATCTGGAACTCCAGAGGCTCCACCCGACGCCACCATGCATCAGCGTCCCCGTCTAAGCAGTGTACAGCCATATGTACCCTGTACTTCTGGTCAATGAAAAAGTCCCGAAATAACTTCTCCATTGACGAAAGCCAAGTCCCGATCTCCCACGGCTGGGTATTCCGCCCTGAAAACCTGGGCGGTCCCCGCTTACAGAATTGAGTAAGTTTGTCAGCAATCTCCTGCTCTTCCGCAGGAGTCAAAGGCCGGATTGCTCCCTGAGCAACAGGGGATGCCGTGGTCACCGGTCCAACTGGGGAAGCCACAGCAGGGGAGGGTGGTACGGGAGAACTCTCAGGGGGTGCAACAAACAGGCTGCGCCCTCTGTTCTAACATCTGCGTCAGCCGACCCATAGCCTCCTCCTGATGCTGCAACGGCCTCTGCCATCTGGGCCATCTGAGCCTGAAGCTCCTGCACCTCACTCTGCTGGCCCTGCTCGGACTCCTCCGGCTCGGGCTCAGGGGATTCAGGCTGAGAACGCGTCAACATTCTACGTCGCGGAGGCATCCTTCACAAGAACCACACTCAGTATCATATCCCCACACGACCCAATCTAGCGAAAGTCAAAGACATCCCATATTTCGGTGACTTTATGTTGTCTGCAGCCAACATAACGGTTCACCAGAAATTAGGCATGTCGATCTCTCTTCTCTCACTGGAAGAGTCAAACAATAAATCAACGACTTTCGCAAATATCACGTCTCTCGTACCCTATCATCCTAGGGTCTGCCAAAAGCCTAGGGTTTTCTAAGTCCCAACTGACCTATCCCTAAGCTCTGATACCAACTTAATCTGTCACGCCCCGGAACCCGGGCTTGCCAACAGATCCGCCGTGTACACGGGATTTCCCGAGTACACGAAGCGCTGGTAACCTGCTCCGATATAATATGAACAATAAAGGAGCATAATACAGAGCTGAAATAGAAGAACCACATAGTATCTCAGACTGGAACTAAAAATAAACTGTAATATGTACAATAATCTCCCAGCTCACCAAATAATACAACCAGCCGGCGAAAGCCAGACTAAAATAAAAGGAGAATATCATAGTCTGAGTGAAGGGTACAACGTCTATCTACAGCTCTCAGTCTCCCAGGAGATCTATCTACTCAGCGATCCCCTTACCTTTATCAGCCGCTGATAGCCTAGCAGCTCCCGCAGACGACTCTGCAAACATAAAGAAAGAAAGAAACAGAAAAGAATAATGGGGGTGAGAACTACCAGATAAACCAGTAGCCTCCCCTAGTGGGCAAAACCTCAACTCTGATGCACCCACTAGGATTACTAGAGGCCAGAAAGGAAAAAGTGGTAAAGCTGTAAGCAGAACTGCTGAATAAAGGGGAAACCACCACTAGCATGCCTCTAAATGCAGTGCCAAAAGGAATGACTGTATGTATGCATCAGTATCTAACATGCCTGCCTGAATAAACCCAATCTTATGCCACCAGTAAAACTGGTACCTGCCTGCTGCGCCTTGCCTGCCCAAATCGGTATGCTGGCCAATGCATAACACCGATAGGGAATGAGAGTCTCAAGGACTCAAGCCTGCCTGTAACACACTCCGGAGTGGCACTCGAGGGGAGCGACCCACACGAGTAAAAGTACCCTCAGTAATAAGTATCATAAGTGTCGTAAACAGCAGGACTGGATCATGACTATGATCAAAGTGGAAAAAGCCATCCACTAAGAAACCCTGATATGATGCCATAGTACTCAATAAGTGGGAAAAACCATCCACTAAAGAAAAGCCCGATCCCCTGCTGATGCCAAAAATAAACCAGACTCAACCCCATTCTGATGCAAGGATAAACATCTGGCCGACCGCCTACAGTCCGCGGTCACCGCAACACCCCACAAGTTTATAATCTAACATAACCTTGGCTATACTATTCCAAACCCCTGCTCATATTCGAGCGACAAGCAACTGAAAGAAAAAGAGAGCAATAAAACATGTCAAGTCTTAATATGATAGTGTAGCAATAAATAGTGGCCCTACCTGATGTCCGGGCATGCCTGCAACTGTCTTTATTTTAAAAGTTGTAAAATAGTGTCAAGATTTAAAAAGATTGATTTACTGAGTAAAAGTCATTTGCATGCGAGATTATAGCCTTTGTCTCAATCACAGTGTCCCAATATAAGTCATCATATCATCTGTGGAATTATATTAAATTTTAGGAGAGTTTGTCCCAGCGGTTCTCATCAATTGTTCCTGTTAGTAGTCCTGTTAGTAGTCCTGTTAGTAGTCCCAATAGTTCTCATCAATTTAGTTTGTCCCAATTGTTCTCATCAATTGTCATATTAGTTTGTCCAATTGTTCTCATCAATTAAATTTTAAGGGAGTTCCAGTAATCCCAGTGAGCTTGTCAAAAATGAGGTAAGCAACAACCGCCCACCTTGACAGCTCTAAATCACACCCAGAAGTCTCCTGGCTGTCCACAGTCCCCTAGACTGTTGTCTGCCGAAAATGGTGCCCTACAGCAACACACATTGCACAGGGTGTAACTATAGTATTCATAAAAATACAGCTTTTGCTGTTTTTCAAATAGCACGAAAAAAGAGGAGTTTTTCACCTCTGTATAGTGCTCAGAAAAATCCAGAAAAATTACGGTTGCGTTCCTCGCGAAGAGTAGATCAAAATCGACTCTTTAAAACGCCTCGATCTGATGCTCCTATGCCAAGATAAAAATCGGAGAAGTTGACACTGTCCAGAAATTTCACAGCAAAAAGGGGGGTCAAAGAGACCTCGGGAAACGTGCCAAAAGTACGAAATGGAGCAAAGTGATCAACACGGAAATCGAAGCCTTACCTCTTAGGAACGCGCTGTCGCAAAATCGTCCAAAAATTCCTCCTGGTTAGCCCACAGGAATTTTCGACGGAACTGCGACGGGAAATGGGCCGAAAAAGAAAACCGTCGCAGTGCGCCGCGTCGCAGATAACTCACTAACTGTAACTCCAAAAATTCTGAGATTTGGAGGAGAGAGAGAAGAGAGAGAGAGGAAGAAATTTCGTAGAGGGCACATGCCCTGATTCTCACTCTAAGGCCCGCAAATCGAGGTGGGAATGAGAGGGGGTGGGGATTGCTATTTATAATGGGCTTGGGGCTCCACACAGGATCGGATCCGAACAGGGAACACCGAAACGGGCCAACCAAAACGCGCCACGTGTCCACAAAACAGGGAACAGCCGGTGCAAGGGCCACTCAGAAGCTGCCACGTGTCCACGTGGTGCACGGGCCCGGTCCCCCGCGCCGGGTCTTCCGGAAGATGTCAGCCAATAGGATTTGCCACGTGTCACAGTCCCCGTGGGCTTCTAGAAGCCGGCCAGCCAATGGGAAGCTGCCACGTGGCAGATGCAGGGTTCGGTGCTCCCGGTGCACGCCAGGCCCATGGACCGCGCACCCGAGCCCCCCGCCCGCGCCTGCGCCGCCGCCCTCTGCCGCTGTGCCGCCGCTGCGCCGCCGCCCGCCGCCGTGCGCCGCCGCCCGCCGCCGCTTGCCGGTCGCCGGAACAGTAATTCCGGCGGCCGGAGTTACTGTTCCGGCGTGAACAGTAATTTTGCGCCGAAAAAATAAAGTAAATATACCATTTCGATCGTTTTCGCGCGCTGAGTCCAAATCCGCTGTCCATTTTGCCAAATTCTCATCCGAAATTTTGCCGAAAGCTCCCGGAAAATTCCATTTGCTCCGATTTTCGCGCAGAGTCTATATTAAATGTCCAATTTCGATTCTACAAGCTCTGCTTCACCGAATAAGCTCCCTACAGTCACTGTTTAATGTTGCACAGTTCCTGCGGGAGTCCGGATCATCACAGTATCGTAACAACAACATATGCCAATACGGCAAGTTGAAGAAAAGCTATGTTTTCACCAATTTAAATAATGCAGTTGTAGTTGAGAACGTTTTCTTTTTTTATTTACCTTCCCAAAAGTTATTTGCTTCATTTGACTCAATGCTCTAGCACTTCATCACCGGGTAAAGGCTTAGGTGCAAGACGATTCTCCTTTGTTCCGTCAAATGATTTTTGTCATTACGCCTTTATGATTAAGTGGCAAGAAACGACGATGACCCATATAACAAAACTTCTTTTCGTACTTCAATCTCATCGAAACTGTATCCTTGCTGCAACAAGGACATGCTAGACCTTATTTCATACTCCAACCAGATAAATTGGCGTATGCTGGAAAATCATTTATAGTCCAAAGAAGAGCAGCACGCATAGTAAAATTTTCTTTTTTGGACGCATCATATGTTCTAATCCCTTCTGTCCACAAATCATTCAACTCATCAATTAAAGGCTCCAAATATACATCAATATCATTTCCGGGAGCTCTTGGGCAGGAATAAGTAGTGATATCATAAAATAATCACTTTTCATGCACAACCATGGAGGCAAATTGTATGGAACTAGAATAACAGGCCAAACACTGTGTGTGATGCTCATATTTCCGAAGGGTTAAATCCATCACTTGCTAAGCCCAATCTTACATTACGTGGCTCTACGGCAAACTCAGGATAATTACGATCTAAATGCTTCCAAGCCGATGAATCAGCAGGATGCCGTAAAATTCCATCGTTTTGCCTTGCATCACTATGCCACCTCATATTACTGGCCATCTCTTTATTCATGTATAATCTTTGTAATCTCGATGTAATTGGAAAGTAACGCAAAACCTTTTGAGGAATTTGTTTTTGCTTTCTTAAGTCTACTTCTTCCTCTCTGTTACTCGAGATCCACCTAGACTCACCACATATAGGGCATGTATGATTATTTGCAAATTTCTTCAAAAAAAGCACACAATCATTCTTACAAGCATCAATCTTCACATAATCCAATCCTAAATCTTTAATTATCTTTCTTGCCTCATAATAGGATTTTGGAATATTTGCACCATCCGGTAATAAGTCGATCAAAAACTCTAATAACATTGTAACTGACTTCTCAGTCCAACCATTGAGACATTTGAGATTCAACAAATGTACTAAAAACGATAATTTGGAATATCGTTTGCAACCCGGATATATATCTTGTTTACAATCTTCTAATAATCGATAATAATTTTGAGCTTCAGGAATAGGTTCTTCAGGATTAGTACACTCTCTATCATCTATGTCATCAATTGTGGACTTTCCTTCATGCACAAATAAGTCCTCAAGCATTGTTTCCATATTTTTGCATCTCTCATCTATAGGAGTATTGGCATCATCCGCATCACTTTCACCATTTGATTCATCTGATAATTCACCATGATGATGCCATTTAGTGTAACTCAAAAGAATTCCATTACGAAATAAGTCATACTTTACTTCTGTTCGGCTTTTTAGTCTAACATTGCAACATTTTGCACATGGACAACGAATTCTTTTCACATTTCCTAATCTTTTAAATGCAAAATCTAAAAATGTGTCAATCCTTTTTTCATATTCATTACATGCTCGATTCGTAAGTGTCATCCAACTTCTATCAATTCTCATCCTCCTATATTAAAATGAAGTAAAATATTAGAGCAAGTTAAAGTTGAAAATTAACATCAAGCTAATGCTGAAAATTATACCAAGGTAAAACTGAAAATTAAAATCAAGTTAAATCGAAGCTCAGTTATAGATTCTTTCTTCAGCTATTCCAATTATATCGAGATCAAGAGGAATATCAATTTCAATTCCAATTCCAATTCCAACAATCAAATTAAGAAGTCTCGGAATAAAGGTATCGAATAGCAACTATTCCAATAACTTTCTTCAGCTAGTGTCTACATACCTTTGTTGAATCAAGAGGAATATCAATTGTGGCACCACGATCACTGTAGAAATCGGCAGGTTCTAGAGGAAGAGGTGAAAGCCGAGAATTGGAAGCTGCGGGAACGCTTCCTGGGTGCTGGATATTAGGCTACTAATCAGTTAAAATAAATTACATAGAAGCTACATGAAGATGGCAAACCTATGCAGATAAGAACACGGTTTTCTGTTTCTAATAGATGATGTTAGCTGCATAATAGTCAAGTAGAATAGGCTTACTGTTGTATAGAATGGACCTCCACTATAACTAGACTGTCCACCTGCTTTTCCACGAACAGCTGGTTCCTGATACCAAAGATAGTACAGGAAATCCATATTCATGTCGATAATATCAGTGTTAACAGATCCTACATACTTCCAAGGAAGCTCATAAAGGCTATCCATCCAGTAGCAAAACAGCAGATTTTCAGGAGGAAGAATTATTCATAAAATATACAACATATATTTCACGAAAATATCGAGCATACTATTTGCAGTCCTCACCAAGCTTTTATGCATTGAAAGGAAACAAAGGCGGAGAAATTATATAAATAAATAAAGCAAAGTTCTTACAAGCCAAATCAAACTACAGTAGCAAATGTGCAAGTACAGAAATATACACCAGAGAGTATGAAATATCTTTCTAGAAATAAAAAAGGCCAGATAGAAATTCAATAATTAGTGTGCTAGCTAAAAATTTTCAATGTGATATGTATACCTATAACACTTCCCAGGTTGTACTCTTCCAGCTCTCCCAGCCCTTTGTCGTGCAGAAGCTTTTGATATTGGTGCCACCACCAGATTTTCAATATCAGAAATCTGACAAAATAATTTACTGTTGAATCAATTGTAACTGAGTTATGTATATAAAGAATACAAGATTAGAATTAAGCACCTAGCAAAATAGTAGCTAATGTAACTGCCAAGAACCTCAGAATATAAGCATTAATACAACATAGATGTGGAACAAATCAACTTTTCTTAACAAAAGAAGTACAATAATAAACGATATAGAAATCAACAACTGAAGAACCATACGTGACAATGCCAAAATGAAACATTTGCTATAAGTTCTATAAATGCAATAAATAATCATCTCCAGATTATAAGCAATAAGAAAGTACACTTCAGTACCGGATTATAAAAGCGCTGCTTTGAGAACCCACTATCAACGACGTACACCACTCCCTGCAAAAGTTTGAAAGCTTAAGCTAAAGCTACCATTGTAGACATGAGCATCAGATCATAAATGCATAAAAATTACTGCCAAAGTCAATGAGCGATGGAGGGGCGGCGGAGGGTCGGCGGGGCGACGGAGGGGCGAGGGGCGACGGGCGATGGAGGGGCGGCGGAGGGTCGGCGGGGCAAGGGGCGAGGGGCGACGGAGGGGCGACGGCTGGTCAAGGGCGAGGAGGAGCGACGGCAGGTCGACGACGGAGGGGCGAAGGGCGACGGCGGAGGGGCGAGGGGTGACGGCGGAGGGGCGGGGGCGAGGGGGGGGAGGGGCGACGGGTGATGGAGGGGCGGCGGAGGGTCGGAGGGCGACGGAGGAGCGAGGGGCGAGGGCGATGGAGGGGCGGCGGGGCGAGGGGCGAGGGGCGACGGCGGGTCGATGGGCGACGGGGCTTGGGGAAGGAGAGAGAGAGAGAGAGAGAGAGGAGAGAGAGAGAGAGAGAGTGAGTGAGAGAGTGAGAGAGGGTTAATTAATAGGGAAGGGAGAGAGGGCGGGTGATGTAGGGGCCCGGGTTCGCATCTCAAAAAAAAAAAAAAAAAAAAAAAAAAAGAAAAAAAAAAAAAAAACGAAAAAGGGTTTTGGTTGGTGGAAAAATAAGGAGGGAAAATTTGGTGGAAAATAAAAAATATAGTGGCGACTAAAGTTGCCACTATATCTCTAACTATATTTACTAAAAAATATAGCTACTAAGTATTAGTGGCGACATTTTAATGTCGCCACTATTGCTTATTTATTGGTGGCGACAATAAATGTCGCCACTGTATCTTATTTATTGGTGGCGATAAAAGTCGCCACTATATCTTTAACTTTTCCCGACGATAAACGTCGCCGCTAATTATAAGTATTAGTGGCGACATTTGAAAGTCGCCGCTATTGCTTATTTATTGGTGGCGACAAATATATGTCACCACTGTATCTTGTTTATTGGTGGCGACAATTAAATGTCACCACTATAGCTTTACAATTAGTGACGACAATAATTATCGCCACAAAAAGGTTGCCACCAAAAGTCCTTTTCCTTGTAGTGATAATTAGAACATCAATTTGGAAGAGATGATGGAAGCAGGAGTTCATTTTGGTCATGGTACTAAGAAATGGAATCCTAGAATGGTCCCTTTCATTTCTGCAAAGCCTAAAGGTATTCATATTACAAATCTCGCTAGAACTGCTTGTTTTTTATCAGAAGGCTATGATTTAGTGTATGTTTTGATGGAAGCAAATAAAACTTGTCTTTATTGAAAAAATAACTTTGTGCCCACATGTCTTTTTTTGGGCCTCACTAATTAATTAAGACGATTCCGGCTTCATTAACTATCATAATAGTCCGGCCTATATATTTATAGATTATTACATAAAATTCTATTCTAATTAGATATCCTATCTAATTAGATTTATCTTTATCATAATTTAAACAACCAAATATATTAGATAATCTAATTCTAACTAATTAGCATTATCTCTAACAATGCATTAGGCAGGTCAAAGTCAACAATATTAATTAATTAAATTTGGACTTGTAGAGATTATAATAGAAATCAACTTCAAGATTATATATATATTTTTTTTGAGGGAAAGGCAGCATGCTGCCGCTTCATTCATTGATAAGATGAATTAGGCTACAGGGTTCAAGACAACCGGGTCTCGAAAAAAAAAAAAAAAAAAAAAAAAAAAAAAAAAAAAAAAAAAAAAAACTTAAGGGCAGTAGGAGGCCCAGGATAAGGAGAGAGAACGCGCTTCGGAGCAGAGGTGACCCAAGTTGCGAGTGGCCGACCTGAATCTTCTATTGTTGCGTTCCAACCAGATGGTCCACCAGACAGCCGCAATAGCGTTTGGTTCTCCCGACTCTCGTGCAGCTATGTTGTTGCCGCACTGGTCCAAAGCGCGTTCACGGAAGAGCAACAGCGGGCAGGTCCGTTAGTGGGGAGCAGGTAGCTCATCAATAGACGAACAGCCTCACACGAGGCGAAGAGGTGTCAGCGGACTCCACCGGGCCATGGCAGAGGACACAGCTTGTGTTTACTGACCATCCCCATTTAAGAAGCCTGCCATTGTAAGGACTCTGCGTCTGAGCAGAGTCCGATGAAGATTTTGACTTTTAGCGGGGCTTTGATGGACCAAATTTCTGGAAAACCTCTTTGCCGCACGCCAGTGTCCTGCAGGAAGCGGTACAGTGATCTCACCGAGAAGGTTTCAGAGGCTGACCAGCGCCATTTGAAAGTGTCGTTAAGGTTCGACAGACGGAATTCTGATAGTTGGTCGGTTAAACTCTGAAGCGAAGCACCGTCCTGAGCGTTGCTAGGAGCGTATCCTGCGATGGTCTTAAGTCTTCTCCAACCGCGTCGGCTAAAACAGTCAGAGACCCTAATCTATGCCATATTTTATACGCCTAATCTATGCCATTTCCATGAACCAACATAATTGTTTCCAAAGAAAAGAAGTTACCCGGCTGTTCTTGCTGTCTTGCACTTCTATGAAATGAGCTGGGAAAGAAAAGCATCAGGATGAA
>CM055069.1:40255278-40288053 GCA_029204045.2 Tillandsia leiboldiana | reverse complement strand
CTAAGAACTACTTGGGACGTAGTTCTCACACCCGTCGGGGTTCTTTTCTCCCACGGAACTTCTACTCCCATTCCTGTTGTTTCCTGTTGCTGATCCTTCTGACCGAGGCGAGGGAGTCGCGAGCTAGTTCCCTACCCGTCGTTGGAGTGTAGCGGTACCCCTTCAGAGGAGAGCTTCATAGATTAGTTTATTTTATTTTCCTCCTTTGAGAGACTGGTGTAGAGGATCGTTATGTTTGGAGCCTGTTACACTGATTGGCTTTATTGGGAGATACCTCCCGGTTGAGTTCTGAGTTTGTATATGAGGATCTGTCTGAGTATTCATTTTTTGGGGAGACGGACTTGTTGGCTATTTCCAGTTGTACAGTGATTGATTTTAGTTATACACAGATTTTTCTTTATAGCTCTGATTATCTGTTTAGCTTAGTACTTTTCTTGCAGGTAGACCGCTTCACCTATGCGGGTTTGGCATAGGTGCGGATCTGTTGGCGAGCCGGGTCGCAGTTTCGACCCCGGGGCGTGACAGATTAGAGTGGTATCAGAGCCGAGGTTGTAGGTCTTGAGGACTTAGAAACCCTAGGCTTTGTGGTTGGACATTAGGATGACCACGGAGAGTCGTGACTTTTAGCGAGGTCGCTGTTCGAGTGTTGTACCTCTCCCAAGAGACGGGATAGTGATTGGCATGTTTGGCTCCTAAGCGGTATGTTGGCTGCAGACAACATAATGTTGTGGAATTGATAACATGTCTTAGACTTTCGCTGGATTGGGTCGTATGGTTTGTTGTGTCCTGTGTTTGTTATTGTGCAGTGGTCCTACGATGCCCCTGAGACGTCGTGTACGAAGAGGGGCCACATCCGCATCTGATGAGTAACCCGAGCAGCGGGAGACAGAGCTATCAGAGCAGAGCGAGACCCAGGAGTTATGATCCAGATGGCACAGATGTCGGAGGCTGTCTGATGCCAGGAAGAAGCATGGAACGTTTGATGCGCTGTTGGAGCAGAGAGCATAGCCAGTGGCAGTACCGCTTGAGTGTCCTCCAGTACTCTCTTCCTATGCGGTGGTATCTTCAGTTGTACCAGTGGCGCCGATGGAGCGAGCAGCCCCCTCCGTGCCGACGAGCATGCCGAGGCACCGAGGCAGGGTGGATAGTGGATAGTAGCTGAGCTTAGGACATCATTGATCGATGGAGCCAGTCCCGGCAGTCTGAACCATCCCGATTCATAGGTTTGAGTTGGAGCTTTGTGGGCAGAATTGGGGTTGGTGGTGATGGAGAGACTCTCGGAGAGCCTCCCTGTGCTAGGGAGTTTATGCAATTGTTGAACTGCACGCTCCAGGTTTCGAGAGACTAGGCGCATAGTATATGTTTGACAGGGGATGGTTTGCGCTAGGATACCTTTCAGTGTAGTTGGTCCCTCCGTTTTGGATTATTGACGCTTCGATGGTAGGCATTGTGTATGGAGCATGGCGCTGGCAGTTCCTTGGGATAGGGATCTGCCGCCAGAGGCGAGTTCTGGATATTGGCGCTTGGCGCCGGGTGATGGAGGACAGATCGGCCGGTAGAGATATTTCTGATTTTTTTTTCCTGGATAACGGGTTCCCGTGATGCCAGAGATCGGGTGGACCCCGATGGCAGCATCAACCTCTATATCGGAGTGGCGCAGTGGTAGCGTGGATTTGTTATCTGCGGAGAGACTTTGACCTTCTGCGAGGCAGACGAGAGGAGATTTGGTTGTTGAGGTCGTTAGAGCACACTGGTTATAGCGACAGTGTGAGAGGTGCTTACGGTTGGCACCGGGACCCAAAGATGTCTCTGTTGCCACGAGATTCCGGGTGTGATTTTCACCTGAGCTGTTGTTAATGCCGCCGGTTCGGGAGATAGAGTTTAAGTTTGGCGTGGTTCGGGGAACCGCGCCACCCTCGACAGCACCTCATTGGTTATTGCCATAGAGCTGTGAGAGCTGATGGCGCAGTTGCAGGATCTGATGGATCGAGGGGTCTGTTTGACCTAGTGCCACGCCGTTGATATACGGTGGTGGTGCCACATCGTTGATACCGACTGTGAGGGCCCTTTTATGGTTCGTGTGTAGACAGGTCCGAGTATTATTCTGGACCTTTTGATGGAGTCATACTCCGGCAGTTATTGTTTGGTGCGGGTACCTACTTGGAATCAGACAGCCGAGGACCTTGCCTTGATGGCGTTCAGGACACGGTAGGGCATCTTGAGCTCTTAGTGAGCCAATTGGATTGATTACCGCCCTGCCACTCTTTTGGTTTGAGGAATTGTGCTCCAGCTGTACTTGATTGTATTGGTAACAAGATCCTCCAAGGATATTATGATCTACTCCCAGAGCGACTTGGAGCGTGAGGAGCACTGGTGGATGTGTTACTATGCTGTGTGGATGAAGCTGTATGCCAGGTTATTGAGATACAAGTTTTAGCTTTAGAAGCTTACCTTCTTGGGTCACATTGTGTTAGCCATAGGAGCGGCGGTGGATTTCCGGCCAATGTGGATGCTATTTGAGTTTGGCTGAGATCAACATTTATTGTTAAGGTGAGGAGCTTTTTGGATTTCGCAGTGCCAGGAGAGCATGGCGAATGGATGATGAGACTGGTACTAGCGCCGATTGCAGCTTTGCCAGAGATGGGGGATGGACCTTTGTGTTAGTGGTGCCTCCCATAGTGGCTGTGGAGTTACCATTGGGTTATTCTTGAGCATTCAGTACCACCCCGACAGGGCCACTGTGGTGGCGGATACCTGGAGACGGATAGCTTTTCGGGGTTGAGTTTAATGGTTCCACAGTTGGCGCTGGGTGGACCGTTGCGGAAGGGCTCGAGGTCGTGTCCCTGAGGGTCCCTTTTGACGGTAGACTGCGGTGAAGCAGCCCTGCGAATGGTCAGGATCCGAGAGTGACTGAGCGAGGACCCTAGCCGATTAGGGCTTCTTTTCCTTGGATGACCGTATGGGTGTCTCGGATCGCCTGGTTGAGCTGGCACCAGGGAGCGGTGTTGGTGCGTGCTACATTGGTTGTTCTCTCTTTTCCCCCAGCCTTTTGTTGGCGTTCGTGATGGTCCTTCCACGTCTCAGCTCAGGAGTGTTAGGCTTGTGGATTCCTCGCCCGTGATGGACTCGTTTTCTTTGAGATCTGCGAGTACTTGTGGTACGAGGGACGCCCGTTGCGAATTCTGGCTCGTGAGATGAGAGAATTACGCAACCGGGCCATGCCGTACTGATTACTATTTTGTGAGGAGTAATCACGGGGAGTGAGTAGCGACTGGGAGTTTGGAGACTGTGTTGTTGGATGCTTACCCTTAGCTTTGACTCCCTTTTGGAGCCGTGTTTGTTTCGGGACGAAGACTTTCTTTAGTGGGGGAGGATGTGATGACCCAGAATTCCCACGTTTGGATTACTGTTGGATCTGCGGCTATCCGGAGACCCAGTTGGGTGTTAGAGGTGTTTGCGCGCATATTGGACCCAAGATTTGGACTCGTCATGAAAAACGGATCAAGTTTGCTTTCCCGAGAATTTTTGAGAAATTTTAGAAGTGGAATTTGGCAAATCGGACAGCGGTATTTGGATTCAGCGCGCGGAAAACGCTCAAAATGGACTATTTACTTGTATTTTTCGGAGCTCGGATGACCCGGCACGAATTTCGAGGCGTGGGGTTACTGTTCCGGCGGCCGGAGTTGCGCGGCGGCGGCGGCGGACGGCGGAGCGCGGCGGCGGGCCGAGGAGAGGCCGGTCGGTCCACCGCGGGAGTCGTGCACCGGGCGCGGGCCACGTGGCGCCTCCCGATTGGCCGGCGCGGCAGAGGCGCGGTCCATGGAGTATCGCGGGTGCACGGTGGACCGGAGCGGGACACGTGGCGTGATGGCATTGGCTGGTGCACGAGCGGCACGGTCCCACCCAGCTGGCAGCTGGTGCCTCGGGATGCGGGCCCGACACGGGGCGTGGGCGGCGCGGCCGCGCACGTGGGCGCGACGTGGGCGCGGCCGGGCGCACGTGGGCGCGAATCCCGAGGAGTTGACTCCGCGTTCGGCGGCAGAGCAGGAGGACCACGTGGCGCGACGCGGTTGGCCGCGCTCGCTGTTGCCTGTTCGGGGGCACGTGTCACTCCAGGGACGATTCGGGCGCAGCTGGTTTGGGGTACATTTTGGGTCACTGTAGCAGCCCGGAAGTTTCGGGCGCCCGGAAGTTGGGACAAAATGGGTATTTCAGGATTGTTGAGTTGGGGCTATAAATAGCCCCCTTTGGCCTGCGTTTTGAAGGTTTTGCCGAGCTCTTCTCAGGCAGAGGTTTTAAGAGGAAATGTTCCTCACCTTGTGCTCCACCTTGTGATGGATTTACAGAATTTTTGGAGGCCTCGAGATCCGCGCTTTTCTGCGACGCGGCGCACTGCGACGTTTCTTGGATTTTGGCTTCTACCGTCGCCTTTCAGTGTGGGAGACCCCCTGAGCTACCCCGATGGAATTTTGAGACGATTTTTTGCGGCACCGCGTTCAAGAGAGGTACGCCTTCGATTTCCGTGTTGATCACCTTGATTGATTCTGAGTTCTTGGCACGGTTTACGAGGGCAGTTCTAAGCCACTGTTTTGCTGGTGGATTTCTGGACAGCGGAGGCTTGCCGGAATTTTATCTCCGCAACGGAGTGTCGGATCGAGACGAGCCTATACACTTTTTGGATCTACTCCTCGCAAGGATTATCATTGTATTTTTCCGGGATTTTTCTGAGGCTTGCCCGAAGTATACTATTCCCCTTTTATCTGTGTTTGAGTTTACAGTTGTGTGGTTGTGAGTGTTTGCGCACCTGTACTGTGGAATTTGTAACTTGGCCTACGGGGCTCGGATTTGGGCGTGCAGGTACCCGTTTCGAAGGTCTCGACGAGAAGCTCGCGGTGATATTTTTATCGGAATTTTCAGGGCACTTTCTGCAGGTGGGAATTTCAGATCTTCAGGACTGTCTTCTGCAGATTTTTGTACTTGGTTATTTTGTGGAATAAAGTGTAACCTTGGACCTTTTGTTGTACCCAGGAGTATTTGCGGATGTTTGTGAACCCGTTGGGCTGAGGATTAGTGGATGTTGTTGCTTCTGGTGTTTTCAGCTGTGGAACTCCGGACAGTTAGCATTTTCTGGTGGGTGGCCTTGTCTTCACGACCTATGGACTGTGCATTAATTCTATCTGTGTAGGGACTGCATGTTATAGATGTGTTTTATATAGCATGCTAGATTATAGGAATTGATGTTCCTGATGTTGATAGATCATCATGTATTTATTGTCCTTCCCTACAAACTGTTGATTATTGTTATCTTGGAATTTGACCTAGCACCCCTGTCATATGATTGCATGTGTAACCAGACTGGTAGAAAACCCTCACTTGGGCTAGGGTTATTTCTGCTTTAGACATCCACCCTTCTATCTTTCCTGGACATAGTGTTCTTCCTCGCCGGGTAGTGGGCCGAGTGGTCAGGAGTTATCTTTTAGTGTGGGATGCATGTTACACTCGTGCTTGGAGCAGAGTGGCGTCTGGTAGATGTAGTTGGTTGTTCATCTGTAGCGGGAGCCGTTTGGGTAGACGGCGGTCCCGAGATGTTTTATTTTCTTGTTTTATCTGTCACCGCTGTGCTAGTGGCAGCGGTAGATCAGTGTTAGCAGGACCTTAAACCCAGAACCTTTTTGGACCACATATGATTTTTGTCAACCAAATATTTTCTTCCAAGCATGGTAGGGTCGCCTGAGTCTGTTCCTGTTTGATTGGACGAAGGCATTAGCCCTTCGAGGCTTAGATATAAACTTGGTTTCAACTGTTTTCCTAAGCAGAACTAAAAATCATTAAATATGGATTTCTTACAGATCAGATGGCTTCAGTAAGAAATGTCACAGTTTTTCCTATAAATTAACCACCGAGATGATTCGAGTGGTCTGGGTTCTAAGGTCTGCCTTTTCTTGGGACGAGAACAACGAGAGGCTATGCCTAGAGCCTGTTCTTGTTTGATTGGGTTGTAGGTTCTAGTCTTTCGGTGTTCCCGGACCCTTCATTGGGTCAGTGGTTGAGATGTTCGGCCTGTTTGGCCTGTTGAGTCAGCTGTTCGCAGTGGATGCGATGTCGGCCTGTTGAGGCAGTTGTTCGCAGTAGATGCGACGTTTGGCCTGTTTGGCCTGTTGAGACAGTTTCTCGCAGTGGATGCGACTTGGTGCCATGAGTTGGTAGAGTGTGATCTAGAGGTTGTTTCTCTGATTTAGTGGTGGAGGTGGTTCTCCTACTTAGCCTTGAGGATCTTGGGGTTCTGGCAGATCGAGTCGTGGAGGTTTCCCGACTCAGCCATGGTCGTGCATTTATCAGATTGAGTCGTTGAGGTTCTCCGACATAGCTGTGAGAGTGTGTTGGGCTATTCCTGTTCGAGTCGAGGTTCTTTTTCCGACTGAGTTGTGCTTTGAGCTTGGAGTTACCGATCTGTTTGATCGTGGATCATAGCCTGCATGAGCCACATTTGAGCTTGACAGAGATACTTTACAGAGATACTTGAGATGGGTTACTTTTACTCGAGCGGGTCGCTCCCCTCGAGTGCCACTCCGGAGTAGGCGAGACCGGGTTGTTATACCGGCGTGAGATTGAGCTTTTCTATCGCGACTTGTCGTTGCATTTGTCCCTCTGGCTGTGCTGGTGTTGGCAGTCATGGACGTCCTACGTAAGTCCGCTCCT
The DNA here is from genome assembly GCA_029204045.2 of Tillandsia leiboldiana. Taxonomy (NCBI): domain Eukaryota; kingdom Viridiplantae; phylum Streptophyta; class Magnoliopsida; order Poales; family Bromeliaceae; genus Tillandsia; species Tillandsia leiboldiana. The sequence goes on along the minus strand of CM055069.1, from coordinate 40,281,354 downwards.
CCGGGACGTAACGGCAGTAGGTTGGCGCAGGCTTGACTGGACCCGAGGAGGCAGTCAGTTCAGATTGAGTGATCAGAGATGAGAGTTAGTTGTGGCATCATGTTCTTTCTGTCCCACTCTTTGAGCATCTAGATAGAGGCATAGTAGCTGTAGAGTTTACTTTTCCCAGCTTTCCTTACAGCACTGCTTTTGTTACTTTATGCCTCTAGTGGACTTAGTGGGCAGACCGTCGGGCTTGTTGGCGGCACCCACTGAGAACTACTTGGGACGTAGTTCTCACACCCGTCGGTGGTGTCTTTTCCCACAGGAACTTCTACTCCAGTTCCTGTTGTTCCTGTTGCTGATCCTTCTGACCGAGGCGAGGGAGTCGCGAGCTAGTTCCCCTACCCGTCGTTGGAGTGTAGCGGTACCCCTTCAGAGGAGTGCTTCAGTAGATTAGTTATTTTATTTTTCCTCCTTTGAGAGACTGTTGTAGTGAGGATCGTTATGTATTGTGAGCCTGTACACTGATGTATTTATTGGAGATACCTCCCGGTTGAGTTCTGAGTTTGTATATGAGGATTCTGTATGATTATCATTTTTTTTGGAGAGACAGACATTGTTGTGCTATTTTCCAGTTGTACAGTGATTGTTTTAGTATACAGCAGATTTTTATTTATAGCTCTGATATCTGTTTAGCTATAGTACTTTTCTTGCAGGTAGGACGCTTCACCTATGCGGGTTGGCATAGGTGGCGGATCTGTTGGCGAGCTGGGTCGCAGTTTCGACCCCGGGGCGTGACACGAACGCAGGAAATTCTTGCGGGTAGCCGATCCGGACTGGATTCATGAGGCAGTCCGGACCGCGGCTAGGATTTTATATGAACAAAGGGTTTTGATTTCTTTTTACAACAATCTTTTGTTTCCAAGTCTCCAGAACTTCTCTCTCTAGAAATCATTCATTTTGGAGCCTTTCCAACCAGAGTTCTCGAATCAAAGTGAGTTTTCATGATCAAACTTTGGTATTTCACTGTTTTTCTCCATTTTGCTCAAAACGTGGATAAAATCATGTAACTTTTTCGTTTGAGATTGGTTTTTGATCAAATTTCTTTTGAAATAAGAACTCTGAGTAGATTAGTTTTGTTTATATGCCTGTTACTCTCTTGATTAACGGATTTTTAGGCTTCGATTTCTGAAAATTCAATTTTAGGGCATATAATAGGAATTTTTAAAAATCATGGGATTGATCTATTTTTAAAATTCTTTTTGCAAAACTAATTTGATTCCTAGTCTCTCTACATGATAATGATTGTTTAGGTACAATTTTTCAAATTTTTAAAAATAAACAATTTTTCGTGTTCTTGAGTTCTTGCTCGCAGGTTGTTTCTCAACGATTGCACTAGCAAGGATGGTTTTTGCTTGGATTATTGTGCTCATTGTAGCATTAGTGGGAACTCGAGCATCTGTTAAAAAGGAACAAGATGAAACGAATAAGGAAGAGACAAAGACTGTTCCTCAAATTGAGTCAGACTTAGAAGATGAAGAGGATTGGGACACATTTTGTAAAGAAGTACAACAGGCTGTTGATGACGAAGATAGGTTCTATTTAACGAACAAGAAGCTGATGAAGTCTTCTTCAACAACCAAGCAGTATACTAGGCGACAGAATTCGAGGGGTAGTGGAATTCAAATTAATGAATCCCTCGCCAGAGCACGCTCTCTGCCTAGAGAATCTCCATGGAATGAAGGTCAAAATACACCGTCAGCATCCACACAACCTCCTTCTACCTCCAGGAGAAACACCACAAAAGCTGATATATTATCTATGCAACGAGAACAGAGGAGAATGTCTGAAGAACAAGAAAGAATGTCGGCTGACATTCACAAGATGAAAAGGAATTGTTCCAAAATATCAAGAATGCTTAAAGGAATTTTGAACAAATTGGACTGCAGTAGTTCGGAGGATTCTGAGTAATCTTTATTCTTTCTAACTTTCTTTTGCAGGTTTTTAAGTTTTTAGTTCTTACATTTTCATTTTCTTTTTAAACTTTTAACTCTCCTTCAGTTTTTGTAATTTTGGCTTGATTTAGTGACAAAAAGGGGGAGAGAACAATGAACAATGGTTACAGCAATGGTTACAATGGTGTTGGTTTTTGGATCCCCAAGGATCTAAATAGGTACTATCAAACAACTAGAGTGGGGGTGAATAGGTGTAATACTTATAAAACCAATCTCAGTGCAAAATAAAAACCAATGCGGAAAATAAAAATAGCACACCGAGATATACGTGGAAACTCCAATCCAGGAGAAAAACCACGGGACCAACACGCAATAACAATCCACTAAGAAAAGAAGAATAACAAGGTGATTACCGACTCCACGTACTCAAACCCCTCCTTCAACTTCTTCGGACCTTGCGTTCACCGATTGCACGTCCACTACACACGTTCGAATCCACGAACGCCACTCGAATCCACGAGCACACGTTTCGAATCCACGAAACGCCTTTAGCACACCGAATCCACGATGCCACGTCGAATCCACGACGCAAACTCAGCCGGTAAGAATATTGGCTTCGATGGTGATCCTTTGCTTAGATTCTCATTGAGGAACCGTAGAAGAAATCTCTAAGCAAAGATTAGATCAATTCGACAAAAGATAGATCTTGGAAGAACCGTCGAATTGACCTAAAAGAGGCTATTAAGAAGAACGATGAAAACCTAGCCTCTAGGGTTGCTCTCAAGTGTTTTATAAATTAATCGGTAGTTTTTGAGAAACCCTAAATGTCTATTTATAGTTTAGAAACCTTTGGAAAGAGATAAGCATAAAAAACTGGCTTAACAGAAATTTTCCCGCACGACGATCCGGATCGGATTTACGGCGATCCTGATCGTCGTCTATTTTCAGCAATTCCTGAAAAAATAAGGTTCGGGATCCGGATCGGAATTCTGATCCGGATCGGTTCAGGATCAGAAATTCTGAAACATCCAATTTGTTCAGTTTTTGATTTTTAAGCAATGAAAACTTATCCAAGTGTTTCTAAACCACTCAAATGTATTCGGATCACCAAAATTATTTAGTTAAACGTACCTGATCAATCCGAATCCATTTTCTTTAAGATTGATGTAATTGATCCACAATTCTTCTATTTCAATCTTCAAGACTCAAAACACTGAGTGTCAACTTGAGCTCTTGTTGAATCTTCTCTAAGTCTTCGATTGCTGATTGACAATTTGATCACTTCAAGACTCCGACTCAACTCAACAACTCAACTACTCAACTCACGAAATATGCCAACACAAAAAGCCGTAACAATCTCCCCCTTTGGCAATTTCGTGACAAAACCCAAACATACATAAAACGCTCAAGACACTCATCTTAAACCAAAAAATTGAAACTCAATGTCATCACCAAAACATTGACTTTCTTTGCGTGAAAGATCCAATAAACAAAAATTACAATTGAACCAGTCTTAGAACAAACTCTATGACTTAGGACTTGGAGTCTTAAAGTGATGTAATTCCTGCAAAACAAAACTCCAAACAAAATCAAACGTTAGTCGTTAGAAATTAAATGTAAATCCTACATTTGATTCGTCCTTTTGGTTCTTTTTGTTTTTCGGCTCCTTTTTCATCATCTCTTTTCTTTATCTCCCCCTATCTCGATGATCTCATCTCCGTCTCCCCCTATCTCGATGATCTCATCTCCCCCATTTCTCTTCTCCCCCTTTTTGTCACAAATTGTCAAACAGTGAACATACTATACAAAAGAAAATCACTAACAGCATTAGTTCATAGAGAAAGAGAGATAAAAGCTCAGTTCCGGTATATAACAAAAACACAGATTGCGTACCGGTAGCTGAAAGCAAAAATCAAATAATTTCTTGAAACAAATCCAGATTTTGAACTAATTGAATTACCGATTTGTATTCCATCAAGAAAACAATTTAAGTGCTTGAAAATAATATGAGATCACATAGATGTCATTCAATCCAATTAATTATAAAAATTAAAAAGATTTACTCCAAAATCATGAAAAATAAAGGTAAAACATTATAAACCGTTTTTCATGTTATATTCATCAAACACAAGTCATCAAAAATAATCTTGAGATCCAAACTCTATCAAGATGTAACGGATTTACAAAGATGACTTACGGAGATTTCCAAGTGACATCAATCTTGAATTCTACCCTTTCAAATTGAGATAAACACTAAAATACCTAAGGGTGGCTCTTTGAGCATCTTTTAACTATCCCACCTTATACCAACCAGGAGATTGTTCAAAATACGAGCTTTGAATTTAAATCTCCGAAAGCTTCAACTAAACAAAATTTCATAAATATTTTTCAAGCATCCATAACATGTGGTAGCTTCACACACAAACCGGACGACCGGGGTGGCAGCTCTTTCCAACATGTGGTGGTAGTTTTCACACTCCTTTCGGATGTAACTCTTTCCACATCTTTTGCAATTCATTTATTTACCCTTGTAAGAATGCAATCTCCTACGTGAAAGAATCAAATTTCAAATTTTAGTCTATCGGTTGTCTCACGTTTATCACAATGAATTCACACAACTGAGATAGATTAAGCATCTAAAGATCACACATGATTTCTAAAATTTGATGCTTATAATATCAAAAACTCCTATAATGAAGTATCTTCAAGATTATGATCATGGAGTAAAGTTGATAATCCATATAAAATTAATTTGGAGTGAATAACCGTGAAGCCCTTTTTTATTCAATGCACTTGTTCATTAAAAACCTTTTGTTAAAAAAAAAATAAAACATAAAAACAAAGAGCATTGAAAACATGTAATGCAGAGATTCAGAAAAATATGAAAGGAAAACCAATCAAAGCATTACATACAGTCATAAGCTATTTAGAACTTAAGACAAGGAAAGATATCACCTTTCCGAATCCGAAATCGCTGGATTTTGGGTTGTCTTGATTCGTTGTGGCCGGGGGTTGTCCGCTTTGACTGTTGATCCACCTTAAGTCTTTGCCTCGCAATGATCCACTTGTATGATTGATGTTGTGGCTCGGACCTTTGGTGGGTTGAGTGAACTCCTTTGACTTGATGTATCTTTTGAGTCCGTTGAGTCCGTTCCATAGATGAAGTTGCCGAAGGATTTTTCTTTCTCTTTTTCGGGCAATCCTTCACCAAATGTCCTTCAAGTCCACAAAGGTGACACATTCTTCCTTTCAATTTGATTGTGGAACTTGAAGCATGCACAGTTTGATCCTTTTTAGAACCCAAACCAACCTTGCTTGTTTGACCTAATCCGCACATACAATCTAGTTTCTTGGAAACGGTTGAAAGCCTTTGTATGTCAGATTTGAGTTCATGAACTTGCTTGGTCAATGCTTGGTTGGTGACATGAATCTCCTCAAACTGTTTTTCTAGAAAACCAATCTTGTCCATATATGATTTAGCGTTTGTCTCCGATTGGTTTAGCTTTTCTTGGAGGGTTTTATTGTTATCCAATAAACGTCCTTGTTCCTCCTCGAGATCATGAAGTTTTATCTTTAAAGCTTGATTCTCGTCTTGAACTTCAAGTCGTTGCTTCCTCAACTTCTTAATATGTTTGGCCATCTTCTTTGATTCCGCAAGAAGTTGTTTATATGCCTCAATGAGTTCTTCTTCGTCCGACTCCCCCTCACTTGATGACTCTCCGCCGGTTGTTGATGTTTCATACAAAATCAAAGGAGTAGAGTCAGTGACTAAAGATGATAAACACAAATTAGAAGAGGGAATTTGAGAGGCATGAAAAGCAACGACTTTTTCCTCTTTACTTGAGGTCGATTCATTAGAAGTAGAATCGTCCCAAGTTTTCGCTTGCAAAGCCTTCTTTTTATATGGTTTCGGAGAAGGACAATCCGTTGAAATATGGCCGTAGCCTTTGCATCTATAGCATTGGATTTCCCCTTCGAAATCATCTCTTTCTTTTTCTTTAGAAGGTTTTGCAACGCCTTTGAGTTTAGAGGATTTAGAACCTGATGATCCTTTAGATGGTTTCGTGGATGAAGATCCATCGGTTCGATTCTTCCAAAATTTCCGACGAAATTTCTTTACGATCCGCGCCAATTGTTCTTCAAAATCGGCAAAAGAGATTTCATCGTCGGAACTTGATTCGCTATCTTCTTCCTTTGTTGATTTGAATGCAATACCTGTAAGCTTAGAAGAAGACTTGGAAGAAACTTGATTAGTAGGAAAAGTCATTTCATAAGTTTGCAAAGCACCTACTAATTCCACTACACTCATCTCATCCGGATGACTGACGGTTTCAATGGCGGTAACTTTTGCCCTAAACCGTTCCGGAAGAGTCCGAAGTATCTTTCTTACAATTCTCGACTCCAGGATCTTTTCTCCTAAATTAGCACAAGTATTGATCACATCTTGAAGTCTAGTGTAATAATCTGTAAACAATTCATGCTCTTCCATATGAATAGAGTCAAATTGACTTGTAAGCATCTGGAGCTTTTGAATTTTTACAAGATTAGTACCCTCATGTGTAATTTTGAGAATATCCCAAATTTTCTTCGCGGTTTCACACGCGGAAATTCTTGTGAACTCAGTCGAGGAAAGAGAGTTAAAAAGAGCGTTCATACCTTTCCCATTGTAAGAAGATCTTTCGAGTTCCTCTTTGGACCATCTAGAGCGAGGTTTTGGGGTAGTAGAATTTTCTACTTCCTCAACAGGATGCACCCAACCGTATTCCACGGTTTGCCATACCCGCTCATCAATTGAGATGAGAAACGCTCTCATCCGCACTTTCCAATAAGCATAATTGGTCCCATCAAAAAGAGAAGGTCTATAAATATTACCACTTTCACCCGACATGATAGATAAACCTAAAACCCGCTCTGATACCAATTGTTGGTTTTTGGATCCCCAAGGATCTAAATAGGTACTATCAAACAACTAGAGGGGGGGTGAATAGGTGTAATACTTATAAAACCAATCTCAGTGCAAAATAAAAACCAATGCGGAAAATAAAAATAGCACACCTAGATATACGTGGAAACTCCAATCCAGGAGAAAAACCACGGGACCAACACGCAATAACAATCCACTAAGAAAAGAAGAATAACAAGGTGATTACCGACTCCACGGACTCAAACCCCTCCTTCAACTTCTTCGGACCTTGCGCTCACCGATTGCACGTCCACTGCACACGTTCGAATCCACGAACGCCACTCGAATCCACGAGCACACGTTTCGAATCCACGAAATGCCTTTAGCACACCGAATCCACGATGCCACGTTGAATCCACGACGCAAACTCAGCCGGTAAGAATATTGGCTTCGATGGTGATCCTTTGCTTAGATTCTCATTGAGGAACCGTAGAAGAAATCTCTAAGCAAAGATTAGATCAATTCGACAAAAGATAGATCTTGGAAGAACCGTCGAATTGACCTAAAAGAGGCTATTAAGAAGAACGATGAAAACCTAGCCTCTAGGGTTGCTCTCAAGTGTTTTATAAATTAATCGGTAGTTTTTGAGAAACCCTAAATGTCTATTTATAGTTTAGAAACCTTTGGAAAGAGATAAGCATAAAAAACTGGCTTAACAGAAATTTTCCCGCACGACGATCCGGATCGGATTTACGGCGATCCTGATCGTCGTCTTTTTTCAACAATTCCTGAAAAAACAAGGTTCGGGATCCGGATCGGAATTCTGATCCGGATCGGAATTCTGATCCGGATCGGTTCAGGATCAGAAATTCTGAAACATCCAATTTGTCCAGTTTTTGATTTTTAAGCAATGAAAACTTATCCACGTGTTTCTAAACCACTCAAATGTATTCGGATCACCAAAATTATTTAGTTAAACGTACCTGATCAATTCGAATCCATTTTCCTTAAGATTAATGTAATTGATCCACAATTCTTCTATTTCAATCTTCAAGACTCAAAACACTGAGTGTCAACTTGAGCTCTTGTTGAATCTTCTCTAAGTCTTCGATTGCTGATTGACAATTTGATCACTTCAAGACTCCGACTCAACTCAACAACTCAACTACTCAACTCACGAAATATGCCAGCACAAAAAGCCGTAACAAATGGTTTGTAAGAACTGTGAACTTTGAACTTTGAAGGTAAGTATCAAAACAGCTTTTGGTTTTGAATTGTGATTGAATGCATGCCTCGACTAACTATTCGACTAACTATTTAGGCATGTATTATTACTAACAAGTTGTTGTTGACTAACAAATTTATGACATTTGGATTTTAATGCTTAGAAGATATGTCTATTTCTGATTGTGATCTTATTACATATCTGAGGTTATGAATGTCATGGTGAGTATAAACTCTATCTCTCTATTTGGTTTTTGAATGTTGAACATTCTTGAGGTATCTAACGTTTTTGTCTTGTCAAGAATTAATTCTTTTGCAGAGAGTACAGATGTCTAAGTCTAGAGTCTGTTTTAGGAGTTTTTCTCATGTATTTATTTATTTGGTTCTCAATTGTAATTTTTTGTTGTATGGTGATAGCAACAAAAATATCTTTTTTGAATTTTCTTAGTGGATTTTTGTTTTGTCATGAAACCGCCAAAGGGGGAGATTGTTAAGGAATTTGTTTTGGCGTATTTCGTGAAAGTGGTTAAGTCTTGAAGATTGAAGATGAAGAAGGTTGAATTATATACCTCAATCTCAAGTAAGAAGAATTCAAAAGGATCAGGTACGTTTAACTAAATAATTTTGGTGATCCGAATACTTTTTATAGTGTAGAAACACTTGGATGGATTTTTAATCGCATAAAAATAAAAAACTGGACATGTTATATGTTCAGAATCCGGAACAGGCAACTACAATCCGGACCCTGAACATAGGGTAGTTCATGCGCAAATCCAGTCCGGAACACATCTGTTCAGTCCGGACCCCGAACGTGGATTTTGCAGAAACTACATAAACACTCCGGACCGTGGATCTTCAGTCCGGACCCCGAACGTATGTTTTTCTAGAAATAGTCTGTCTTGCTACGACAGTCCGGACCGCAGTATTCCAGTCCGGATCGTCGTCCTGAAAAATTCCAGATAAGGTTAGTTTTTGATTCTTATCCTCTTCCAATGGTTTCTAATCTATAAATAAACCCTACGATTCATGTTTTAGGGTAATCCAAAAATACGGTCGAAAAAGAGAAATCCACCGATAGAGAAGAAAGGAAATAACTAGATTTAATTCTATGTTTCTTTATCTATATTAATTAATTTGATTCTAGGTTTTCATACTCAGATTTTGAGTAGAATCAAATTAATGAATATTTAGATGGTATTTCCGATCTATCTTTGATCTAAGTATTCGGCGGATCATCACCACCCAAAAACAACGATTTCTCCCAAAATCGGCGCGTGGACTCGCGTGGCCTTGTGGATTCAAGGTGCTACCGCTTTCGTGGATTCGGAGTGAGGTACGTTCGTGGATTCGAGACGTGCTACTGGGTGAAGACCGTGGATTCGGTCAGACGTCGTGGACTCGATGTTGGACGCCGTGGATTCGGCGTTGGACGCAAATCGTGGATTCGAGGCGCGTTGCGGAGCGAGCGGAGAAGATCAACTAGGAGCGTATGGAAAAAGGTTGAGTCGTCTGTGAGTACGTTATATCACCTTTGTACGTGTTATAATTCTAGTGGATTTCACCGTGTTATCGGTCCCGTGGTTTTTTACTCCTGGTTTTGGAGTTTTCCACGTAAAAATCTTGCGTGTTATTTTTCATTTCCGCATTGGGTTTTATTACGCAAAGATTTTTGAGTGTTTATTGTTTACACCTATTCACCCCCCTCTAGGTGTTTTTTTCCCTATTTAGATCCATATTATACACAACCCATCACCATTCTTGAGCACCCTTGGAGACTTTTGGAGGCCTCTATTTCATCTTCTTCCCCACCATTGGAGAGCTTCACCATTGTTGCAGCTTTAGTCGTCTCCGTTGACGTTTTGTGCGCGAGTTCCGCAGGGCAAACCGTGTAATATCACAACTTTTTGTGCAACGTTTTACCCTCCTGCTAATAAAGTACAGGTTAGAGAAAACTGAATTAATGGGTTTTCTTAAGTTGATAATCATACGGTGCGGGTATTTTTCTGTGATAGAGCTCAAGAAACGATGAACGACGGTGCGACCGGATCCGAGTTCCGACATATGGATCCCCCAGAAAGGGGTCCTTAGGATCGCGGTAACCGTAGTATGCATCGGAATCCGTGCAAAAGATCGGGCATGTTTTTCGAGGAGATAAGTAATTATCTCTTATGATTAAATAATTATTAATTAATTATTAAAGATTCGGATGTGGATTTTTTGGTACGTATCAAGAGAAAAATCATTCTCCCCGAAAAGAAAAGAGAAGGAAAAACCCTAATCGGAGGAGAAAAGAAAGAAAGAAGGAGAAAGCGGAGGGACCCAATCATTCCCGATCAACGTGCCGAAGCCGGGAGCGTGAACGGATCGCCTTCTCCGACGAAATCGTGGTAAGCGATGCTCTTTTTCCATTGTCTTTTTGGGGTTTTCACGGTTTTCGTTTAGCCGCCGCCGCCGCCGCCGCTGTCTCGGGACTGCCGCCGCACCGCGGTCGGCGCCGCGCGGGGCAAAGCCGCGTCCGCGCTGCATGGGGCGCCGCGCGAGACAAAGCCCGCGTGGTCGGACTACATGCAGCGCCGCGCGGGGTAGGCTCCCGCGCCTGCACTGCAGGCAGCACTGCGCGGGGCAAGCCCGCGCGGTCGGGCTGCCCGCAGCGCCGCGCGGGGCAAGCGCCCGCGCCCGCTCTATAGGCAGCGCCGCGCGGGGCAAGCCCGCGCGGTCGGGCTGCCCGCAGTTCTCCGCGGGGTAGGCGCCCGCGCCCGCACTACGGGCAGCGCCGCGCGGGGCAAGCCCGCGCGGTCGGGTTGCCCGCAGCGCCACGCGGGGCAGGCGCCCGCGCCCGCGCGGTCGGGCTGCCCGCAGCGGCGGGCGGGGAAGGCGCACGCGCCCGCGCTACGGGCAGCGCCGCGCGGGGTAAGCCCGCGCGGTCGGGCTGCCCGCAGCGCCGCGCGGGGCTGGCGCCCGCGCCCGCGCTAAGGGCAGCGCCGCGCGGGACAAGACCGCGCGGTCGGGCTGCCCGCAGCGCCGCGCGGGGTAGGCGCCCGCGCCCGCACTACAGGCAGCGTCGCGCGGGGCAGGCGCCCGCGTGGCCGCGCCTCAGGCAGGCGCCGCGCGGGGGCTAGCGCCTGCGCGGTCGCACCACTAGAGGTGCCGCGCGGGGTTGGTGCCCTCGCGGCCGTGCCGCATGCAGCACGGCGTGGGGCTGGTTCCCGCGCGGCCGAGATGCACGCGGTGCCGCGCAGGGCCGGTTCCCGCGCGGCCGCACGGCATGCAACGACTCGGTGGAAGAGACCGCGTGTCACGCCCTGGGTGTAAACCAGAACCCGGGCCCGTCCACAGATTCGCCGTGCACACAGAATTTCCCGTGTACACGAAGCGTTGGTAACCTGCTCAGAAATAAAAGATTTAATAAAGGAGCATGAAACAGAGCTAAAATAAAACTACTACATCTCAGACTACAGCTGGAAAGTAAAAGCATAATAAAAACTGTCAAAATATACAAGTGTCTCTCCCAGCTCACGAAATAAGTACAAACAGCTGGCAAGAGCCAGACCCAAAATAAACTACAACTGTCTGAGAAAGAAAAGGGTACAACTGGTACACGACTAAGCTTGAAGTCGGGGTAGATGAACTACCTAATCCGCTAACTGCTTGCCTCGCTCTGCCCGAGACGGCCCTGCAACTCCCGCAGAAGACTCTGCAAAACAAAGGGAGAAAAGAAAAGAAAAGAAGGACAATGGGGGGTGAGAACTACTATAAAAACAGCAGTCTCCCCTAGTGGGCAAAACCTCAAACCCTGACGGCCCACTAGGACAACTAGAGGCAAAAAGGGAAAAATAGTAGTAAGCTATAAAGGCTACTGCTAAGGTAAACTATCACTACTATGCCTCTAAATGCAGTATCTAAAGAGATGACTGTAAGAATGCATCAGAAAACTGTATCTGTCCAAATACCCAATCATGTGCCACCAGTACAACTGGCATTGCCTGCTCAGCGGAATCTGCTCACAAGGCTCGAAACCGCGGGATCGGCCCGCACGGCTCGCATCCCAACATCAGTATCAGACCGGCACACAAGGCTGGGTCCGAAAAGCCTACCTCCGGAGTGGCACTCGAGGGGAGCGACCCACACGAGTATAGTATCTCAGTAACAAGTATCCCAGTAACCAATATCTCAGTAAAGCAGGACTTTCATCATGACTATGATCAAAGTGGGAAAATCCATCCACTAATGAAACCCCAATCCCCAATCTGGTGCAATAATACTCAATAAGTGGAAAACTCCATCCACTAGAGTAATCTGATACCCAATCTGATGCATAAGTAAAGTATCCGGTCAACCGCCCAATGTCCGCGGTCGCCGCAACAATCCCCCAAGTCCAATCTGATAAAGTAATCAACAACTGGCTAACCGCCTACTGTCCGCGGTTACCACAATGCCCCACGATCCATAATCGAGTCTAATCTGATAAAGTAATCAACAACTGGCTAACCGCCTACTGTCCGCGGTTACCACAATGCCCCACGATCCATAATCGAGTCTAATCTGACCCCGACTCGATGACCTCGACTACACTATCCCATACCCCTGCTCTAACTCGAGCAACATGTAACTGAATAAAAAGGAGAACAACTAAACATGGTTTCTCCTAAGTCATGTCCCAATATGTAGTGTAGCAGAAAAAGGTGGCCTAGCTAAATGACCATACAAGCATGCAAAGTCCTTTACTTGATAAAGCAATTACAAGCATTCTAACTTTTACAAAACTAAGTGCATGGGACCTCCAATGTACATGATGCATAATACATGATCCAGGATACAATCTTAATACATTAACGACTAACAATAGGCTTCTCAAGATGCGAGCCCTAACCACGTGCTCCCACAAGAATAAAGAATTTCCCTAACACTTTGCTTTTCAAGATACAATCACTTCCAATATGTTGTTACAAAGAGAGGAACTCACTAACAATTAATCTTTCCAAATATGAACTCTAACCACATGCCCAAACCTTCCATTATACATACAACATGATTTGGATTAGCATGATTCCAAGTGTTTAAACTACACCTCTAAAGCAAGGAAACACAACTTACTAACATTTAGTTCTCTAACCATGCAAGTAGTAATAATGAATCCGTGATCTCATACAAGCATGCTAGGTCCATTACACGATTCTAACTAGCAACATGATCAAGCAACACTCTAATATGCCTAGTGGGAAATCAAAAGTAGGAGGTTTACAACAACACCCACCTCGAGCGCTAAATCCTGGTCCCAAAAGTGATGTCCACGCTCGGTCCAAACAACCTCCACGAAACTGTACAACATTTCCCAAAAGAACAAACAACATTAATCACACAATACAACCCAAAATCTGTCCCAATTACAGCAGTCCACTATATGTCTGTTTTCACCTGTGAAATATGCCTGGAAAAATCCAAGATAAATACTGACACGATCCTCGCGACGAACCTGTCGAAACGAGTACCTGCACGTTCAATTCCGAGTTTTCTACGCTGAGTTACAAATTCTGCAAGAGCAACACCCCAAACCAAACTGCACCAAATTTCTGTGTCAAAGAACTACAGTGAAAGGAGATCTTCACCTTCGAGACAAATCCAGAAAAATCTAAGAAAAATCCAGGAGATTCCTTGCGAAAAGAAGATGAAGTTTGCCTTTTGAATCGCCTCGATCCGCTGCCTGTGCGCAAAGATATGGCTAGTTCATCGCAGCGCTGTCCAAAAATCCGCGAAGGAAAATGGGTCAAATGGGTGCTCAGAAAACTCCAAGGTCAGTACGGAAAACGAGGAACCTCAAAACACCAGAGTTGAAGTCCTACCAGTCGAGAGTCCAACGGCACAAGAATCGCCGGAAAAGGAGGTCGGGGTGAGTCGGGGCAGCCCAAACACTGAGAAGGGGCGAAGCGGGTTGCCGGAGAGCGAGCGTCGCGCCGCGCCGTAAAATCGCGAACCTCGGGATGCGTGCCTCCAAAAATCCTCCAAGTCCTCCAATGGATAGTGCACTATGAGAGGGAAAAGTCTCCTAAAGAACTCACTGCGAAAACGGGTCCAAAAAGCCCAAAAAGGAAACAGGGAAGCCTATTTATAGGCTCAGCCCAAAACAGTGCGGGCCGGACTTTCGGGCGCAAGATTCGGGCGCACTGCGCCCGAAAGTCCGGTCGGACGGCTCCCATCCGACGCGCCCGAAACTTCCTGGTGCGACCACGTGTCCCTGCAACAGGAAACAGCGGTGCAAGGCTCCCGCCGCGCGCCACGCGTCCCTCACGGTCAACGGCGGTAGGTACGGCCCGCCAATGGCGGGCCGACACGTGGACCGCACTCACCCGCACTCGAGTGCGGCCGACAGCGCCGCCTGGCGCCTCTGCGCGCACGCGCCCCGAGGCGCCCCCCCGTGCACCCGTGGACCGCGCCCCCGTGAGCCTGCCAATGCCAGGCCGACACGTGTCCACGCACCCGGTCCACCGAACCCGCACAACTCAATGGTCCGCGCCGCGTGCGCCGGCCACTCCGGGCACGCCACGCGTCCCCCGCCCGCGGTCCATGCACCGCCGCGTCTTCCCGTGGACCGAGCTGCGTGAGCCGGCCAATGATAGGCCGCCACGTGGCTCCAGGCCGGTCCACGGTCACCCCCATGCACCGAAAATTCCCGAAAACTTCCGGAAGCCCGTTTTTGGTCATCCGGACTCCAAATTTAACAAGCAAATAGTCGTTTTCAAGCGTTTTTCCGCGCTGAATCCAAATCCAACCTCTGTTTGGCCCAAATCCTTTTCTAAAATTCGACAAACGCAGCCGAAGGCCAAATCAGCAAAAGATATCTCACAGGGTCCATCTGTGGCATCCCTTTGATGCACTATGGGCCAGGCACACCAACAAAAGGTGTTCTACACAATGGATTCACCAGAAAAGTTGCAAGGAATTTCGGACCACTACACCGCGGTCACGTCGTCCGTCGCGCGCCATCGCATCGTCCGTCGCGCGTCGTTGCCGCCGCCGTGCCAGGTCTTTTGTCGTACTCTTGGGTTTTGGACTCCGTTTCTTTACAGAATACATTTCAGTTCTGACCGTGGTTCTTTTGGGGATTTTCTTAGGTCCGAGTGCCGATTGTGAGCGTGTTTCGGTCCTAGGTGTTCCGGTCAGCACATTTTGAGGTGGGTACTTTCTGGTATTTTTGGTGTATAGTCGTTCCCGTGTATTTCGTGAAATTAAAGTAGATATTTTTGGTAAACTGTCTAACCCCATTGCATGAGAATCCCGTTTTAATTCTAACTGAGGCGACTGAGGTCGCGGTGTTGTATTACATGCCAGTTTCGGCATACATGCTCATAATTGCTTTCACACACACCGGCGGTCTGGCCACCGCACAGGGTGTATTTTTCCGGAAAGATGATACGATTACCCGTGTACCCTACGACTAGGGATGATGGGGACCCCTCTCGGTGAGGCGACTGCTTCTTGGGCAGTAGAGGGGTTGGAGGCACCAAGGATTGAGCACAGTATCTAGGGTAGGGGCCCAGCGTGTTTGTGACAGAGGATTTAGCGATTCATGAGGGGGAAGTGGAATGCTCTGGTGTATCGGTTTGTTCATTACAGTTTTATAGCATTTACTTGTTTATCATCTACTTTATCAGTCACTGACTACCCACACTGTGACAGGTCCGAGCAGGGGTGGGAACCGGGACGACGGTGAGGCAGCGTTTAGAGGACCTTAGCCATTGAGGCTATTGAACTTTCAGTTTTGCGGTTATCTTTTATTGTTCTTGGTTAGTAATCTTGTGATCGTTTGTTAGTGGATTATTGTGGATGTTGGGTTGAGATCTTAGCTTAGGGATAACATCTTATATCTGTGCTTGTTGAGACTTATGTATGCGGCTTGTTTTCAAATATCAAAATGGTTTCGAAAGTGTTTTCAATCCAAGTGTCGTGTGGGCACTGATTTCTAAACCCGTGGATTTATCCTTTCAAGCAATATTGCCGCTTAAAAGAGATTGCGAAAGCGTTTTGTAAAATCGGGTGTCGTGTGGACACCATCTTTCAAACCTGTGGATTTATCCCTTCATTGCGATGTGGTGATTATGATTATATGGTTAAGTGTCATCTCTCATTCTGATTGCTCAATGATTGCATGGTTAAAGTACTAGTCGTGTTCGAAACGTCGTACATATACAAAGGAGACTCCGTCCGTTTGGGGAGTGAATTTGTATATGTGGCGGGTCTGGCGCGCACCGGAGGCAAGGTTAATTTCAAGAAAAAAATATACACGTTTTTTCGCTCTTTTAAAACCTCCGGGGCGTGACAGATTATATGGTATCAGAGAAAAACGACTTTAACCATGGCAGTCAGTGACCAACATCCACAGAGTGCAATACCACAAGTAACTAACCAATTCGATAACCAAGGTGTAGGTGTGTAAAGTACGAGCGTGAGTGCGGGGAAAAAGGGATAGAGTCCCGGTGTTCGTAGGTCGAGGTGTTAGACCAATTAAACTTAGGATTGATGCGGTTTCTTTGTATGCACGGATAACAGCCGGACGTGATCATTCATCGGCAACGCTGAGATGGATAGGATGGACTCAGGAGCCGCGGCAAACCGCCTACTCCGAAACCAGTTGCGCGACGTGGCTGGGCAACTGCTTACCCTTACCGAGCGGATGTGCTTACTAACACAGGACATAGGGGGTACTGACCATTTTAAGTATAGCGCCGGGGGCGACACTCTTCGCGGGATACCAACCGCAGGATTTCCCACCTTTCGAGAGGCGGTTGACACAGCCACATGGGTGGAGCGGGAGCTCGCGGACGAGCGTGCCCAGCGGGGGCACCCCGGACTATATCAGGGCCAGAGGTATCCCCACCCCCGTCCTGAGGGGGACCTTTTCCAGGGAGGCCGGGAGACCAAACGCCCGAAGATAGAGCAGGAAATCGGCTATGCGCCGAAGGGAGGACCAGAACCGCTAGGAAAAGCCTTGCGTCATCTGTGGGAGGGCACACCAGGTGACGGTTGTCCATGGAGGTACAACCATTGTTTCCATTGTGGCAAGCCGGGCCACTTCCGCGCCTCCTGCCCCAGAGACCGACTACTACCATCACAGCACCGCAATAGGAGGAACGAGGAAACGCCGCAGCCCCCGCCCCGTAGAAGGACCTACCTGGCAGTCAACGCATGGCAGATCACGACGATTCCGGGTCTCTGCCCCGAGATGCCGTGCGCCATTGGCCCAAGGGTTGTTGTCGGGTCCCCCGAGCCGACCCGATAAAGGACGCGATGTTCCGAAAAGAGTAATAACAAGTAATACTTCTAGTTTCCTCTTCGATTTAGGAGTACCTATCACACCAGAGCGTCCCACTATTGTCCGATTCTCTCTCTCCTATTTCTCGCCCTACCCTGTGTCGTTAGGGGAAAATCCTCCTTTCCCTTCTACCCTCTCCGCTCTCTTGAATCTTGCCTTAGGGGTAGATGTATTCGAGCTATGGGGAGAAACCCTCATAGGCCTTTAGTTAAGCCCTCCCCAGCCTGCACGGGCGAGTAAAATTATGGTGCAATAAGAGCTGGGGAAAGACCTTGTTTGGGGGGTACTTTGTGTGGCACTCAGAATCAACCGTCACAGCAATCCTGAAGCAGTGATCAATCGAACTAAGTCCCTGGTGCATTCCGGGGACGGGGCACGCCGAAACGTGCGAGCCTTACTCGGGAGGACGTCTACGACCTACCATTCTTTTTCCCCCGCCGCAGTCAAGGAGACAGAGGAAGGTAGTCGAGTAGTTCCTTCGCATTTCGGTAGATCCGGCCAGCTGATCTAGAGCCCTACCTTCCGACGCCCCACGTCACCACTCAGCAGTGACTAACAGAAAGTTGAACTGCCAGAGGACAGTGAGGGGGTTAAGCTAGCAGGTCGGCTAGGGAGACACCACTACAACCGGCAAGGAGGCTCACCCCACTGCGGGAAGCAGCCCCACTGGAGAGACGAACTTTAGTGACATAGGTAGACCTAGGTTCAAACCATACTACCCAAGTCTGCGGACTTAGGGCCACAGCCGAACCTCGAACGAGGGCAAATGTGGGTGAGGTCGAAGCGCCCCTGTTGGGATGGCGGGAGACCTCCGGAATAGGAACGGGAATCCAATAACGTGGCGGTTGCTCCGGCTACCCATGACAAGATAGATGAGGCTAGTGTTGATGTTGTGAGTGTAGGGCGGCGTGTGTGGCGTGGGAGGGATGTAGACGCCAGGGAGGAGCACCTGCGAGTAATCCTCCAGACCCTCCGGGATCAAAATTGTACGCCAAACTCAAAAAGTGTGAGTTTTGGCTCCGCGAGGTAGACTTCCAGGGACACATAGTCTCAGCATCGGGAATAGCGGTGGACCCGAGGAAGATAGAATCCGTGACCAACTGGGCTCGGCCAACAACGGTGACAGAAATTTGAAGCTTCCTAGGACTGGCAGGGTACTACAGACGCTTCGTGGAAGGCTTCTCAAAGATAGCCACTCCCCTAAGTCGACTAACCCAGAAAGGGGAGAAATTCATCTGGACAACCCAATGCCAGAAGAGCTTCGAAGAACTTAAAGACAGACTCACACGGGCGCCAGTACTCACACTGCCGAAGCTCGGAGAGGACTATGAGATCTATTGCGACGCATCACGAAGCGATCTTGGAAGCGTACTAATGCAGCAAGGGAAGGTCATAGCCTACGCATCAAGACAGTTCAAGGATTACGAGCAGAACTACCCTACACACGACTTGGAACTCGCGACAGTCGTGTTTGCTCTAAAGCTTTGGAGACATTATCTCTACGGAGTGCACTGCAATGTGTTTTTTGATCACCAGAGCCTCAATACCTGTTCACACAGAGGGAACTGAACTTACGGCAAAGGCGATGGCTGAACTACTGAAAGACTACGATTTGTCCATCCACTACCACCCCGAGAAGGCAAATGTGGTGGCCGACGCCTTAAGCCGCAAGGGACAGACGGGAGAAACGGCGTTGAGCGCCCTTACCCAACAGGAACGTCTAATCGCAGAGTTCTCGCAATTGAGGCTGGAGGTGGTGCCAGCGGGTGCGGTTGCGCAACTCCTGTCCTTGGTAGTTAAGCCTACTCTGATCGAGAGGATCTTGGAAGGGCAATCAACGGACACGCAATTGCAACTGGTGCGGGACAAAAATATCCTCAGAGCAAGGGGGTGATTTTATGATTGGCTCGGATAATGCAATAAGGTCCCGGGGACGAATTTGTGTGCCCGATGTGCCGAAAATAAAGAAAGAAATTCTGACGGTAGCGCATAGTGCTCCCTACACTGCGTATCCCGGAGGTACGAAGATGTACAAAGATCTGAGGCAGACCTTTTGGTGGCCCAAATTGAAGGGGGATGTGACGCAATTCGTGGTGCATTGTTTGGTGTGCCAACAAGTGAAAGCGGAACATCAGCGACCGGCAGGGAAACTACAGCCATTGCCCATACCGGAATGGAAATGGGAACGGATTACCATGGACTTCGTAACCGATTTCTGCGATCGCAACATGGACACGACGCGATATGGGTCATAGTGGATCGTCTGACGAAATCGGCCCATTTTCTGCCTATCCACATGACGTGGACCCAAGACCAGCTAGCACAAACCTACATCGACGAGGTGGTAAGGTTGCACGGAGTACCAGCGTCGATAACTTCTGATAGGGACACACGTTTTGTGTCGAATTTCTGGCGGAGCTTGCAGCGGGCATTGGGAACCAAACTGCAGTTCAGCACGGCCTTCCACCCGCAGACGGACGGACAATCGGAACGGGTAATCTAGATCCTCGAAGATATGCTCCGAGCATGCGTGCTTGACCTGGGTGAGGGATGGTCGCGTTACCTACCCCTCGTGGAATTCGCCTACAATAACGGCTACCAAGCAAGCAATCAGATGGCGCCGTACGAAGCCTTGTACGGACGCCGATGTCGATCTCCTATATGTTGGGACGACCTGGGGGAGGGAAAGTGTTTGGGGCTAGACCTAGTAGAGGAAACTGAGGCAAAGGTGCGCCTTATCAGGCAGCGACTGTTGACCGCCTAGAGCCGGCAGAAGAGCTATGCGGATCAGAGGCGACATGATTTGGAATTTATGGTGGGGGAACACGTGTTACTTCATGTATCACCGTCTAAGGGAACCAGACGCTTCGGCTTACGAGGGAAACTGAGCCCACGGTATGTGGGACCGTTCGAGATCTTGGAGCACATGGGCCCGGTGGCATACCGATTGGCCTTACCACCAAAACCTTGAACGGGTACACAACGTGTTTCACGTCTCGATGCTTCGAAAATACCTTTTCGATCCGTCACACGACCTCGATGCCTCTGCCGTCGAGTTGCGTGATACGAATATTGGCGCGTGAGGAGAAGAAACTACGCAACCGGACGATCCCCTACGTGAAGGTGCAATGGAGTAACCAAGAGGAGCGCGAGGCGACCTGGAACTAGAGACAAAGATGAAAGAGTGTGTTTCCTGATTTGTTTAGCGAGGGCTGAGGATAAGTTTCGAGGACGAAACTCCTTTTAAGGGGTGTGTGGTGTAATATCACAACTTTTGTGTAATGTTTTACCCTCCTGCTAATAAAGTACAGGTTATAGGAAACTGAATTAACGGGTTTTCTTAAGTAGATAATCATACGGTGCGGGTATTTTTCTGTGATAGAGCTCGAAAAATGATGAACGGCGGTGCGACCGGATCCGAGTTCCGACTTATGGATCCCCCGAAAATGGGTCCTTAGATACGGTAACGGTAGTGTGCATCGGAATCCGTGCAAAAGATCGGGCACGCTTTTCGAGGAGATAAGTAAATATCTCTTATGATTAACATAATTATTAATTAATTATTAAAGATGAGGATGTGGATTTTCGGTACGTATCAAGACAAAACTCATTCTTCCCGAAAAGAAAAGAGAAGGAAAAACCCTAATCGAGGAGAAAAGAAAAGAAAGAAGGAGAAAGCGAAGGGACCCGA
This sequence comes from Tillandsia leiboldiana, assembly GCA_029204045.2. Taxonomy (NCBI): domain Eukaryota; kingdom Viridiplantae; phylum Streptophyta; class Magnoliopsida; order Poales; family Bromeliaceae; genus Tillandsia; species Tillandsia leiboldiana. Next base: position 40,260,292 of record CM055069.1, on the reverse strand, counting down.
TCATTCCCGATCAACGTTGCCGAAGCTGGGAGCGTGAACGGATCGACTTCTCCGACGAAATCGTGGTAAGTGATGCTCTTTTTCCGTTGTCTTTTTGGAGTTTTTCACGGTTTTTGTTTACCCACCGCCGCACAGCTGTCTCGGGACTGCCGCCGCACCCCGGCCGGCGCCACGCGGGCAAAGCAGCGCCCGCGCTGGCAGGCGACGCCGTGCGGGACAAAAGCCCGCGCGGATCGGACTGCCTGCAGCGCCGCACGGGGCAGGCACCTGTGCCTGCACTGCAGGCAGCACCGGGCGGGGCAAGCCCGCGCCATCGGGCTGCCCGTAGCGCCGCGCGGGGCAGGCGCCTGCGCCCCGCGCTACAGGCAGCGCCGTGCGGGGCAAGCCCGCGTGGTCAGGCTGCCCGCAGCGCCGCGCGGGGGAGGCGCCCACGCCCGCGCTACAGGTAGCGCCGTGCGGGGCAAGCCCGCGTGGTCGGTTGCCCGCAGTGCCGCGCGGGGCAGGCGCCCGCGCGGCCGCGTCGCGGGCAGGCGCCGCGCGGGGGCGAACGCCTGCGCGGTCGCGCCACTGGAGGTGCCGCGCCGGGTGGTGCCCGCGCGGTCGTGCCGCATGCAGCACCGCGCGCGGCCAGTGCCCGCGCGGCCGAGCCGTATGCGGTGCCGCGCGGGGCCGTTGCCCGTGTCACGCCCCGGGTGTAACCCAGAACCCGGGCTCGCCAACAGATCCGCCGTGCACACGGAATTTTCCATGTACACGAAGCGCTGGTAACCTGCTCAGATAGATAATATATAATAAAAGAGCATAAACAGAGCTGAACTAATAGAACTAAAAGTAATCTCAGACTGAAATAAACTACAAACTGAAATAAAAGTACAATATACTCCCAGCTCACCATAAAGATACAACCAGCTGGCCAAAGCCAGACCCAAAAGTAAACTTCTGAAGTCTGAGATACAAAGGGGTACAATAAAAACCTCGCTAATCTCTCGCTCGGGGTAGATGATCTAGCTAGTCGGCGATCCTCTTACCTCGATCTGCCGCTGAAGGCCCAGCAGCTCCACACGATGACTCTGCAAAACAAAGGGGAAAAGGACAGAAAACACAATGGGGGTGAGAACTACTAGATAAACCAGTAGCCTCCCCTAGTGGGTAAAACCTCTAATGCTGACGCATCCACTAGGAATAAAGAGGCAAAAGAAAAGAACAGTGGTATGCATATAGACTGCTGAAAAAGGAACTACCACTACTATGCCTCTAAATGCAGTGCCAAAAGATAACTGTATATATATATGCGACTATAAAGCTGACTGCCCAAAGCAACCCAATCAGAGGGCCAGGAAATACTGGCACTGCCTGCTCTGTCATCACTCACAACTCACCAACTGACCGGCACCCATCACGGTCAAAAAGCCTACTCCGGAGTGGCACTCGAGGGGAGCGACCCACACGAGTAAGTATCTCTGTATCAATCATCTTTGTAGCTGATTTCTCACAATAGCAGGACTGGATCATGACTATGATCAAAGTGGGAAACTCCATCCACTAATGCAACCCCGATCCCCAATCTGATGTGATAATAACATCCGGCCAACCGCCCAAAATCCGCGGTCACCGCTGAACCCATAACCCCAATCTGATAAGGTAAAACATCTGGTCAACCGCTATTGTGAGAAATATGTTTTCTCCTAAGTCAAATCCCATAATATAGTGCTGCAGTAAAATAGTGGCCTAACCAGTTGTCCAAATAAGCATGCAAGTGTTCTCTCTTTAAAAGCATTTAAAAAGTGACTAAAGTTTCATGTAAAGAATCAATTTAAAATATTATAGGGTTATTTATTTGCATGCGGTTTAAGATATAGCAATTGTCCAACTTGCTGTCCCAGATTTATCACATAGAAGCTATCACTTAATTTAGGGGGGCCAATGCAATAGGCTCATATACCACAAGTTACTATCATATTTGTAATTGGGAACTCTACTATTCCTAGTGTGCAAGTCAACAAAGAGGGAAACACAACCACCCACCTCGAAAAGCGTGCACAAAACACCCAGAAAATACCCGCTGTCCTCTAAGCACACCGTCAGCTGAAACAGTATCCTACAACATCACACAAGTGTACACGGTGTAAAAACTACAAGTCCCGAATACATATTTGCTGTTTTTAAATCAGCACGCAAAACGAGGAGTTTCACCTCTATCCCGAGCTCCAAAAATTCCAGAAAAATCACGGTTGCGTTCCTCGCGAAAAGTAGCCCAAAATCGACTCTTGAATTGCCCCGATCAGATATTCCTACGCTGAGAAACAATTCGTCGAAGTCGCCGCTGTCCATAAGCCCAAACAGCAAAAGAGGGGTCAAAACACCTCGGGAAGCGTGCCAAGGAATCGGAATCTAGAGAAACTATCAACACGGAAACGAAGCCCTACCTCTTAGGAACACAGCGGCGAAGAAATCGTCGGAAAATGACTCCTGTGCTGCGCAGGGGACTCTTCCGACTGAAATGCGGCGATAACGGGCCGAAAATGGGGGAAAACCGAGGCACGCTGTAAATCCGGATCGCCGTTGTCGATCTTCCGAAAAATCTGGGAACGCACCACGAGGTAGAAAAATCTGTGAGGAACAACTTCTCTAAAGACCTCTCCCTCTCAATCTCTCTCTATCTCTCGGAAAAGCCAGAAAAGAGGGGAGGGGCCTATTTATAGGCCCACTAAAAACATTTCAGAATGACAAATAAGTCCCAGATTCGGGCGCCCGGTTCATTCGGGCCCGATTTCGGGCCCGCACAGTAGCCCGGCCCAGCTTGCGGCCCATCCCGCACGGGATCTCGGTCGGACCGATTTTTGGTCCGACCGGCTTGGACGCCCGACACGTGTCCCCCGCACAGGGGACAGCGCGCCCGGCGAACCGGGCGCGGCCACGTGCCCCCTGCGGGGCGGCGGGGTGGGTGGCGCCCGCCAGTGGCGGGCGCCACGTGCCCCCGCTTTTCCGCGCCGACACGGCCGCCGGTGGCCGCTGCGCGCCGCCTGCACGCCTGCAGCGCCTCGTGCGCGTACGACCGCAGGCGCGCGCCTGCGGTGCGCCGCGCGCGCACATACGCTCGCCAACCCGGGCCGCCACGTGGCGCGCCCCGGTGCACCGTGCGCTTCCCGCGCCCACCAGCTTGCCCGACCTGCCCGCGCTGCCCGCGCTTGCTCCATGCGCCGCGCGGCCTGCGCCGGTCCAACGGAGCCCGCCACGTGGCCCGCCGGTGCCCCGTGCACCGCGTCCATTTTTGGGAACCGAGAGTGGCGCGCCGGCCCAATAAGGAGGCTTCCACGTGTCCCCGCCGGATCCACAGTCCACCCCATGCACCATTTTGCGCAGAAAACTTCCGGGGGTCCGTTTTTGGGCATCCGGACTCCGTTTTTAACAAACAACACCGTTTTCAAGCGTTTTTCCGTGCTGAATCCAAATACGACCTCCGTTTGGCCCAAAGCCTTCTCTAAATTCGGCAATTACAGCCGAAGGCCAAACCAATAGTAATACCACTCTGTGTCCATCCATAGCATCCCTTTGATGCACTGTGGGCCAAATACACCAAGGATAGGTTTTCACACCAAGGATTCACGGGAAAAACTGCAGGAAAACCAGGGCCACTACATCCTCCCCCACTAACAAAAGTTTCATCCTCGAAACTAAATCATACCTCAATCCAGAGCCTCGAACAAGTAGGGGTAGGCGTCCATCATCTCTGACTCGAGCTCCCACGTCGCCTCGCGCTCATCATGATGGCTCCAGAGGATCTTCACATAGGGGATGGTTCGATTGCGCAGTTCTTTCACCTCCCGATCAAGAATCCGCAGTGGGCGCTCCTCATATCTGAAATCCTCGCTGATCTCGAGAGGTGCAAAGTCGATGACGTGCGACGGGTCGAAGACGTACCTCCTCAGAGTAGAGACATGAAAAACATCGTGGACACCAGCAAGTCTCGGGGAAGTGCAAGTCGATAAGCAACTGGTCCGATACGGTCCAACACCTCAAAGGGTCCAATGTACCGGGGACTGTTACCCCGAAATGCCAAACCTCCTTATCCCTTTGGACGGCGAGACTTTCAAAAATACATGATCCCAACCTGAAACTCTAAGTCTCGTCGCCGAACATCAGCATAGCTCCTCTGTCGACTCTGAGCGGTCTGAAGGTGCTGTCGAATCACTCTGACCTTCTCCTCTGCCTCTAGCAATAAATCTGGTCCCAGAGTCCGTCTCTCCCCCACATCACTCCAATATAGCGGTGATCGACATTTGCGTCCATACAACGCTTCAAACGGGCCCATTTGGATGCTCGCTTGAAAACTGTTTGTTGTACGCAAACTCAGCCAATGATAAATGTCGAATCCATCCACCGCCAAAATCCAGGACACCAGCCCTCAGCATATCCTCAAGGATCTGAATCGTCCCTCTGACTGTCCATCAGTCTGTGTGGAAAGCTTACTGAAATGGAGCTGAGTCCCCCCAGGTAGCCTGTAAACTCCCCCAGAATCGCGAAGCAAACCTCGGGTCTCTATCTGATACTATGGAAGCTGGCACCCCATGTAACCTCACTATCTCCCAAGTATACTGGGCTAGTCGCTCGAGTGGCCAAGTAGTCTGCATAGGCAAAAAGTGCGCTGACTTGGTAAGTCGATCCACCACTATCCAGATAGCATCTGCACCTCCCTGTGCCCTCCGCAATCCGACCATAAAATCCATCGTAATGTGGTCCCATTTCCACTCCGGAATTGGGAAGACTCTGTAGCTTGCCAGCTGGCACTCGATGCTCAGCTTTTACCTGCTGACAAGTCAAACACTGGGCCACAAATCTCCCGATATCCCTCTTCATGCCATTCCACCAGAAGTGTGCCTTGAGGTCCTTATACATCTTAGTCCCCCCAGGATGAAGGGTGTAAGGTGTATAATGGGCCTCCCTCAATTCTGCTCTCTGATCTCAAGTCCACTGGCACACATGCTCGGTCCATGTACCTCATACTCCCGCAGCA
>CM055069.1:40159767-40255178 GCA_029204045.2 Tillandsia leiboldiana | reverse complement strand
CTGAGCTGAGACGTGGAAGACCATCACGCAAACGCCACAAAGGCTGGGGGAAAAGAGAGAACAACCAATGTAGCACTCACCACCCCGCTGCTCCCTAACGTTGCCATCTCAAGCCAGGCGTGCAGAGACCCCATACGTCATCCAAGGGAAAGAACCCTAATCGCTCGGGTCCCTCGCTCCAGTCACTCTCGGATCCTGACCATCCGCAGGGGCTTGCTTCACCGCAGTTTACCGTCAAAAGGGACCCTCAGGGGGACACGACCTCGAGCCCTATTCCGCAACGGTCCCCACCCAGCGCCAACTGTGGACCATTAAACTCAACCACGAAGCTATCCGTCTCCAGGTATCCGCCACCACAGTGGCCCTGTCGGGGTGGTACTGAATGCTCAAGAATACCCAATGGTAATCCACAGCCACTATGGGAGGCACCACTCACAAAGGTCCATCCCCCCATCTCTGGCAAAGCTGCAATCGCGCTAGTACCAGTCTATCATCCATTCGCCATGCTCTCCTGGCACTGCGAAATCCAAAAAGCTCCTCACCTCAAAATAAATGTTGATCTCAGCCAAACCAAATAGCATCCACATTGGCCGGAAACCACCGCCGCTCCTATGGCTAACACAATGTGACCCAAAAGGTAAGCTTCTAAAGCTAAAACTTGTATCTCAATAACCTGGATACAGCTCATCCACACAGCATAGTAACACATCCACCAGTGCTCTCACGCTCCAAGTCGCTCTGGGAGTAGATCATAATATCCTTGGGGATCTTGTTACCAATACAATCAAGTACAGCTGGAGCACAATTCCTCAAACCAAAGAGTGGCAGGGCGTAACTCAATCCAATTGGCCTCAATAAGAGCTCAAGATGCCCTACCCGTGTCCTGAACGCCATCAAGGCAAGGTCCTCGGCTGTCTGATTCCAAGTAGGTTACCCGCACCAAACAATAACTGCCGGAGTATGACTCCATCAAAAGGTCCAGATAATACTCGACCTGTCTACACACGACCCATAAAAGGGCCCTCACGTCGTGTATCAACGATGTGGCCACCACCACCGTATATCACCGGCGTGGCACTAGGTCAAACAGACCCATCGATCCTCAGATCCTGCACTGCGCCATCAGCTCTCACAGCTCTACTGGCAATAACACAATGAGGTGCTGTCGAGGGTGGCGCGGTTCCCCGAACCACGCCAAACTTAAACTCTATCTCCCGAACCGGCGGCATTAACAACAGCTCAGGTGAAATCACACCCCGGAATCTAGTGGCAACAGAGACATCTTTGGGTCCCGGTGCCGCCGTAAGCACCTCTCACACTGTCGCTATAACCAGTGTGCTCTAACGACCTCAACAACCCAAATCTCCTCTCGTCTGCCTCGCAGAAGGTCAAAGTCCTCCGCAGATAGCAAATCCACGCTACCGCTGCGCCACTCCGATATAGAGGTTGATGCTGCCATCGGGGTCCACCCGATCTCTGGCATCACGGGAACCCGTTATCCAGGAAAAATAAAATCAGAAATATCTCTACCGGCCGATCTGTCCTCCATCACCCGGCGCCAAGCGCCAATATCCAGAACTCGCCTCTGGCGGCAGATCCCTATCCCAAGGAACTGCAGCGCCATTGCTCCATACACAATGCTACCCATCGAAGCGTCAATAATCCAAAACGGAGGGACCAACTACACCGAAAGGTATCCTAGCGCAAACCCATTCCCCGTCAAACATATCCTATGCGCCTCATCCCTCGAAACCTGGAGCGTGCAGTTCAACAATTGCATAAACTCCCTAGCACAGGGAGGGCTCTCCGAGAGTCTCTCCATCACCACCAACCCCAATTCTGCCCACAAAGGCTCCAACTCAAACCTATGAATCGGGATGGTTCAGACTGCCAGGGACTGGCTCCATCGATCAATGATGTCCCTAAGCTCAGCTACTATCCACTATCCACCCTGCTCGGTGCCTCGGCACTGCTCGTCGGCACGGAGGGGGCTGCTCGCTCCATCGGCGCCACTGGTACAACTGAAGATACCACCGCATAGGAAGAGAGTACTGGAGGACACTCAAGCGGTACTGCCACTGGCTATGCTCTCTGCTCCAACAAGCGCATCAAACGTTCCATGGCTTCTTCCTGGCATCAGACAGCCTCCGACATCTGTGCCATCTGGATCCATAACTCCTGGGTCTCGCTCTGCTCTGATAGCTCTGTCTCCCGCTGCTCGGGTTACTCATCAGATGCGGGATGTGCCCTCTTCGCTACACGACGTCTCAGGGGCATCGTAGACCACTGCACAATAACAAACATCAGGACACAACAACCATACGACCCAATCCAGCGAAAGTCTAAGACATGTTATCAATTCCACAACATTATGTTGTCTGCAGCCAACATAATCGCTTAGGAGCATAAACATGCCAATCACTCATCCCGTCTCTTGGGAGAGGTACAAAACTCGAACAGGACTCTCGCTAAAAGTCACGACTCTCACGTGGTCATCCTAATGTCCAACCACAAGCCTAGGGTTTCTAAGTCCTCAATGACCTACAACCTAGGCTCTGATACCACTCTAATCTGTCACGCCCCGGGGTCGAAACTGCGACCCGGCTCGCCAACAGATCCGCCACCTATGCCAAACCCGCATAGGTGAAGCATCCTACCTGCAAGAAAAGTACTACAGCTAAACAGATATCAGAGCTATAAATAAAAATCTGCTGTATAACTAAAACAATCACTGTACAACTGGAAATAGCACAACAATGTCCGTCTCCCAAAAAAAATGATAATCATACAGAATCCTCATATACAAACTCAGAACTCAACCGGGAGGTATCTCCAATAAATACATCAGTGTACAGGCTCACAATACATAACGATCCTCACTACAACAGTCTCTCAAAGGAGGAAAAATAAAATAACTAATCTACTGAAGCACTCCTCTGAAGGGGTACCGCTACACTCCAACGACGGGTAGGGAACTAGCTCGCGACTCCCTCGCCTCGGTCAGAAGGATCAGCAACAGGAACAACAGGAACTGGAGTAGAAGTTCCTGTGGGAAAAGACACCACGACGGGTGTGAGAACTACGTCCCAAGTAGTTCTTAGTGGGTGCCGCCAACAAGCCCGACGGTCTGCCCACTAAGTCCACTAGAGGCATAAAGTAACAAAAGCAGTGCTGTAAGGAAAGCTGGGAAAAGTAAACTCTACAGCTACTATGCCTCTATCTAGATGCTCAAAGAGTGGGACAGAAAGAACATGATGCCACAACTAACTCTCATCTCTGATCACTCAATCTGAACTGACTGCCTCCTCGGGTCCAGTCAAGCCTGCGCCAACCTACTGCCGTTACGTCCCGGAGGAGCGGACTTACGTAGGACGTCCATGACTGCCAACACCAGCACAGCCAGATGGACAAATGCAACGACAAGTCGCGATAGAAAAGCTCAATCTCACGCCGGTATAACAACCCGGTCTCACCTACTCCGGAGTGGCACTCGAGGGGAGCGACCCGCTCGAGTAAAAAGTAACCCATCTCAAGTATCTCTGTAAAGTATCTCTGTCAAGCTCAAATGTGGCTCATGCAGGCTATGATCCACGATCAAACAGATCGGTAACTCCAAGCTCAAAGCACAACTCAGTCGGAAAAAGAACCTCGACTCGAACAGGAATAGCCCAACACACTCTCACAGCTATGTCGGAGAACCCTCAACGACTCAATCTGATAAATGCACGACCATGGCTGAGTCGGGAAACCTCCACGACTCGATCTGCCAGAACCCCAAGATCCTCAAGGCTAAGTAGGAGAACCACCTCCACCACTAAATCAGAGAAACAACCTCTAGATCACACTCTACCAACTCATGGCACCAAGTCGCATCCACTGCGAGAAACTGTCTCAACAGGCCAAACAGGCCAAACGTCGCATCTACTGCGAACAACTGCCTCAACAGGCCGACATCGCATCCACTGCGAACAGCTGACTCAACAGGCCAAACAGGCCGAACATCTCAACCACTGACCTAATGAAGGGTCCGGGAACACCGAAAGACTAGAACCTACAACCCAAATCAAACAAGAACAGGCTCTAGGCATAGCCTCTCGTTGTTCTCGTCCCAAGAAAAGGCAGACCTTAGAACCCAGACCACTCGAATCATCTCGGTGGTTAATTTATAGGAAAAACTGTGACATTTCTTACTGAAGCCATCTGATCTGTAAGAAATCCATATTTAATGATTTTTAGTTCTGCTTAGGAAAACAGTTGAAACCAAGTTTTATATCTAAGCCTCGAAGGGCTAATGCCTTCGTCCAATCAAACAGGAACAGACTCAGGCGACCCTACGATGCTTGGAAGAAAATATTTGGTTGACAAAAATCATATGTGTGTCCAAAAAGGTTCTGGGTTTAAGGTCCTGCTAACACTGATCTACCGCTGCCACTAGCACAGCGGCGACAGATAAAACAAGAAAAATAAAACATCTCGGGACCGCCGTCTACCCAAACGGCTCCCGCTACAGATGAACAACCAACTACATCTACCAGACGCCACTCTGCTCCCAAGCACGAGTGTAACATGCATCCCACACTAAAAGATAACTCTTGACCACTCGGCCCACTACCCGGGCGAGGAAGAACACTATGTCCAGGAAAGATAGAAGGGTGGATGTCTAAAGCAGAAATAACCCTAGCCCAAGTGAGGGTTTTCTACCAGTCTGGTTACACATGCAATCATATGACAGGGGCGCTAGGTCAAATTCCAAGATAACAATAATCAACAGCTTGTAGGGAAGGACAATAAATACATGATGATCTATCAACATCAGGAACATCAATTCCTATAATCTAGCATGCTATATAAAACACATCTATAACATGCAAGTCCCTACACAGATAGAATTAATGCACAGTCCATAGGTCGTGAAGACAAGGCCACCCACCAGAAAATGCTAACTGTCCGGAGTTCCACAGCTGAAAACACCAGAAGCAACAACCTCCACTAATCCTCAGCCCAACGGGTTCACAAACATCCGCAAATACTCCTGGGTACAACAAAAGGTCCAAGGTTACACTTTATTCCACAAAATAACCAAGTACAAAAATCTGCAGAAGACAGTCCTGAAGATCTGAAATTCCCACCTGCAGAAAGTGCCCCTGAAAATTCCGATAAAAATATCACCGCGAGCGTCTCGTCGAGACCTTCGAAACGGGTACCTGCACGCCCAAATCCGAGCCCCGTAGGCCAAGTTACAAATTCCACAGTACAGGTGCGCAAACACTCACAACCACACAACTGTAAACTCAAACACAGATAAAAGGGGAATAGTATACCTTCGGGCAAGCCTCAGAAAAATCCCGGAAAAATACAATGATAATCCTTGCGACGAGTAGATCCAAAAAGTGTATAGGCTCGTCTCGATCCGACACTCGGTTGCGGAGATAAAATTCCGGCAAGCCTCCGCTGTCCAGAAATCCACCAGCAAAACAGTGGCTTAGAAATGCCTCGTAAACCGTGCCAAGAACTCAGAATCAATCAAGGTGATCAACACGGAAATCGAAGGCGTACCTCTCGTGAACGCGGTGCCATAAAAATCGTCTCAAAATTCCGTTGGGGTAGCTCAGGGGGTCTCCCACACTGAAAGGCGACGGTAGAAGCCAAAATCCAAGAAACGTCGCAGTGCGCCGCGTCGCAGAAAGCGCGGATCTCGAGGCCTCCAAAAATTCTGTAAATCCATCACAAGGTGGAGCACAAGGTGAGGAACATTTCCTCTTAAAACCTCTGCCTGAGAAGTGTTGGGTCGTATATAATACGGATCTAAATAGGGGAAGAAACACCTAGAGGGGGGTGAATAGGTGTAAACGTATAAACACTCAAAAATCGTTGCGATAAAAGACCCAATGCGGAAATGAAAATAACTCGCAAGATTTTTACGTGGAAAACTCCATCACAGGAGTAAAAAAACCACGGGACCGATAACACGGCAGAAATCCACTAGAATTAAAACACGTACAAGGTGATTTACCGTACACACTTACGACTCAACCTTTTCCATACGCTCCTAGAGGATCTTCTCCGCTCGCTCCAGACGCTTCTCGAATCCACGATCTGCGCCCAACGCCGAATCCACGGCGTCCAACGTCGAATCCACGACGTCCGACCGAATCCACGGTCTTCACCCAATAGCACCCTTCGTATCCACGAACGTGCCTCGCTCCGAATCCACGAGAGCGAATGAACCTTGAATCCACAAGGACACGCGAATCCACGCGCCGATTTTGGGGTAATCGTTGTTTTTTGGGTGGTGATGATCCGCCGAATACTTAGATCAAAGATAGATCGGAAATACCATCTAAGTATTCATTAGTTTGATTCAACTCAAGATGTGAGTATGAAAACCTAGAATCAAACTAATCAATATAGATGAAGAAACATAGAGTATTCTCTAATGATTTCCTTTCTTCTCTATATGTGGATCTATAGCCGTATAAGATGATATATGAAAATGACGGCTATGTGGATTGACCCTAGAAAGAAAGACATAGGGTCTATTTATAGGTTAGAAACCCTAGGAAGGAGATAAGAATCAAAAACCTGCCATTTCTGGAATTTTACGGACGGCGATCCGGATCGTGATAACTGAGATCCGGATCGTCATAACGAAACAGCCAATTCCAGAAAAACAAAGGTTCGGGATCCGGATCATGTGACTACGATCCGGATCGTTCATACAGTTCACCAAACATCAACGTTCGGGATCCGGATTGCGAAGCAAGATCCGGATCGTTCAAGGTAGATGGTAAACTCAACGTTCGGGATCCGGATCAAGAGACTACGATCCGGATTGCGACGATGTATGAACGAACCACCTTCGGGATCCGGATCGAACAGCCTGATCCGGATCCTGAACATGTCCCAAGTCCAGTTTTTTGATTTTTTATGCAATGAAAGATTCTTCCAAGTGTTTCTACACTACAAGAAGTATTCGGATCACACAAATTCTTTAGTTAAACATACCTGATCCTTTTGAATTCTTCTTTCTTGAGATTGAGTTAAACGATCCAACTTTCTTCACCTTCAATCTTCAAGACTTGAGACTTTCACGAAACTACGCCAACTCAAATTCCGTAACAAGAAGAGCTCGGCAAAACCTTCAAAACGCAGGCCAAAGGGGGCTATTTATAGCCCCAACTCAACAAATCCTGAAATACCCATTTTGTCCCAACTTCCGGGCGCCCGAAACTTCCGGGCTGCTACAGTGACCCAAAATGTACCCCAAACCAGCTGCGCCCGAATCGTCCCTGGAGTGACACGTGCCCCCGAACAGGCAACAGCGAGCGCGGCCAACCGCGTCGCGCCACGTGTCCTCCTGCTCTGCCGCCGAACGCGGAGTCAACTCCTCGGGATTCGCGCCCACGTGCGCCCGGCCGCGCCCACGTCGCGCCCACGTGCGCGGCCGCGCCGCCCACGGCCCCGTGTCGGGCCCGCATCCCGAGGCACCAGCTGCCAGCTGCGTGGACCGCGCGCTCGTGCACCAGCCAATGCCATCACGCCACGTGTCCCGCTCCGGTCCACCGTGCACCCGCGATACTCCATGGACCGCGCCTGCCGCGCCGGCCAATCGGGAGGCGCCACGTGGCCCGCGCCCGGTGCACGACTCCCGCGGTGGACCGACCGGCCTCTCCTCGGCCCGCCGCCGCGCTCCGCCGTCCGCCGCCGCCGCCGGCGCAACTCCGGCCGTCGGAACAGTAACCCCACGCCTCGAAATCCGTGCCGGGTCATCCGAGCTCCGAAAAATACAAGTAAATAGTCCATTTTGAGCGTTTTCGCGCGCTGAATCCAAATCCGCTGTCCGATTTGCCAAATTCCACTTCTAAAATTTCTCAAAAATTCCCGGGAAAGCAAACTTGATCCGTTTTTCATGCCGAGTCCAAATCTTGGGTCCAATATGCGCGCAAACACCTCTAACACCCAACATGGGTCTCCGGAAGCCGCAGATCCAACAGTAATCCAAACGTGGGAATTCCGGGTCCTCACAGTTCGGGATCCGGATCGGATTTTCCAGTCCGGATCGGCTCCAACTTTTTCTTCAATAAAATTTCAGAAAATTCCAGAAAATCCAGAAAAAGATTGTAAGCACTTTTGCATGTCAACTTTAAACATAAGTCATCATTTCATATCCAAAGAAATAGATTATGCTAAATCTATCAATAATGTCCAAGAAATGAAATGAAAATTTATAAAAATTAAAACCTTTAAAGTTGATCAAGTTCAAAAACATCCACTATGATCTTATGAGTAATGCGTTTATCAAATCAATAATCTTGCAAAGAAAATGAAGCACCAAGATCAATAGATGTTTGAAATCCCAAATAAATTAGATAATATATCTAGTCAAATTATAGTAAGGAGTGGCTCTTTGAGCATCTTTCAATAAAATCCCCACCTTATACCAACGTTGGAATTTGACAGAGTCAAGTATTCCAAAAAGCATTTTATCTAATCAACTTGAAAAACAATGCTTGGTATACATGTGGTAGCTGCACACAGTACTCGGACGACCGAGGTGGTAGCTCTTTTCTCCATGTGGTGGTAGTTTTCACACTCCTCATTGGGATGTAACTCTTTCCACATCTTTTGAGCATAAATATTTAATAAACTCCCCTCAATTGGCTATCAATTATATAAGATATAAGGTATTCAACTAAAAATTGATCCCAAGTTTCATACTTAACTCAATTTTCAAATATGATAAAGACTATATACTAAGAGATCATTGAGAGAGAAATTGATTTTGATCAATTAAAAATGGTTTAATTGAAATAAATGATCATTGCATCAAATGAATTATTATGATATCCAAAGCATAATAAATTTCTAAATATATGAAGGGATGCAAGTGAAGTCAATTATACTAATGCTCAATTAATGTTCTATGTACAAACATAAACAAGGAACAAAAACACAAAACAAAACCTAATCTAAGCAATGTTTCAAAAGGTGTTATTTCAAGGAAAGCATTCCAATTGCTTTACGCAAATGAATAAACCGTTTTTGATCCAAAGGTTTTGTTAAAAAGTCAGCTAATTGATCCTCAGTTGAAATATAAGAAATTTGAAGAATATTCGATTCAACTAGCTCTCTTAGAAAATGATATCTAAGTTCAATTTGTTTTGTTCTTGAGTGCAACACTGGATTTTTTGAAATATTTATAGCACTAGTGTTGTCACAAAGAATTGTTACCGAAGTTGCTGAAATTCGGAAGTCGCTCAACACGCTTTTCATCCAAATGAGTTGAGTTGAACAACTACCCGCTGAGATATATTCCGCTTCGGCAGTCGAGAGTGCAATGCAGTTTTGCTTTTTACTATGCCATGCAACAAGGCAGTGGCCAAGATAAAAATATGCACCACTCGTACTCTTCCGATCATCCACAGATCCTGCCCAATCGGCATCTGAATATCCTATAATGTCAAGCGTTGTTCCCATAGGATACCAAATTCCGAAATTCAGTGTTCCTTTGACGTACCGGATGATCCTTTTCACCGCTTTCAGGTGAGCCTCCTTTGGTGCTGACTGATATCTCGCATAGATCCCAACACTAAAGGATATATCCGGGCGACTAGCCGTGAGATAGAGTAGACTTCCTATCATGCTGCGATAAAGCTTCTCGTCTACACTTTCACTAAGAGATTCACTTCCTAATCCCTTATTGCTAGTTCCCATAGGAGTCGGAAAAACTTTAGAGTTTTCTAAATCGAATTTCTTCACCAACTCCCTTGCATACTTGGATTGACACAAATAGATGCCTTCATCATTTTCTTTCACTTGCAATCCAAGAAAGTATGTCAGTTCGCCCATCATAGACATCTCAAATTCGCTTTCCATGGTTTTCGCGAATTTAGAAGCATTATTGTCTCTTGTTGCCCCAAATACAATGTCATCGACATAGATTTGTGCCACAATGAAATTATCCTGATAATGCTTCACAAAGTGAGTCCGATCTGCTCCCCCTCTAGTGTAGCCCTTTTCCAATAGGTGCTTTGTTAGCCTTTCGTACCATGCTCGCGGTGCTTGTTTTAGACCGTAAAGAACCTTTTTCAAACGAAAAACATGGTTAGGTTGTTTATAGTCTACAAAATCTTTCGGTTGAGCCACATAAACTTCCTCGTTTAAAAACCCATTTAAGAACGCGCTCTTAACATCCATTTGAAAGAGTTTGATTTTAAAATGACAAGCAATTGCAAACAAAATTCTAATTGACTCGAGTCGAGCTACCGAGGCGAACGTCTCATCAAAGTCTATTCCTTCAATTTGTGAATAGCCCTGAGCAACTAGGCGTGCTTTGTTCCTGATGATGGTACCATCCTTGTTTTTCTTGTTCTTAAAAATCCATTTAGTACCAATCACGTTGTGTTGCTTTGGTGGCTTCGTTAGTTCCCAGACTTTGTTTCTTTCGAACTGATGGAGCTCTTCCTGCATTGCTTCAATCCAGTAGTCATCCTGAAGAGCTTCATCTATGTTCTTTGGTTCTACCATGGAGACGTAACATGCGACTCCACAAACCAACTGTCTCTGAGTCCTGACTCCTTCTTGTGGGTCTCCAATAATGTTCGATTCCGGATGATCCTTGGAGATGCGTAGCGTTTGAGGTAACGGAGTACTCGGAGGTGCGTGTGATGATTCCTGCATATCAGATAAACTAGAAAAACCATTGGATGCATCAACTTTATCGAAAGAGTTATTATGAGAAGATGCATTTACAGGAGTATCATCATCTAGAGACATATCAGGGGTAGATTTATCAGATGCAAAGTGAAAAGCTTCATCTACTTTAACATTTATGGATTCTACCATCTTTTAGATTCCAAGTTAAATACCCGATATGCTCTGCTATTTGTAGAATAACCCATGAAAATCCCTTCGTCACTTCGAGAGTCGAATTTTCCAAGATTCTCGTGGTCACGTAAAATGTAACAGCGACTCCCAAAGATACGAAAATATTTGATATTCGGTTTTCTACAAAACCACAGCTCATATGGTGTATTTAAAGTTCCCGGGCGCAAATACACTCGATTAATTACATAGACAGCGGTGTTCACAGCTTCAGCCCAAAAATATAACGGTAAATTCCGGCTATGAAGCATAACACGAGCCATCTCTTGTACAACCCTGTCTTTGCGCTCGACTACACCATTCTGTTGAGGTGTATAGGGTGCTGAGAATTCATGTTTTATGCCGTTAGAAGTGCAAAAATCAATGAATTTAGAATTTATGAATTCTCCACCTCTATCACTTCGAACACGAACGATCTTTTCATTTCTTTCAATCATAATACGATGACAAACCTCATGAAAAGAGTCGAAAGTATCCGCTTTCTTTTTTAAAAATGTTACCCATGAATATCTAGAGAAATCATCAACCAAAAGAAAAATATACCATTTACCTCCCAAAGATGGTTGACGAGTCGGCCCCATTAAATCCATGTGCAGTAATTCTAAAGACCGTTTGGTGCCAACGTGGTTCAAGTTCTTGTGTGCAGCCCTTGATTGTTTTCCCTTTTGACAACCTCCACACACAATGTTATCTTTAAATGAAAGTTTAGGAACCCCCTTAACCACGTCTTTATTAGAAATTCTTGCTAGTTCTTTAAAGTTTATGTGACCTAGTCTTTCATGCCAAAGAGTTTCAATATCTAAAGAAACTAGGTTACACTTTTTAGAAATTTTGTTCGAAACAACATAACAATTGTTTTCAGATCTAACCCCTTTTAAAAAGAATACATGGTCCTTATCAGTTACAACACGTTCTGTAGAAAAAAATTTAACTAAAAAACCACTGTCACAAAGTTGACTTATGCTAATGAGGTTAGTCTTAAGGCCTTCAACAATTAAGACATTGTTCAAAACCGGGCCTTCTGGAATAGCGATTGTTCCTTTTCCAATAATTTTAGAAGAACGACCGTCTCCGAAAACAACATGTCCTGCGGAGATTTTCTCTAAAGTTTGAAAACTGTTTTTGTCACCGGTCATGTGACGGGAACATCCACTATCCAGATACCAAGACGAGTTGTCATAAGCATGCAAGGAAGTATGAACAACAAGACAAGGGAAGATTTCACCTTTGCGCACCCAAACCTTTTTGGACTGCGTTGGCAATGTTCGTGAAGTTATTCTCCTTGGTGAAAGCGTCTTGATTGATTCATCACTTTTCCTTGACGCCGTTGTCTTGTGGGGTGAACTACCAACATTCTTTTCCTTTGAAAAAATCTCCTTTGATTTCCGAGGAATGAATGCGTTGTTGGTAGTTGTTGCAAGAGGTGCTTGAATTGATCGTTTTGCTCCAATCTTGCAATTCCTTCTTATGTGCCCTGCAAAACCACAACGAAAACATACCTTTGAACTTGACGATCCCGAAGTAGGTGAGGTAAGGTTGTTGTTGTTGTATGCAGTGAATTCCGTCGTCGGAGGAGGAGATACCGACTGGGGCACAAAAACTGTCTGACTCGAACTAGGACTGTCTCCAGTTCGACTGTATCCGAGGCCGAATCGGTTTGTTTGACAGAGACCAAGCATCTTATCCAACTTACTCCTTCCAGAAGAAAATCGCTTTAAGTCATCTTTGAGTTGGAAAATTGTCTTCGTCATCTCCATTTTTTCTTGTCGAGCCACGGAGTAGAGCTTCAAGAAGTAATTTGCTTTATCAACCATTTTTACATGTTCCGTCTCGAAATGCTCATTTTTCTCTTGAAGTGAAGCATTTGCTTTGATCAGGTTATCCCTTTCCACTTCAAGACCGGTTGAGAGAGAAGTTGCCCTTTTTACTTCTTCTTCGAGCTCCTGCAATCTCCCTCTCAACCCCTTGTTTTGCTTTGCCAGTTTCTTTGAATCCCTCAAAAGTTTGTGATAGGCAAAAGTAAAGTCTTCACCTTCGGAATTACTCGATTCGTCGTCCATGGCATTCTTTTCAACATGGGAGGAGTTGGACAATGAATCGGATGTACTTGCCATAAAGCATACGAAAGGTGAATATGTGGACGCGTGGAACGCCGTTGCGTTATTTTCTTCATCACTTGAAGACGACTCATTTGACATTGAGGTGTCATCCCAAGTGACGGCTTGCATCGCTTTCTTCTTCGACGGATTCTTATTGGGACACTCCGTTGAGATATGGTCGTATCCTCGGCACTTGAAGCATTGGACTTGTCCCTCCGAGCTTTTCTTATCCTTTGAAAAGCTCTCTTGCTTTCTTGACTTGTAGCTTGAAGAACCTTTGCCTTTCTTTGACTTTACGAAGAATGAAGTTTTACTTGAATTACCCCTTCGAAAGTTTCAGCAAAATTTTCTGGTCAAGAGAGCAAGTTGCTTCTTGAAATCCTCCATAGATAGGTTCTCGTCGTCGTCTGAGGAGGATGAATCCGCGTCTTCTTCTTTTGTTGTTTTCAATGCAAAACCTGAAGACTTAGAAGAGGATGCCTTTCCAAAAGAATAGTTAGCAGGAAATGTCATTTCATAAGTTTGTAATGAACCAACTAATTCCTCTACACGGATTTCGTCCGGGTGTTTAATTGTTTCAATGGCCGTAACCTTGGAACGAAATCTTTCGGGAAGAGTCCTTAAAATCTTTCTTACAATTTTAAATTCTGGAATTTTCTCTCCCAAGTTAGCACATGAATTCACGATGTCTTGCAATCGTGTATAGTATTCTGTGAACGATTCATTTTCTGCCATGAAAATAGAGTCAAACTTGCTCGTAAGCATTTGCAGTTTTTGAATCTTCACAAGGTTAGTTCCCTCATGTGTAACTTGTAGAACATCCCAGATTTCTTTCGCAGTCTCACATGCCGAGACGCGAGAGAACTCAGTTTGTGACAAAGCATTAAATAAGGCGTTAATTCCTTTGCCATTGTAAGAAGATGAGTCAATCTCTTCCTTGGTCCATTTCGACCTAGGTTTGATGGTGCGAACATCAGCAATAATTTCAGTTGGATTTGACCATCCTAACTCGATTGATTGCCACACCCGTTCGTCGATGAAAATTAAAAATGCTTTCATCCGTACTTTCCAGTAGGCATAGTTTGTTCCATCGAAGAACGGGGGTCTGTTGATGTTTCCACCTTCAACCATTGTTTACAACCCTATTCCCGCTCTGATACCAATTGATGGGTTGTGTATAATATGGATCTAAATAGGGGAAAAAACACCTAGAGGGGGGTGAATAGGTGTAAACAATAAACACTCAAAAATCTTTGCGTAATAAAACCCATTGCGGAAATGAAAAATAACACGCAAGATTTTTACGTGGAAAACTCCAAAACCAGGAGTAAAAACCCACGGGACCGATAACACGGTGAAATCCACTAGAATTATAACACGTACAAAGGTGATATAACGTACTCATAGACGACTCAACCTTTTTCCATACGCTCCTAGTTGATCTTCTCCGCTCGCTCCGCAACGCGCCTCGAATCCACGATTTGCGTCCAACGCCGAATCGACGGCGTCCAACGTCGAGTCCACGACGTCTGACCGAATCCATGGTCTTCACCCAGTAGCACGTCTCGAATCCACGAACGTACCTCCCTCCGAATCCACGAGAGCGGTAGCACCTTGAATCCACAAGGCCACGCAAGTCCACGCGCCGATTTTGAGAGAAATCGTTGTTTTTGGGTGGTGATGATCCGCCGAATACTTAGATCAAAGATAGATCGGAAATACCATCTAAGTATTCATTAATTTGATTCTACTCAAAATCTGAGTATGAAAACCTAGAATCAAATTAATTAATATAGATGAAGAAACATAGAATTAAATCTAGTTATTTCTTTTCTTCTCTATAGGTGGATTTCTCTTTTTCGACCGTATTTTTGGATTACCCTAAAACATGAATCGTAGGGTTTATTTATAGGTTAGAAACCATTGGAAGAGGATAAGAATCAAAAACTAACCTTATCTGGAATTTTTCAGGACGACGGTCCGGACTGGAATACTGCGGTCCGGACTGTCGTAGCAAGACAGACTATTTCCAGAAAAACATACGTTCGGGGTCCGGACTGAAGATCCATGGTCCGAACTGTTCATGCAGTTTCTGCAAAATCCACGTTCGGGGTCCGGACTTAACAGATGTGTTCCGGACTGGATTTGCGCATGAACTACCCTATGTTCGGGGTCCGGACTGTAGTTGCCTGTTCCGGATCGTGAACATATAACATGTCCAGTTTTCGATTTTTATGCGATTAAAAATCCATCCAAGTGTTTCTACACTATAAGAAGTATTCGGATCACCAAAATTATTTAGTTAAACGTACCTGATCCTTTTGAATTCTTCTCACTTGAGATTGAGGTATATGATTCAAACTTCTTCATCTTCAATCTTCAAGACTTAACCACTTTCACGAAATACGCCAAAACAAATTCCTTAACAAATGGTGAGGGGTTGCCAAGCTTCTCCTCTGCAGTAGGGCCTCCAAGAACAAAATCTCCAAAAGCTCAAAAATGGTGGAGGACCCAATTTATAGCTGTCCAAGAACTGCCCAAAATTTGGACTTGGGGACCACTTTCGGGCGCTCGAAAATAATGGTCGCGTGACGGACACGTGGAGCCCATCCAGCACGCGCCCGAAATCGGGGTCTTGCGCCACGCGTCCCCGTCCCAACAAGAAATCGACGCTGGCCAATGAACACCCGCCACGCGTCTGCCTTATCCGCTTCGCACTCGAGGCGATGGCTCACCAATCACGCACTGCCACGCGTCCCGCCCTCAGTCGTCGCACGCGCGTTGACCCACGCTTGCCCGCGCCTGCCCGCGCTATAGTGCCCAAAGAACCGGCCGCCCGAATCTTTTTAAGGGCACCCGAAACCTGCTCCAAAAGCTAAAAATCTATTGTTTTCTTCGATTTTCCACGCTAAATTCAATTCTCGCGTTCGTTTTGCACGCAAACGCCTCTAACACTCGACAAGCGCGTCATAAAGCCACTAATCACAGGTCCAGTTCAACATTCGCGGGAATTCGGGTCACCACACCCCGAGCGACCGTCGGCTCCACAATAGCCAACGTCCCCAGACTTAAGCTCCCAGCGATCGGCATGTCTCCAGCCGAATGCGAAGCAACCGGAGCATGCCTAGCAGAACGTCTAACCGGAGGAGAGCCACGAGCTGGCCTTTTGGTCGGGCGAGACGGTTGAAAACCGCGAACATGTTAGCTTGAGCTCAAGGCAATATAAAGCAAGAGCAAAAGAAAAAGAATAGCGGACGTACCTTCGGATTTGGATAGAGGGTCGGCGTCGAAGTCAAATCGGCCGACCATCTCGTCGAAAGCAATTCCGAATAAGGCATCGCTGGTGTCCCTCCACGATCGTTGGAAGAGCTCGTTGGAAAGGCCTCTGGAAATAGTTTCAAACGACACGGGGATAACGTGTCGTTTTAGGTGGTTCCCGACAGCGGTGATCCGGTCTACCTCGGTTACTCCCTTTATTGGATGAAGACTGCGATGGGAGTTGTCGGTAAAGTAAGAGGCCGGGGTCAGAAGTGCTTGGATTAGCCCGAACTGTCGGGCTGCAAAGTGGGGCGAATAAACCTCGGTGCCTGGCACCAATTTGGATCGGTTTTTAAGGCTGATGTGCAGGTCTCGGAGAGCGAGGAAGGAGTACCATATAGTGGTATGCTCGACGAGTTCCAATGACTCCGCCTGGTTACATATGTACTCAAATCTCTCCTAGAACTAGGAAGGCCCATTGCTGTGAGTGGCAAAAGGCGCCCAGCGGCCCGTCGATCGTTCCTCTTCGATATAGAACACCTGGAAGTAATGCAGGAAGTCGAGGGAACTACCCGAAGAAAAGGGCGCGGGACAACCGAAAGATCGGCCAAAAGAAACTGAGAGCTGAGGAGGAACTGGAGGAAACTCAGCGCGGTGGAGAAGTGAAGGAAAGTAGCGCTGGAGACATAGCAGCAAGAACCACAAGACGTCGCAGCCTGAGCCGATCACCAGTTGATTATCATCGCGAGGAGCCAGCTTTATCGCCTCAAATATCTCTCGGTACGAGAAGGCGAGAAAGTAAGGGCCGAGGGCGAGCTTATGGCCATTGGCTAGCATCACGGCTATCGGCAGAAAATGTTGGTTCATCTTCTAAGATCGGGTGCAGAATAGGCTATAGCTAAGATCGGGTGCAGAATAGGCTATAGTACAGCCAATACCAAAGGAAAGTGATGTGCTCATCCCTTGATACCGGCTCAGCCCAACGGCCGGTGAAGATCTTCGCGAATCTCCCATACGAGAGATCCGTCTTCGAGTCCAGACTGGGAGTAAAATCGTCCACGCCGTCGGCTAAGAAGGTCGAAGACAGAATAACACCATGAGGACGAAGGCCAGTGATGGCGGCCACGTCCATCAACGTCGGGGTAAACGACCCTGAACGAAAGAAAAATGTGTTGGAGCGCGGCGACTAGAAGCACAAGGCTGACGCTAAAAGTAGCGGATTGGCCTGATAACTATTCCGAGATAGTTGAATGGCCTCAAAGACGTCAAGTTCTCTCCATAGTTTTCCGTAAGTGGCCTGGACCCGATCAAGCCACCGCACGTAAGAAACAGAAGCGGTGGGCCAAGTGCGGAGACTCCTCCCGAAGGCCTTATTAGAGGCCCAGGTGCCGAGATAGACTTTGTCCGCTAGCAACGGAATGCCAACGGTTGTGAACGGAAACGTCTCCTATGAGGGATTCACCACAAAGGAAGGCCCATGGAAGAAGCGTAAGGGATTCTCCGCCGTCGGACGAAGGAGCCGGAAATCAACGGCAGAGTCAGACGACAATGGAGCAGCGTGAGAAGCCATGGAAAAGGAGAAAGCCAAAAAGTGGCGAGGAAGATAATGCAAAGATGAGGAAAAGGCGGTAAAAGTTCACCGGAGTAAGGGATATTTAAACTTCAAAAGATGGTGTGCGCCTCAAGATTAGGGTTTTGAACCGATGAAACAGGAACCGTCGTCCCTCGAGAATCAGCAACATTTATGGCGAAACGATCTATGAGGGGGCACGAACCGTCGGATGGATCGATGACGTCAGATCAGCTCAAGTCATGATCAATTATGAAAATCGTGGAGCGAAACCTTAATGAGAAAGTGACCAAAGCAAAATCGTTAAAGATTTGATCAACAGGTGTGGAAGAAAGATCTACCGTTGAGGGCAAATATCTCGATTGAAGAGTCGGGAGAATGGAAAGATCACATTATGACAAATACGAGGAGAATGATTAGAGATCCCACGGCTCGCGCTAGTCATCCTTGAGATTTCAACAACCGCCCAAACAGCACATCAGGCAATTACTGAGTGGGCATTGTTGAGACTAGAATTTTTGCCACTTGAGGGAGTGACACGTGGCATCTACCATCGGCTAAAGGCATCAGCCGATGGGAGAATGAATCAACAAAGAGGGTCTCGTGTCTCGATTAAGACCGGTCTCAGTCGCGTAAGAGTACAGCACACGATATACGCCAGTTGATCAAAGGCATCAGCCGACGGGAAAAGCGGGCAAAAACAAGGAGATCATCGCCTCATCCGGAATCTACTTCGACTGGAGACGAAAGTCAGACCGCCCGGTCGAGTGACGAGGAAGGCGAAGTCGGAGTCAATTCTCAGCTACTCAAGCTGAAGAAGGAAAGACTTTGAAAGAAAATAGCGCGAGATTCGGGCACAAATCTCGTAAATGACTCCGGAAGAGGCAAGCGGCGTCCAGCATTAGAAAACACCGACGATCACGCTTCGGCGCGTCGATAAAGAGTTGAACTTGGATGGGAAAATGACTACCATCCTATTTGAGGAAGTTCAACTCAAAAGGAAGTAGTTGAGGATTTCTCGATAACTCTCCCCCGATCACGCCGATTATTCAAATCGACGAGTATACGCATGGTTCGGAAGAGTATAAATACTCGAACCATCGAAGAAAAAAGGGTCCTGTAACCTCGTAAGCCAGGACCACTCCCCTGCATTTTCATATTTTTCATATCTGCATTTGCTTCTTTCCTAAGAGTAGTTTAATTATAATTGGCTACCAGTTTCCCTTGTAACCCTTTTCTCAAGCAATACAATTTTCAATCAGCTCCTTAGCGGTGTCAAATATTTGTCTCTACATCCCGGTTTGGCTACTCTAGGCCGAACTTTATCTTTCTCTACCTCCACATCCCGATTCGGCTAATTTAAGCCGGACGGTCGCGAGAGTTTGATTGAGAAGAACCTGGCCGAGCGGATCCCTCCTCGGCCCGATCGCTTGATCTTTTGGCACACGGCGCATCACATCTCGAGGGTCACCTGTCACGCCCCGGGGGTTCAAACGCGCGGAAGATGAGCCACCGATGCTCCCAGATCAGCGTACCTATTTATATATATATATTTTTTTTGTGAAACAGTTTCCCCCAGCACGTGCACAGACCCGCCGCATATACAAATTCACTCTGCAAACGGGCAGAGTCTCCTTTGTATATGCACGGCGTCCTAGTTACAAGATACACCTCATGCAATCTTTAACCACATTAGTCCAAGGCTCAAATGCATTCAACATACAACCACACATCCTATCCAGTTACATACTTTAGAAAAGGCCGACTGTTTGTAAAAGGATAAATCATCACAGGGTTTTGAAGGCGGCGCCCACCCGGCGCCCATATATATTTAAAGACGGTTTTCGCAAACAGTTTTTGCTCATAATTTAAAGCGGCCAAGAGGGGAGAAAAAGAATTGGCATTCACACAACAGTTATGAAAAGAAAAGGTAACATCCACATCGATCCCACGGGGGTATCGCACTCCACATCTAGCTAACATGACTAATAAAGTAAAAGAGGAAAGAGTCAACTGTTTCTGCAGTCACTCAAAGTTAGTGAAACATCGTACAGCGGCCTCACCCGCGCCCTAGCACTCGCCCCTGGACGAACCTGTCACAGAGTGGGAAGTCAGTGACTAGAAATGACATAATATGCAAATAGGGCTAAAACAACTCAAACCACGATATCCGGAGCAACCCATTTTTCTCCGAGTACAATCAACATCAACAGTGACCTACCCTATATCAAGTAAAACCGGGCACCTTTCCCGACCACCACACGGAGCGCCTACCCCGGTGTCCCCTGCCGAGCACCTGCCTCGGCCGCCGAGCACCTGCCTCGGCTACACCGCTCAGACCCCCCACCCGCGAGGGCCCCCATCTTACGTCACCAACACGTGGGGTACACGGGTCAACATACCACTTTTCCGGAAAAGCACACCCTTGCGGTGGCCAAACCGCTGGTGTGCGTGTAGCAAAACAAGAGCCTCAAAATCAATTAAATAAGTAGCTAGTGTAAACGGGGTTAGCATTAACAATAATAATCACTTTAAGTTACACCTTTGCCCGAATATGCAATTTATGTGACCTACACCCTTTTCCCAGCAACTCTGGAAATTTTTACCCACCTGGAGGGAAGATTGGAGATTGGTTCGTCCCGTCCTGTATGCCCGCCGAGCTTAAGACGTCCCGCACCCCTGAGGGAACAACAGAAAGCTCAGACTAAGTGACCAACACTAAAAGCCGACTAAAATGCTGAAAAGCGGGAGACCCGTCGCGATCCCCGGCCTTCGCACGGTGAAAACCCCCGCATGGCACCGACCCGTGCGGCGCGCGCACAGCATGCGAACCAGTCCTGCGCGGTCCCTGGTCTGACTGCGGCGGCCTCCTCCCTCGCGCGGCGCCAAACCGCGCGGGCGCCCCACCCGCGGGCGGCCCCGGCCCGCGCGGGCGCCCCACCCGCTGGTGGCCCCGCGCGGCGGCAAGCCGTGCGGGCGCCCTACCTGCGGGCGCGGGCGGCCCCGCACGGGGTCAGCCGCGCAGACACCCCACCCGCGGGTGGCCCCGCGCGGCAGCACCCGCGCGGGCGCGCTGCCCGCGGGCGCGGGCGGCCCCGCACGGCAGCATACCGCGCGGGCGGCCCCGCGCGGCAGCATACCGCGCGGGCGCCCCACCCGCGAGCGGCCCCGCGCGGCAGCATGCCATGCGGGCGCCCCTCCCGCGGGCGGCCCCGCGCGGCAGCAGCAGCGCAGGCGCGCCGGCAGCCGCGCAGGCGCGCCGCCCGCGGGTGCGGGCGGCCCCGCGCGGCAGCAGCCGCGCAAGCGCGCCGCCCGCGGGTGCGGGCGGCCCCGCGCGGTGGCAAGCCGCGCGGGCGCCCACCCGCGGCGACCCCACGCGGCCGCGGCGTCCGCCTCCGACCCGGTGGCGGCGGCGCGGCGATCTCCGGAAGGACAACTACAACCCTAAGCTAATCAAGAACGGTAAAACTAAAACAATAAAATAATCTTACCTTGAATCGCGAGGGATGAGCAAAGGGATCGTGGATTCCGAGCGAGAGCGGAAAAAGGTTGGTTTGCCGGTTCTTCCTCTCCTCAAATCTGATCGCTCCCTGGAAGCCCTAGCCGCACGGTCGAGGAAAAGGGAAGAAAAAGGGTATACGGGGGATCCCTAACCCTAAGCTGGGTTTTTATAATCCCCCGTTCAACTTAACAAATATAATACCATAATATCTGGCGTCTGACAGATGCCTTGAAAAGCGTGCAGATCGTCCGCACGGATCCCGGAACTTCGGAAAGAGGTCCAATCTTTGGAATTAATTTCTGGGAGTTCCCGGAATCAGAATTCGGATCCGGTCGCACCGCCGCTCTCGGTTTCGCGAGCTCTATCACCTAAAATTACCCGTAAGCCTCAGCGAATCGTCCAGGCTTAACGAAAAGAATTTGCACCCGCTGGATACCCCGCCCGCGGAAAGGAAAGAGAAAAACCGGAGGAACAAAGCGGGTCTTACATCCCCACGGGGCCGATCGACGACCGAACCCGGTCAACGGTCAGCGCGACATTTTCGGCCCTAACATATATATTAATTGTTGGTGTAAATTCACAAAAAAAAAAACTATAAAAGAATGTGAAAAGTATCAACGAGTCGATCAAGCCGAAACACGAAAATCTCACTCTCTTTAAGAAGATTCAAGCTCTCTACAGTTGGCAAAGCTCTCGAACTGATACAATAGAATACTGGCTTATCCCCTTCAAAATACAAAGGGCTCGAGTCTCGTCGTGTGGTCCAACTCTACACAAACAGAATACTGGTTTATCCCCTTCAGAATACAATGGCTCGACTCTCGTTGTGTGGTTTCACCAATTCTACACAAGTAGATGAACCCAAAGCACTACAAAAAAAGATACTTTCTTTTTTTATCTCTCTTTCTCTTAAGTAGAATAATATTTTAGTCGTTGTGTTAGTGTGTTAGTGCGTTCAATAGAGTGAAGAAGCTCTCTATATATAAGCTTGATAGGTCTAGAGGTTATATGTCATTTAATGATTCGATTAAAATTTTAGGTTATAAAATATAAATTGTACCAATAATATCTTCAAATTACAACTGAAAGGTAAAGATTATATTACCTCTAAAGCAAAATGTATTAATATTAAATTATTTTATTTAATAATATAAATATTATAATATTGACAGATATTTCACAGAATCTATTCCAATTTGAGCAATGCTACATGTACACTCCAAAAGGGGTGTACATCCCACACCCCACTTTTAAATGGGTGGGTGTAGGATGTACACCCCATAAGGAGTGTACAAGTAGGATTTTCCTTCCAATTTTAGTGAAAAAGTTTTTGATGTTTTTGAGGACAAGCAAGACCTTGGGATTATTGTTTTTCACTACGGTTGCAGCATTTTTAGTTTGTTTCAGGAGTCCGATTTGTATGCTTTTAAAAGTACAGAGATCTTTTTGTTATTAAGTTATTTTTTACACTGGGAGTTTCGAATCGACGATTAGCTCCATTAGACTTAACTAGATATTGAGACCAGAATTTTCTGCCACAAAAATAAGCGACACGTGGCGTCAACCATCGGTTGAAAGATATCAGCCGGCAGGGGTTTCAGTCAATGAGAAGGGACTTGCGACCAGTCCCGAGTACGGAAGCATGTAGCATGCGATATATTATCGGATGAAGACATCGGCCGATGAGAGAAGCAGGATGCAAAGACTATCACATCGTGTAATATCGACTGTGGTATGAAGGGAGAGATCTGACTTCCCTGGTCGTACGGCGAAGCAGGTAGAGTCGGAGTCAACCTTCGATTGATCAAGCCAAAGAAGGAAAGACTCAAGTCTTATTTCGGATCGAGTGTTGGTACAATACAAGGCACACACCTCAATCGAAGAAGGGTCTGCATCCCGATCCGGACCGATTTCAATCACATAAAGGCACAAGGCACGATAAAGGCTATGGGTCGAAGGCGCCAGCCGATAGGAGAATCAACCGACAAGAGAAGCGGCCAAAGAAAGATACCAAACCGCCTCAATCAAGCGACGGGTGAGGCGAAGTCAAGGTCAATCCTCAGCTACTCGAAACTGCAGAAGAAAAGATCTTGGAAAGAATGAAGGCGAGATTCAGGCGTGAATCTCGTAACAGACTCGAAGCGGCAAGCGGCGTCCAGCAAAGGGAAGCAACGAGGATCATGCTTCGATACAATAATTAAGGGGTTAACCCAGAAAGGGCAAGCAACGCCCAACGCCGGAAGGCGCCGAGGATCACGCTTTGGCAAAACAATCAGGGGATGAACCTGAACGGAGAAACGACTACTATCCTATGTGAGGGCGTTCGGCTCAAAAGGAAGTAGTTGTTGGATATGCGATAACTTCCCCTAATTTTGTGCTCGATAATTCAAATTGGCGCATAATAATTTGGTTCGGAGAGTATATAAATACCCAAACCATCGAAGAGATCAGGGTCCGGCAACCTCGTAAGCCCGGTACCACCCCAGCTTCTTCATTTATATAGGAGTAGGTTAACTTAACTCTTTTTTTCTTCTTTTTTACTGTTTTCTCTAGGAGTAGGCTTAATTGTAATCTTTCTATCCCTTTTTCCCCACATGAATCCATTTCTTTTTATCAATATAAAGTATAAATCGGCTCTGCCGTATCTTTATCTTATCTTTTTTTTTTTTTGTATTTAGAGTGTAAACCGACCCATCGGTCATGTCTTTATTTGCTCTTCTTGCGCTTTAAAATTACAATCAGCATATTAACCGTACATTTATCTCTTAAACCGGTTCTGTCACGCCTAGGGTGTAAACCAGAACCCGGGCCCGACCACAGATCCGCCGTGCACATAGAATTTTCCGTGTACACGAAGCGTCATTAACCTGCTCAGATATAACGGATATAATAAAGAAGCATAAAAATAGAGCTGAACTAAAACTACTACATCTCAGACTGGAAACGGGAAGTAAAATAAAGTACAACTATAAAAATAAAACATATGTCTCTCCCAGCTCACCCAAAATAGAGCAACCAGCTGGCAAACGCCAGACCTCAAAAATAAAAGGAAAACTACTACAGTCTGAGTGGAGGGTACATCATCAGTCTAACCAGTCTCTCAGCCTCACAGGAGATCTATCTACTCAGCAATCCCCTTACCTCGATCAGCCGTCGATGGTCCAGCAGCTCCCGCAGAAGACTCTGCAAAACAAAGGGCAAAAAAGAGAAAAAACAACAATGGGGGTGAGAACCACTAGTAAACCGGTAGCCTCCCCCTGTGGGTAAAGCCTCAAACTCCGACGTACCCACTAAGTCTACCAGAGGCAAGGAAAAAGATAAAGTAGTAAGGTAAATAAGCTGCTGAAACAGAAAAACTACCACTAGTATGCCTCAAAATGCAGTGCCGAAAGGAATGACTGTATGTATGCATCAGAAACAGTATCTGTCCAAATAAACCCAATCTAGCCACCAGTAAAAACTGGTACTGCCTGCTCTGCCGGCCACATCGGGTATGCCACTGTCGCAACACACCGATGCAAAAGCGGGATCGGCACACATGGCTCGAATCCCAATATAACGAATCGACCAGCACACATGGCTCGGTCATAAGCCCACATCCGGAGTGGCACTCGAGGGGAGCGACCCACACGAGTAAAGTATCCCTGTCACAAGTATCTCAATATAGCAGGACTGGATCACGACTATGATCAAAGTGGGAAAATTCATACACTAAAGAAACCCTGATCCCCAATCTGATGCAAAGATAAACATACGGTCAACCGCCCAACGTCCGCGGTCGCCGCAATACCCCACAAGTCCACAACAACCGACACCCGTTCAACCGCCCAATATCCACGGTCGCCGCAATACCCCACAAGTCCACAATCAAGCATAACCTGTCCCAGACTCAAAGGTCCCGACTACACTATCCCAAACCCCTGCTCGAACCCGAGCAACATGAATCAAAAGTCTAAATGAAAAGGCGAAAGAAAACAATCATGGTTTATCCTAAGTCAAATCCTAATATGATAGTGTAGCAATAAATAATGGCCTATCTAGATGTCCATACAAGCATGCAATTGTCCTCATGTAAGATAAAAGAAAATATATCACAAATAGCTCCACAAAGATATAACCATCATGCCAAAATCACTAACCAACTATACATATCCATGATCCATGATCCCTAATAAATTGCCAAAGTGGTACCTGCACATAAGGTAGATCATAATGTCCCACATAGATAATCCCTTTACATGAAAGCTAAATTCTAAACATGACAGTGATATTTCCAACATGATAGATCCACAAGAATAATCCCACCATCATGTTCTCACGATAATATTTTCCCAATAATATCTCCACAATCATGTTCTCACCATAATATTCCCACAATCATGTTCTCACCATAATATTCCCACATAGATAGGCTCATGAATAATATACTCAAGTATGGTTTCCAATAGGGTGTCAAATAAATAATAGTTTAGGAGTTTCTCTAATAGTCCTAGTGAGTAAATGCAGTAAGAGATAAGAAACAACCACCCACCTGGAACGTGCAAAACCACAACTATAAAAGACTCCTCGCGGTCCAACTCCTTTTTTCCCGCAAAACCCCCAAAATCGGCGAGCAACTGCAAAAAGGATCGCACATGGCGTAAATGGGCATCTATCAAAACAGCACTTGCTGTTTTGCAAAACATCACAAAAAAAGGCATTTTTCACCTTTGCGCAGTCCTCCAAAAAATCTAGAAAAATTACGATTGCGTTTCTCGCGACGAGTAGATGAAAATCGAGTACTTGTACACCCCGTTCCGACACCCGTAGGCCAAGATAACCTGAAAACACTCCACCGCTGTCCAAAAAGTAGCCGCAGAAAATATGGTCAAAAGGTGCCTCGTAAACCCCACCAAAACTCTAAAATGAAGCAAAGTGGCCAACACGTAAATTGAAGGTCTACCTCTTAAGAACACGTTGCCATGAAAATCGTCCAAAAATTCCTTCGGGGTAGAGTAGGGACCTCTCGGACCGAACAGCAACGGAAAAGACCACCGTAAAAGAAACGTCGAAGCGCGCCGTGTCGCCGAAATCGCCGATGTCGCGGTCTCCAAAAATCCCGGGAATCCTTCACCAGATGGTGGACAAAGAGAGGAACAATTTTGCTAGAGGGTGCTCTTGGAGAAAATGCCCAAATACCTCAGAGAGGAACCTGGCGCTGCCGCGTGGCCAAGGCGGAGCGGCGGGGTGGGTGGCACCCGCCAATGGCGAGGCGCCATGTGGCGCCGCGTGCCAGGCGTGTGCCGCCCCGCCCGACACGCCGGCCGGTCGCGCCGCCGCGGGCTGCCACGCTTGCACCCACGTGCGTACAGCCACCAACCCCGCGCCCCAGCTGGACCGCGCATGCGTGAGCCGCCGAATCCGGGGCCGCCACGTGGCGCGTCCCGGCCCACGCACCCGGCCGTGCCTCTCCGTGGACCGCGCTGCGTGGGCCCGCCAATGGGCGGCTGCCACGTGTCCTGCGCCAGTCCACCATACACCCCGCGTGCCTCCGTGGACCACGCCGCATGCGCCGGCCAATCAGGGGTCGCCACGTGGCTCCCCCGCCGGTCCACGGCTCCCCTGTGCACCAATTAGCACCGTAAACTTTCGGGTGTCAGTTTTTGGGCGTCCGGACTCAGAATAATACAAGTAAATAGCTGATTTCAAGCGTTTTTCCGCGCTGAATCCAAATCCGGCCTCCGATTAGCCTAAAACCACTTCTAAAATTCAGTGAGAACAGCCAAGGGACAGGCTTAATCCAGAACCTTCACTGAGTCCACCCAACATGTCCATTTGACGTGTTGCAGGCCCGACACACCAAAAATAGGTGTTTCACACCACTGAACACGGGGAAAAGCTACACAGGGAAAACTGGGCCACTACATCCTCCCCCACTAAGAAAAGTTTCATCCTCGAAACGAAAGTCACAACTCCAGCCTGCGCCTCGAACAGGTAGGGATAGGTGTCCATCATCTCCGACTCCAGCTCCCAAGTAGCCTCGCGCTCGTCATGGTTGCTCCAAAGGATCTTCACGTAGGGGATGGCCCAACTGCGCATTTCTCTCACCTCTCGATCCAGAATCCACAGTGGGCGCTCTCCGTAACTCCAGTCCTCGCTAAACTCTAGTGGGGTGAAGTCGATGACGGGCGACGGTCGAAGACATACCTCCTCCAAGTAGAAACATGAAAAACATCGTGGACACCGGCAAGCCTCGAGTCTCTATCTGATGCAATAGAGGCGGGCACTCCATGTAACTCAATCTCTATGTCCGGCGGCATGCTCGTCCTCTCCGGTGGGAAAACATCCGGGAACTCGCGAACAATAGGGATATCCCTGAGTCCCGGTGCCGCCGTAGGCCCCTCAACAACACTAGCCAAAAAGGCTACGCATCCTCTGCGAATCATCTACCTCACTTGCGAAGTCGAAACCACTGTGGCGAAGAAGGCGCTCTGGCATCCCTGGTACATGAACACCTCCTGGCCTGGCTCTCTAAAAATCGCCGTCCTCGTGGCGCAGTCAACCGTCGCGTAGTACCGAGCCAGCCAGTCCATCACAAGCACCACCTCAAAGTCCCACAACTATCTCAAGACCATCAGGTCTGCTGGCATAATCCAGGACTCACACTGCACCGAGCAGGACCAACAGCACTCCTCTATGTGCAAGGTGTGATCGGGAATCTGAACCACACGTGCACGTGTTAGCCGTCCTACCCCTAACCCATGCAGTAATGCAAATGCTCTACTAACAAAAGAATGAGATGCTCCGGTATCAAACAAGGTATGAGTCCTAATGCCAGAAAGTAAAGTAATACCTGCCACCACATGATCGGCTGCTGAGTAGTCCTCTACCTGAGCGGCATAAACCCGACCGCTCTGAGCCGGCGGCCTGTAGTCAGAAGGGTGGAAAGAAGGTGATCTGCTCGCTGGAGGGAAGGGCTGCTGAGCTGACGACCTCTACTGGAAGGCGAAAGGGGTCGAGGCCGAAGATGGCGCCGTGGAAGTCGACAAAGGGCATGTAGCTCACATATGCCCGGACTGTCCACACCTATAACAGCGACCCCACCTCTGCTCACAAGTACCGGCGGAGTGCTGGCCCTTGCAAAAGATACACCTGTCAGCCTGCTGGGGCTGCCTCTGCTGCTGCCACTGCCATCTCTGCTGTCGCGATCGTGACCTCTGCTGGGATACGATAGGAGCCAAGACTGAAGATGGTGCTGCCGATGTCGAAAGAGGGCAGGAAGCATGCATGTGCCCGCCCTGCCCACAAGCATAACAACGTCCCTACCGCTGATCACATGTGTGCAGCAAATGAGGTCCTCCACAGAAAATACATCTGTCGCAAAGCCGTGGTTGTCTCCTTGAACTGACCTGTCCATCAACATCCGGGGCTGGGCGTTTCCTCTCTGAACGCTGCTCTAGAGCCCTGGCCCTCTCTCCGACTGCCAAGTCACCCCTCTGCACCAGCAGCTGCTCCAGGCGCTGGTCCTGTCGAAAGCTCCTCGCCACTAAATGGGTCACCAAGTCCCGCAGTTCCCCCAGCTCGGCAGATACCGCCTGCTCAGGCTCCTCAGAGGGTGTGGGGATACCCCCGGCGGAAAAACGACGACGGGGCAACATCCTGCCACTAGAAAGCACAAGTCAGAACACAACCACGCTCGACCTAATCTAGCGAAAGTCAAAGACATCCCCCTAGCTATGTAACTTTATGTTGTCTGCAGCCAAAATAACTGTTCAACAGAAATAGGATATGTCAATCCCTCTTCACTCACTGGAAGAGTCAAATAAATAAATCACCAACTTTCGCTAAATATCACGTCTCTCACGCCCTATCCTCCTAGGGTCCGCCAAAAACCTAGGGTTTCCTAAGTTCCAACTGACCTATCCCTAAACTCTGATACCACCTAATCTGTCACGCCCCGGGTGTAAACCGGAACCCGGGCCCGTCCACAGATCCGCCGTGCACAGAGAATTTCCCATGTACATAAAGCGTTGGTAACCTGCTCAGATATAAAGGATATAATAAAAGAGCATAAAAACAGAACTGAACTAAAACTACTACATCTCAGACTGGAAACGGGAAGTAAAATAAAGTACAACTGTAAAAATAATACATATATCTCTCCAGCTCACCCAAAATAGTACAACCAGCTGGCAAACGCCAGACCTCAAAAATAAAAGGAAAACTACTACAGTCTGAGTGGAGGGTACATCATTAGTCTAACCAGTCTCTCAGCCTCACAGGAGATCTATCTACTCAGCGATCCCCTTACCTCGATCAGCCGTCGATGGTCCAGCAGCTACCGCAGAAGACTCTACAAAATAAAGGGCAGAAAAGAGGAAAAACAACAATGGGGATGAGAACCACTAGTAAACTAGTAGCCTCCCCTTGTGGGTAAAGCCTCAAACTCCGACGTACCTACTAAGTCTACCAGAGGCAAGGAAAAAGGTAAAGTGGTAAGGTAAATAAGCTGCTGAAACAGGAAAACTACCACTAGTATGCCTCTAAATGCAGTGCTGAAATGAATGACTGTATGTATGCATCAGAAACAGTACCTGTCCAAATAAACCCAATCTAGCCACCAGTAAAAACCGGTACTGCCTGCTCTGCCGGCCACATCGGGTATGCCACTGTCGCAATACACCGATGCAAAAGCGGGATCGGCACACATGGCTCGAATCCCAATATAACGAACCGACCAGCACACATGGCTCGGTCATAAACCTATATCCGGAGTGGCACTCGAGGGGAGCGACCCACACGAGTAAAGTATCTCTGTCACAAGTATCTCAATATAGTAGGACTGGATCACGACTATGATCAAAGTGGGAAAATCCATCCACTAAAGAAACCCCGTTCCCCAATCTGATGCAAAGATAAACATCCGGTCAACCGCCCAATGTCCGCGGTCGCCGCAATACCCTACAAGTCCACAACAACCGACACCCGGTCAACCGCCCAATATCCGCGGTCGTCGCAATACCCCACAAGTCCACAATCAAGCATAACCTGTCCCAAACTCAAAAGTCCCGACTACACTATCCCAACCCCCTGCTCGAACCCGAGCAACATGAATCAAAAGTCTAAATGAAAAGGAGAAAGGAAACAATCATGATTTCTCCTAAGT
Organism: Tillandsia leiboldiana; assembly: GCA_029204045.2. Classification (NCBI taxonomy): domain Eukaryota; kingdom Viridiplantae; phylum Streptophyta; class Magnoliopsida; order Poales; family Bromeliaceae; genus Tillandsia; species Tillandsia leiboldiana. Next base: position 40,224,720 of record CM055069.1, on the reverse strand, counting down.
CAAATCCCAATATGATAGTGTAGCAATAAATAGTCGCCTATCTAGATGTCCATACAAGCATGCAATTGTCCTCATGTAAGATAAAAGAAAATATATCACAAGTAGCTCCACAAAGATATAACCATCATGCCAAAATCACTAACCAACTATACATATCCATAATCCATGATCCCTAATAAATTGCCAAAGTGGTACCCGCACATAGGGTTGATCATAATGTCCCACATAGATAATCCCTTTGCATGAAAGCTAAATTCTAAACATAACAGTGATATTTCCAACATGATAAATCCACAAGAATAATCCCACCATCATGTTCTCACGATAATATTTCCCCAATAATATCTCCACAATCATGTTCTCACCAAATATTCCCACAATCATGTTCTCACCATAATATTCCCACATAGATAGGCTCATGAATAATATGCTCAAGTATGGTTTCCAATAGGGTGTCAAATCAATAATAGTTTAGGGGTTTCTCTAATAGTCCTAGTGAGTAAATCGCCGTAAGAGGTAAGCAACAGCCACCCACTTGGAATGCGCAAAACCACAACTATAAAAGACTCCTCGCGGTCCAACTCCCTTTTCCCCGCAAAACCCCCAAAATCGGCGAGCCACTGCAAAAAGGATCGCACATGGCGTAAATGGGCATCCATCAAAACAGCACTTGCTGTTTTGCGAAACAGCACTTGCTGTTTTGCAAAACAACACGGAAAAAAGGGATTTTTTACCTCTGTGCAGTCCTCCAAAAAAATCAAAAAAATCACGGTTGTGTTCCTCGCGACGAGTAGATGAAAACCGAGTACTTGTACGCCCCGTTCCGACACCCATAGGCCAAGATAACCCGAAAACACTCCACCGCTATCCAAAAAGTAGCCGCAGAAAATAAGGTCAAAAGGTGCCTCGGGAACCCCGCCAAAAATCTAAAATGAAGCCAAGTGGTCAACACAGAAATCGAAGGCCTACCACTTAAGAACACCCTGCTGTGAAAATCGTCCAAAAATTCCTTCGGGGTAGAGCATGGGACCTCTCAGACCGAACAACGACGGAAAAGACCATCGTAAAAGAAACGTCGAAGCGCGCCGTGTCGCCGAAACCGCCGATGTCGCGGTCTCCAAAAATCTCGGGAATCCTTCACGAGATGGTGGACAAAGAGAGGAACAAGTTTTCTGGAGGGTCCACTCGAAGAAAATGCCCAAATGCCTCAGAAAATGAAATGGGGAGTTCTATTTATAGGCCCAACCCAAAGTCCTCTCCCCCCTCGGATCCGGGCCGCCGATTCGGGCGCCCAAAAGATTCAGGCGCCGAATCTTAGCCGAGCAGGCCCACGCGACGAGCGCCCGGATTCACCCGGGCGCGACGCGTGTCGCCGAACAGGGAACAGCGGTGCCCGGCGAACCAGGCGCTGCCGCATGGCCAAGGCGGAGAGGCGGGGTGGGTGGCGCCTGCCAATGCCAAGGCGCCACGTGGCGCCGCGTGCCAAGCGCGCGCCGCCCCGCCCGACACGCCGACCGGTCGCGCCGCCGCCGCCTGCCGTGCCTGCACCCACGTGCGTATGGCCACCAGCCCCGCGCCCCAGCTGGACCGCGCGTGTGTGAGCTGCCGAATCCGGTGCCGCCACGTGGCGCGCCCCGGTCCACGCACCCGGCTGCGCCTCTCCGTCGACCGCGCCGCGTGGGCCTGCCAATGGGCAGCTGCCACGTGTCCTGCGCTGGTCCACCATACACCCCGCGCGCCTTCGTGGACCGCGCCGCGTGCACCGGCCAATCAGGGGCCGCCACGTGGCTCCCTCGCCGGTCCACGGCTCCCCCGTGCACCAATTAGCACCGTAAACTTTCGGGTGTCAGTTTTTGGGCGTCCAGACTCAGAAAAATACAAGTAAATAGCCGTTTTCAAGCATTTTTCCACGCTGAATCCAAATCCGGGCTCCGATTAGCCTAAAACCACTTCTAAAATTCGGTGAGAACAGCCGAAGGACAGGCTTAATCCAGAACCTTCACTAAGTCCACCCAACACATCCATTTAACGTGTTGCAGGCCCGACACACCAAAAATTGGTGTTTCACACCACAGAGCACGGTGAAAAGCTACACAGGGAAAATTGGGCCACTACAGGTTTGACTCATCTAAGTCGAAACCAGCGATTTCCCTCTACCTCCGCCAATCCGGTTCGTCAATCACCGATCGTTGCGGTTGCGAGGAATTACCAGAAGAGAACTCGGCCGAGAGGATCCCTCATGTGGGTTATGTGAATAATGAATCTTAATAGGGGAAAAACCACCTAGAGGGGGGTGAATAGGTGTAAACAATAAACTCACCAAATCGTTGCGTAAAAATAATCCAATGCGGAAAAATAAATAAGTACACAAGATTTTATGTGGAAAACTCCGTCACAGGAGTAAAAAACCTCGGGACCGATAACACGGTGAAATCCACTAAGATTAAACATGTACAAGGTGATATACCGTAATACTACGACTCCACCTTTTCCATACGCTCCAAGTAGATCTTCTCCGCTCGCTCCACAATGCGCCTCGAATCCACGATTTGCGTCCAACGCCGAATCCATGACATCCAACCGAATCCACGGTCTTCACCAATGTAGCACGTATCGATCACACGAATGCGCCTCACTCCAAATCCACGAAAGCGGTAGTACCTTGAATCCACAAGGCCACGCGAATCCACGCGCCGATTTTGAGAAATCGTTGTTTATTTATTGGTGATGATAATCCGAATACTTAGATCATAGATAGACAAGAAATCACCATCTAAGTATTCATCAATTTGATTCTACAAGAAATAAGAGTTTGGAAACCCTAGAATCAAATTAATCAATATAGACGAAGAAATATGAAATTAATCGTGTTTTTATTTCTTCTCTATATGTGGATTTTGATTATTTTCGGTTACTTGGATTCTCCCTAAAAGATGAAAATTAGGGTTTATTTATAGGCTAGAAACCTTTGGAAAGAGATAAGAATCAAAAACTAACTTATCTGGAATTTTCCCGCTCGGCGGTCCGAACTGGATTTAATCGGATCCGGACTGTCGCCCTTTGACAGAATTTTTCTAGAAAAATAAGTTCGGGGTTCGGACTGGAATTGTCTGATCCAGACTGTTCATGCGATTTCACCAAACACATAGTTCGAGGTCCGGACTCACAAAAGACTGCTCCGGACTGGAATTCCGCATGAACTAAACTATGTTCGGGGTCCGGACTGGATGGCCCTGATCCGGATCCTGAACACTCAATTTGTCCAGTTTTTTATTTTTACGCAATAAAAATTCATCCAAGTATTTCTAAATTACAAGAATGTATTCGGATCACCAAAATTATTTAGTTAAACGTACCTGATCCTTTTGAATTCATTCTTCTTGAGATTGATGTATGTGATCCACAATTCTTCAACTTCAATCTTCAAGACTCAAAACACTTCACGAATACGCCAAAACAAAATCCTTAACACCTCCTCGGCCCGATCGCTTGATTGTTGGCATGCGGCGCACTTCGACACCTCTGGAGGGTCACCAAGGGGTCAATCGCGCGGAAGCCACATTTTGGCCCCAACACTAGAATATTTAAAGTATGTAGAAAATAAATTTCATAAATTTTTAATATTATTTATCTAGTGATCGAAAGGGACTCAAAATCAACCGCTAAAAATAAAATTTTCACAAAATATGATGATATAATAATAAAATTTTTGATCCAAAATATTGATATGATTTTATATAGTATAAAAAATTTTCTATCAAAATTTTACGTGATTTGAATATTTCTATACCGTTAAATTTGCAAACGGGTCAGTATGATCATTAAAATTATTACTTTTGAACCCCTTCGATCACTAGATAAATAATATCAAAAATTTATAAAATTTATTTTTTAGACCCTTTAAATACTATAGATCAAATCGAATAGAGTCGAATGTTTATTTAGAAGTTCCAATACCAAAACGTATTTGAAAATATAAAAATGTCAGTACTTTTAAAATTATACCAGTCTAGCTCTTGTTTCAAGATTTGCAGATTGTGTGTGTTGTATTTACGATGGTTGTGATTGTAATATAACTATTCTCTTTTTGTCTTTCGAAATTTATGTGAATAAATAACCTTTTGAGTTCTATTTGTCTTTTTCCTTTTTTTCTTTGTTCTAAGATGTTCATCAATGGACGCATCCTATCACATAGGATTCGTATAAAAATAATGATGACGATACTAATAATACTAGTGTAGTTACCCGCGCGATGCGGCGGGTAAATATTATCAAAATATTTTTTTATCAGAAAAAAAAAATAAAAATAATCATTCTCAACCCTAACATAAGAATCTATCAGCAACAATCGGAGTAGAATATTTATTCACTCAGGATTAAAATCTAAGACATATATAGGAATGTAATGAAGTTTAGAGAGAGAATGAGAGAGAGCTCACGTTCAATGAGCTACGGTGACGGCGACAACGGTGGCGGAGGAGGAGAAGGAGGAGTAGGCGGAGAAGTGGAGGATTCTTATCGGCGATGGCGGTCGCGGTGGCAGTGGAGGCGATAGGTAGGAGTTGATCATGAGCGATCCCCCCCGTGCGGCTAAAGAAGGCGAGGATCGGGTCTAGATTTTCGGTGAGGTCGGAGGTGGAAGATTTTCAAAAACGGAGAGTTGGATTGGACGAGGGTGGCCATGAAGTGGACGATGGAGATTTTGATCTTGGAGGAGGAGGAGGAAGATGAGGGCAAGGAGATTTGGAGGTTCTCCACGACGGGAAGGAGGAGGCAAGGATGGAGGGTGGAGGGGTCGAGGGAGAGAGCGTTGTTGTCAACGGAGATAGTGAAGAGGGAGGTGGTGGCTTAGAGAAAGAGGGAGAGAGAAGAAGAATAATAATAAAAAGAACTCAAAAAGGGGGAGATATAATTAATTCATTGAAAGTAGGGAGTGAGAAGAGTTGGAGGTTGGGAATGGAAAGAATTTATAATTAATTCATTGTTAGGAATAAGAAGAAGAGTTGGGAGTTAGAAATATAAAGAGTCTATCATTAATTCATTGAGAATTGAAAAAGAGATGAGTGAAAGCAAATTGTGACACGTGGCAAAAAATAGGGAAAATCATATAGAGGTATAGATGGCTAAAATACAAAAGAAAAATTTGTAAATATCTTTTTTTTTTTTTGACTTTTAAAAAATTATATTTTACTTTTTAAAATATCATAAAATATTTTTAGGATTACTGTGTTAATGAATATGGTGCAATGACTATATTATCCTTGCTTGCTTTATAAAAAAAATAATTAATTTTTAATATATTTATGTTATTTTAAAAATATTTTTGATATAAATTATAAGAAATTGACGAAATATTTATGGATCCTAACGGAGGGGATCAAATGTATCAACTTAAATTTTTGAGAACATAAAATATAAATTTTTAAAAGTCAGAAAAAAAATAAAAAATTGAATATTTACTGAGAATTTTAATATAATTTAGCCTAATAATAATAATAATAATAATAAGCAATGCTAATAGAGCATTTTCCTAATAATAAAGTCTATTAGTTATAGCCATTTAACTGTGATACGTGTCACCGATCTAGATGTGTCGGACTAAAATTTGTCCGACATCTATAACATTTAGCCGTGGATAAAAAGTCGACTTATTTTGTAATTTTGCATTCGCCCCCCTCACAAATTCACAATTCACCTCTCGGGTTTCTTCCGCAACAAGGCGGCGGCATAGCAAGGCGAAATCAGTATTAAACCACTCTAGCTGTGGAAGGATCGCCATTTTTGCCACCTCCCCTCGACCCTCGCCATGGCTCCAGAGCCCGAAGACGAGTTGAACGAGAAGAATCCTCGCCCCCTCGACGAAGACGACATCGCCCTCCTCAAAACCTATGTATGCATCCCCTAAACTCTTCGCATCTTTGATTCGGTTCGATTTAGGGCTAGGTTAGGTTTTTTTGTTTGTGCATCAGATTCCTCTAGATCTAGTTTTATTGTTGGTGAATGCGATCTATTGTGGTGATTTTTTACCTTTGTTGTTTGGATCGATTGCATAATTAGGGTTTGTGTGGAAATTATCTGATGTTCCTGTTATTTTGTTTTAAGTGTATTTCTGATGATAAAATGAGATTTGTGTGATATGGAAGGGTCTGGGACCTTATTCTGAGAGCATAAAGAAGGCGGAGAAGGAGATTAAGGAGATGGTGAAGAAGATCAATGATCTATGTGGTAAGTAGTGTGTTAATATCATCATATGCCTAAATATATGTATATCTATAGGTACATACGAAGAAGAAACGGATGTACAAATATTAAAATTGAACTTGTTGTGCTTTTTTTTTTCTTTTTTTTGTTTCTTGTAATGAAATAATGCAACTCTACTTTCTTGAGTGATAAGTAAAGAATCACTCTTTTGACTCCACTTTTACGCAGTTGATGTTTTCCATATGATTGATGCTTTAAGTTATAGTTCCATGAAGAAATTGTGTTATGTTATTATAGTCCAATTCTATTATGTAGCAAAACCAAGCATACAATGGACATTACAAATGGGTATATAGGAAAATGCTTGAAATAGAGATGTGTGCTTTTCAAAGGTGGTGTCTTTTGTGACTGGATTTGGTTGTCGTTACTCATGAAGAGCTAATTTAGATGTAAAAACGCTATCTTTTTCTTTAGATTTCTGAATGAGTATTTGGAAAAAGTTGATTCCACAGCTTGTTTAAACTAGCATGATGTAGTGATAGGTAGTTTTTGTTATTAAAATCTGTTGCTATTATATTCTTGGAACCTTTGAGACATTTTTTGTTATGAAATGGCAGGAATCAAAGAGTCGGACACTGGTTTAGCTGCACCTAGCCAGTGGGATTTAGTTTCTGACAAGCAAATGATGCAAGAGGAACAACCTCTGCAGGTATTTTTATCTCAAATGTGCATGAATTTTAGGTTTTCGTGCTTGTGTTTTATTCTGTGATATCTTGGAGTTTATTAGTGAACTTGTTTTACATCTTACATATGTTTGGAGTCTGACTAGATTGTTGTTTCATCAAAAGGTTGCTAGGTGTACGAAGATTATTAGCCCGAACACAGAAGATGCTAAATATGTGATCAATGTTAAGCAAATTGCCAAGGTATACTTTTTTAGCATGTAATGCTCTTCCTACTCTATTTATTTCTCTGGACAAATGGACGCAACATGGAATGCCCAACCTAAATTTTCTCTTTTTTCTATTGGACTTATGTAGTTTGTGGTCGGGTTGGGTGACAAAGTCTCTCCAACTGATATTGAAGAAGGCATGAGAGTTGGGTAAGGCTACAATACCATTCACTTGATTAGTTGTCTCAATTTCTTTTCAATGACTGCTTCATTTGAGGTGTATTAGTGTTTCTAATTAGCTAGTGTGCCGTTATTGATGTTTTTCATTATAATAGCAACTAGTGTAGGAAACCGCGCGATGCGATGGATAGAAATTATGTTATTAATAAAATAAAAAATATAAAAATATCTGCACATGATATAAAATTGAATTTATAAGAAAAACAAAATGGACTACTCAGAATCAAATAAGATAAAAAAGAATAAAGAAAAAAAAAAACTGTGAGAGAGAATAGAGTAGTACCAAATCGACGACTAATCTCTAATTAAGAGCTTTGAAGGAAAAAAAATCATTCGATTTGTGAGTCTCCTCTTGCACTATATTGGCTCTAAGAATTTTTTATACTCTTAAAGAAAAAGTAGGAAAATATAAATTTCGATTCTGAATCTCGCCCGCTCGTTTTTCCTACCTCTTCGCGATTGCAACGGTTGAAATTTATTTTCTATTTTTCCTTGAAATTCGATTAGACATAGATAAATCATAATATCCCGTATCCCTTCGATTTTCCAAATTTGTAACCTACGCAGGACGAAAAAATATTCCACGTCCCTTTTGATTTTCCAAATTTGTAACCTACGCGTAGGATGAAGAAAGGAGCTGTATCTCTTCGATTTTCCAAATTTATAACCTACGCGATGAAGAAATATTCTGCGCCCCTTTGATTTTCCAAATTTGTAACCTAAAGCTAGTGTCTAATATATTATAAAAGCAATTGTAGAATAATAAAAGTAAACCAAATAGAGAACAATAATTTATTAGTGCTAGATTATTTTTGAAGCAACTAATTGGCAAAGCAGACGTGAGTTACATAATCACAGTGATGGATGGCCTTGGCATCTAGTTGCTGGTTGTGACAACATTACTATCTATAAGGAATTATACATCACTATCTCCTTGGTTCTGTCTTTTGAGTCCTTTAATCTTGTATTTGCATTATAATACTTGTAGGCCGTCAAAGCTCCTGTTACATACATAATTACTGCAGAGGTGGATGTTAGAATCAATCTTACCTGAATTGTATGTTCTGTTGTGCGACTAACAATATTCAGTTTAGATGTCCTTACACTATATCACATCAAACCATCTGCAGTGCTTTACCACTTTTTGTATCTATAAGCATTTGTGGCATGGTACACTAGCAGTTAGTTATGCGCAAAGTTGTAGTCAATATTTTTATTAAGACTGAGACTTTTATTGATAATCTCAATTGGTGTTGGTTGGACATCATAGTTTTATCTAATAATCTTTCGTTTGCAGAGTTGATCGAAATAAGTATCAAATCCAGATTCCCTTGCCACCAAAAATTGATCCAAGTGTCACGATGATGACGGTGGAGGAGAAGCCTGATGTTACATATAATGATGTTGGTGGGTGTAAGGAGCAGATTGAAAAGATGCGAGAGGTATGCTTTTTTTTTTTTGTGATTTAAAAATATCATGTTGTTATCGCTCATTCAGGTTTGTAAATTGATTATACATATGACGAGTACCTGCAAGTTGGTGGATTAAACCTGACTGCATCATTTTATCTCTATTATTATTCTTCCTCAGGTTGTGGAGCTTCCAATGCTTCATCCAGAGAAATTTGTGAAGCTTGGAATTGATCCTCCGAAAGGTGTTCTTTGTTATGGCCCCCCTGGAACAGGAAAAACTCTCCTTGCTAGAGCTGTGGCCAACAGAACTGATGCCTGCTTTATTCGTGTCATTGGAAGTGAGCTGGTTCAAAAGTATGTTGGAGAGGGAGCTCGGATGGTCCGTGAACTTTTCCAGGTTGTTTGGTTTCCGGCGATTCAATGGCAAACTTACTTGATTATTGTTCTTGGATTTCCTTACTTTCGTAGTTACTTTCACTGTTTGTCTAACAACTAGTCTGGTCATTTAGATGGCCCGTTCAAAGAAGGCATGCATTGTCTTTTTCGATGAAGTTGATGCTATTGGTGGTGCTCGTTTTGATGATGGCGTTGGTGGGGACAATGAAGTTCAACGTACTATGCTTGAGATCGTCAATCAGCTGGATGGTTTTGATGCTAGAGGAAACATCAAAGTTCTAATGGCAACCAATAGGTTCGACAGCTTGATATTTTCTATTTTATAGCTGTACTTCAAGTCAACTCTTAACCATGCCCTTAGAGCATATCAATTCAGCTCTCTCTCTCTTTCCAAAACTTTTCAGGCCTGATACTTTGGACCCGGCTTTACTCCGCCCGGGAAGATTGGATCGTAAGGTTGAGTTTGGTCTGCCAGACTTGGAAGGTCGCACCCAGATATTCAAGATCCACACAAAAACAATGAACTGCGAAAGGGATATCAGATTTGAGCTGCTTGCTCGCCTCTGCCCTAACTCCACTGGTGAGCATTTTCTGAAGTGCTTCTTTACCACATTTCAGTAGTATAAGGTGTTTGTCTTGATAATACTCTATCTAACAATTAAGCAAAATTGTACAGATCTTACCTTCCTGAACTTAAAGATGTTAATTTACTATCTAAACTTAATAGTTCTTTTTGATATAAGTGCCTCTTCTTCAAAACTTAGTGATATTTGCAACTTCTTTGGCAGGGTATTCTATAATCTAAAGGGATATTTTCTTCCTTGATTAAATATTCTATTACCAATTTGACAAAATCCTTTTTTAAAGTTTCCACAAAACTCCGGTAGAATTTTCTAAAGTCGAAAAGTTTTATGATAGTTTATGTAGTAAAGTCGAAATTAAGAAGTCCAGGCACCTATTTTAAAATGTGCTATAATTGGTCTAGCTCTGTACTTTTTTTATTTTACTCGTTACTATGCTCCACTACATTTTTTTTCTCTCCTTTTCTCTAAAAAAGTAAAAGCCAATCCACATGCTTGGAACTAATTGTTGTTAAGAGTTTTTCCGCATGGTTTGTTTACTTGGACAAACATCAAAATTGCTCTATTTGTTCTTCAGAAGTTTCTAACTATTTCTTCTATTTCTTTATATTTAGGGGCGGACATAAGGAGCGTGTGCACCGAAGCTGGGATGTATGCGATCCGGGCACGCAGGAAGACGGTAACAGAAAAGGACTTTCTTGATGCAGTGAATAAGGTTATTAAGGGTTATCAGAAGTTCAGCGCAACGCCCAAATACATGGTCTACAACTAAATAAACAGCACTGCTCCGGTTACTCATATCTCGGAAGGAAATATCACTGTAATGTTGGGCATATGATTTTCTACCTGGTAATGGTAATATACATCTTTATATAAGCAGGATGCCTAATTCCAAATGAGTCCCAATGCCCCTTTTATTTTCTCCTCCATAGATTTAGACTATGGTGTGCCTCTTTTCAGAAATTAGATGATTCTTTATCTTAACGAAAGATCCCAGTATTTGCCATGGTTTATGTTTTCTTGTGTGTTTTGTACGTGTTTTATGTCGGAAAGATGATAGCATCTCAATTGATCTCTTAGTTATTTTCATTTCTACTTCACTTCCGAAGAATTCAGGCAGGGAGCTGGTTGCAAGTTAAACAAATGGCTATCAAAAAACATTTGTTGCTACTAGTTTTTATTCTTATCCTGAGGATCTGAATTATATTTGTGTGTTTCTAAGATCAAATTTACATGCATTGCTTAACAGTCCTAGCTCAACTATTGAATACTATTTCTTTTTTTTCATTAGTAAACTCGGGGTTTTTTGTTTTGTTTTGGTTTTCTCTGCCTGCAGTTTAATTTAGGAGCTTGTAATTTTCCAGAAGCATATTTGATTTGTCTGTCGTAGATGCATGAATGAAGTGTGATGTTTATGAGAATTTATGGCGTGGGTGAGAATAGGATTTTAGTTGCAGAATTACAAGAATTGCTGAATTAATAAATCCCTTCGGCAATTTTGCTGCTGTTGTTGTAGTAGCAACTTTTATTTTAGAAGCTAATAAGAATCTTATTTTAAATTCAAATTAGTACATTAATATTAATATTTGAATCATCCTGTATCAAAATTTAATTTTGAGATAAATTCTAAATTTTAAATTTTAAAATTACAAGTCTTAATTTTTTTGAAATTTAATTTTTAAAATTTAAATTTCGAAATTTTAAAATTTAATTTTGAATTTTGAAAATTTAAATTTAGGTTTATAAACTTATATTTTAAAATTTCAAGTTTCAAATTGATATTTTAAATGAAAATGTTAAATTTTAAATTTTTGTAATCAAGTTTAAAATTTAGAACTTAAATTTAAATTCAAATTAAGTTTTAAATGTAAATTTATTTTAAAATAAAATTAAGTAAAAAAAATATTATTTGAAAAATTTTGCGAAACAATTTTAGAAAATTGCATCAGAAAAATCACTTTTAATTAAAATAAAATTTCCAAACCAAAATTATTTCTGTAAAAATTATATTTTTAAAATCTAGACTAATGGGGTTTTTATTGGGTTCAAACTACTGGCTCAAAAATGCTTAAATATGATATTCCCATTCACCGTAAAGGCCTACATCACACTTGGGTAGTTCAAAAAGTTGCAGTACTCATTAAGTTCCTACTGGTCCAAAATGATTTTGTCACAGTAAAAGGCCACATCACACTTCTTGTAATACTAAATATAACATCCGACCCACTGATAATAATAATTCGTTGGGTTCAAATCCTCGACTTAAAATAATTAAGTTTAGTTATTATTATTAGGGTTGATAGTTCCTTATATTTTTAATTACAATTTAGTTCTCATCCAATGTTAAACTATTCCAATGTAAAACTATTGGGTACTGTTTGGTTGCAGGATAAAATAGTAAACCATCCAAATAGTAGTTAAAAAGGGGAGGTTAAATTATTCCTCTCTTAACGGGTTATCCAAGGATAACCCGTTAAGAGCTAACCCCCAAAAACTATGGAATTGGTTTATCCCATAGTCTATCCCAGGGGCAATGGGTGGAAAGCTCTCTTCGTTAGCTAACCCATTAATATGCAGTTTTTTAATTGGAATTGGTTTATCCCATAGTTTATCTGATGCAGTTTTTTAATGTTGAGTTAGATAGTTGCATATATTCAATTTAATTAATTATGGTATTAATTTTCTATACTTTCAATTTTGCTGCTATAAAATTTTAAATATAAATCATGATCATCAGATTATCACTTTAAATTTCAGTTAAAAAAAATAAAAATTTTACTTGCTGTTATTGAAACAAAAAAAAAATTACTGTTATTAAAACAATTGACTTGCTTCAACCTGCTGTTATTAAAAATTTGCACTTGCTGTTACATGGTAATTGTGAGTTGCAATTGCTTCAACCTGCTGTTATTAAAAAATTGATGTTATTAAAAAATTTGCACTTGCTGTTATTAAATAAAATACTGTTATTAAAAATTACTGTTATTAAAAATATTGCACTTGCTGTTATAACAAAAAAAACACTATTATTAACATAAAAAATTACTGTTAAAACAAAAAAAAAATTCACTATTAAATTTCAGTAAATAAAAAAAAACTCAAAATTTGAGTAAAATAAAAAATTTCAGCAAAACAAATCATTATTATTAACAAAAATTAAATTGTTATTAGTGAGTATTAAATTAACACAATTTAAACCAACCCAATATTTTATTCATGAGTTCACTCATGAAAAATGCTAAGGACAAAATTGGTAATATAGATTAATAACTACCATATATTTTTACTATTCTTGTTTATTCTAAGAAATAAACCAAACACAATTTCAACTTTTCATAAGAATAACAACTTTACAAACCAAACACTATTTTCCTTTTATCCCTGACTATCCCGGAATAGCAAGCTATCCCAGATATAAAAAAATTTATCCCCAAGCTTACAATTCCCGAACCAAACATAGCCTTGGGGTTTCACAAATAATAAAGTAATTTTTTTAAAAAAATCACTAAATGACATTCTATGTAATAATAAATCATTGTAGTGAAATTTAAAAAAAACTACAGAATATATTAGTGTAATTTTTTGAACCACAAAGTGGTAAAGTGAAAACATGCTAATCATAAGATAATTGAGTGGAATTTTTCAAATCATACAGCCCAAATAAAAATATGCTAAAAATTTTGACACATAATTTGATAATGTAACATATTTTACCTATAAAGTCATTTATGGAAAAAAATAATATAGTATTCATTTAGGTTTCGTTTGGTAACGAGAACTAGAGGGGAATACGGGTTTATTCCTCCTAGTTATATCCAAATGCAATTAAGTAGGGGTGGAAACAGCTGTTCTCGTCTTTCTAGAATAAGCTGGTATAAGACTAAAATTACTATTCTAGCATTTTTCTGGAACAAAGCTTGTTCCCATTTGAGAATAAACTTAATTAAATTAATATAATTTTAATTATTATTTTAACTCTTTAATTAATCCAATATTTTAATTAATTTAATTATTTTATTAACTAATTATTTAAGTATTTAGATAATTAACTAATTCTTTAAGACAATTAGAATTAAAATTTTTAACATTTATAAATTTTTAAATTTTAAATTTTAAATTTTATAGTTTTTAAAATTTTTAACTTTAATTTTTAATAAATTTATCATATAATTTTAATAAATTATATGATAAATTTTTTTAATAAATTTCTTTATATATAAGTAAAATATAAATTTCAATAATTTTTTAATAAATATTTTAAATTAAATATTTAAAATCATATCAGTAAAATTTTAATCATAAATTAAAATTTTAGTCCTCTTTATTCTTCTTATTCCTCTTTAACTTACCAAACACAATCTTCTTTATACCCGGTATAACTCTTAAACCCAACCAAACAGAAATTTACACTAGTTCCTGCTAATACCATAACTTATACCTATCTCCGGTATAACTAAATTTTTCTTATCCCCGAACCAAACGCAGCCTTAAGATATTTGATAATATTTTTTATTTTCTAAATCCCGCATATTTTTTTAAAAAATTTAAGAGATATATAGCATAAAATGTTCATGCAATCAAAAGAGCCACAGAAATAAAAATCATACTCTTGAACTTACAATTACGAAAGGTATGCCTATACTGAATACAAGTTATTGTTCGATCACTTATTTTAGCATCCAGTCAAGGTTTAAAAGTAAACTGTTAACTGACAATCACCATAGAAAACTCTTTAATTATAAATACAACATTACTAAATTACTTATTCTAACATTAAAAAAAGCTTTTAGAATTATTATATGAGCAATACCGTTACTACCTATACACCTATAATATAGGTATATATATCTTACACCCTAATTTTCCTAGTTTTAAACTTACTTAGCCCTAGCCCTGATTTGATATTATTGTTATTTTTTATTTTTTTTAGACACTAATTATATATAACTTGATGTGTTAGAGATTTTATTATTATTATTATTTTTTTGTTATTACAATTAGTTAGTTTATAATGCATCCAACTAAAAGATAAATAAAAATTTGTTTAAACAAAAATTAAAAGCAAAAACCAAATTTTTACTTTTATTTTTTATTTTTAAATAAATATTTTGGATGAATTCATTGCTTGTAATTAATTTACTACGACTATATATTTTTGATGAGTAATACTATTCATACACTCCATCCATTCAAGAATAAAAAAAATTTTACTAGTCACTTCGAAGTGATTAATAAAAATTATTATTTTAAAATAAATGGGATGCAAAATATATATCTATTTGGAATGTACAAAAAGTTTTTTTTTATTTTTGATATATAAAATTTTACTTTAAAGAGAAAAGGCATTTATGTGGAATGTACAAAACGTGATTCCTTCTTATTGAAACAGAATTAGGGAGTTCAGTTTCAATTTGGAGATTTTAGTAACAGTTATTATTTTTCTTTGGTATTAATAATATTATTATAATTATTATTATAATTTAAGAATTATCATACCAGTTGTTAGTTTAAAGAGGTCATGAGGCCAAGTTGAGAGGTTGGATTGAATTGAGTTATGTTCGAAATAACAAGAGGTTAGTTTGGTCGAGTCACAATCAAAATTCGAGAGTATTGTGTTTATACACTTTAATTAAGTGAATAAGCATTCATTATTAATATAGTCCTATAAAATATTTTTAGATAATTTATATATTCTTATAACTTTAAAAAGGTATAATTTTGTAAAAACTCCTACTATAAATCTTACAAAAATATTTTTTTGACTAGTCAAAGATCATAATATTTTAGTTAAATAGCAATTTCTCTTAGTGTGTGATTCACAAATGTAATGAGATTTATGATAGTTTTCGTAATACGGTGTGAAGCGACAGTGACACTCTAATATGAAAAAAAAAAAAAAAATTCAGTAGAGAGCTTTCCAACCACACTTTATTAAGAAACTATAATCTTTCGCCCGATATCATTTGTATTTTTATTCAAGAATTATAATTCTTCTCTTTAGGATTTAATTTTTTTAATTTTAGTATTAAAAAAAATCTAACAATTTATTGGATGGAGACAAAATTAAACGTTTATGATAATTGTAAGGGTAGTAGTTGTAGCACTGGTGTAAGGTTACAATATTAATACAAACAACATCAGCAAAGTGACTGTAAGGGTGGCCGCAATACAACAGCAATGATGGCAACAGCCACGAAGGTAGAGAAAAAAAGGGTAAATGGTCACTACGCGTATATTTAATTTATCGTAAAAATCAGTTGAAAATTAGATTCGGTTTGGAAAAGAATTTTTCGATCATTTGATTCCACATAAAACAATTATTTCGTAAATATAATTTTACAAATTTGAGTGAAAACTCAACTTTTCATTTTTCTCTCTGTGGTAGCGAAAAATGAAAACTTAATAACACAACATGGTAGCTCTTTACAATATAGCGCATGGTCTACGAGCAAAGGAGGGTTAGCAATTTTTTTTTTATTTTTTCGTACAAACCAAACGCTGAAAGTACATAAATTTTGTTTTCCATCAAATTTTTTTTTTTACCAAGAAATTATTTTTCATAGTTCTACGTGGAACCAAACAACTGCTAAAATTAAATTGATAGTTAAGAAATGTATTTATAAGGTTTTTAAAATTTATGGGAGTATGTAAGTTTTTAAAGTTTACAAAACTAATAGTTATATGGGATAGTTTATAGGGAGTATAACAGCAATTAGCCCAAATAATAACAACGAAAACAACAACAACAACCCACAAATTATTTATTATGGAGGTCACAAATCCTTCCCACCCTTTGGGGCCTCAATCTGGTTGGATATGTTGATGGGGAGCATCATGTGTCCTCCATTCCTTATTTCAAAACCAGTTGGCTCCTTATCTAAAAATTCGCTGCAAGATGAAAGCTGTATCAACGCTATGTTGAATGAATCCAGATAATATCATTGGGCAAAAATAGTGTAAGGAAATTTTTAAAATAATATTATTGATTTATCTTTTGGCTTTTTGGTAAATAGATACAACTCATAGTGAATGAACGCATCTCTTCATAAAAATATATGTTTCTACTCAAAGAGTGTGACTCTTGGTAAAGAGGTGTGACTTTTAGTAAATGAATATGAACGGATGCGATCCTTAGCGAAAGGATATGACATTTGGTGAAAGGGTTAGGCATGAAAAGACACAACTTTATAGTATGTCTCTTCGTGAATATGTCCGTTGAAATTTATTCTCATATTCAATGAATTTGATCAAATAAATCAAAATAAAAAGTCACAATTTGAAAAGTCACTTAAGCACCCGTTCGTAGTCTATATAAATCCTTAGCATTGACTACTGAAGTACGACAGTTGAAAAGAGTTCAAGTCTCCATTCATAATAATTTCTTTATTGTTTCTTATTCTGTTTCTCTTTGATAACTTAATCGAGTGAGTGCTCAAAGGCCCAATTTCGTGTGTGCAAACGCAATTGGGGTTTATGCTTCATTGTATCCTGGGAGGCTATTCGTTGACCTGTTGCACACCAAATTGATCAAACGGTGGGGACGGATTAAGCCTTAAGGAGAGTGGCTTTGCTACACGCCTTGAAGCCATTTTTCATCTTTCTACTTCATATACACTTTCTACACATTTGATCCAACAATCTTAAGGCTTAACTCCGAAGATGTCAACTGCTACTCTACGGGAAATGGCAACAAACTTTATGAGACTAGAAAGATTCGACGGCATGGACTTTAGGCGCTGGCAGAAGAAATTAATTTTCCTTTTGTCAACTCTCAAAGTTGCTTACATCCTCATTACTCCAAGACCAGAAGAAAATGATGATGAACCTATTGCACAAACTCGCACAAGACAAAAATGGGATGAAGATGATAATATATGCCGAGGCAACATACTAAATGGTATGTCAGATGCACTTTTTGATATCTACCAAAATGTGAAAACAGCTAAAGAACTATGGGAAGATCTTGAAGAAAAATACAAATCCGAGGATGCCACAAGTAAGAAGTTTCTTGTTAGCAAACTTAATAACTATAAAAGGATTGATAGTAGATATATTCTTGATCAGTTGCATGAAATTCAACATATACTCAATCAATTTACTCAACATAATATGAATATGGATGAATGTATTGTTGTGGCTTCAATTATCGATAAGCTTCCTCCATCATGGAAAGACTTTAAGAAAAGTCTTAAGCATAGAAAAGAAGAAATTACTCTTAAAGATTTGGCCAACCATCTTCGCATAGAAGAAGAATATCGTATGCAAGATACAAGAAAGGAGCAAGATGCTCAATATGCCAAAGTTTATGTGATGGAGGACGAGTATAACAAGACCCGTCAACCCACAAAAGAAAATCGAAAGAGAGTCAAGCATCCGATCAACCGCAACACGACAAATAAGAAAAAGAAAGGTGCATGTTTCCATTGTGGTAAACTGGGCCATTACAAAAAGGAATGTCGGTTTCTCAAAAGAGAAACTGCACTGAATTTCAAAAAGAATTTTGTGGCTATAATATCCGAGGCTAACATTCTCGAAGATGACTGTCACGCCCCGAGATTCAAAAGTGGGTCTAAATTTTTTTTTTTTTTTATATCAGAGTTTAAAATCTTGATTTCTCCAAGGCGTGAACAGACCGCCACACATATAGAAAAGTCTCTGTACATCAAACAGAGCCTTCCCTATATGTGCTCGGCTAACAGATACAGTCAATCAGAGTAGATACGAGATAGCTATACTAAATAAGTTCTACTCTATTACAACCACAAGGTTCATAGGTTAATACATCCGGTTCTCAAAATGGAAATACAGTTGCAATGTTTTACTAAATCAAAAGGGGTACATCCTACCAGGGATAAAACTACCACGCGTCCTCACACAGAACGTCCAAAGGTCCCCGCACCCGAAGGACCTGAAAAACAGTCACCCGAGGGTGTGAGACACACCGGAGTGTATCCCAGTGGGCACGACGGGCCGGGAAATAGCAAGCCGTACCTACTGGATACAATAATAAGCGGATAACAGAAGTAGGATATACTGAAGATTAATGCAGGTATACAGTTAGGCAAGTAAGATGAAACATGGATCAATAGAACAGAGTATGCATATATAACACAATCATATCATGCATGATAAATCTATAACAGATATGAAATGCAGGTAACCAAACAAGCAGGAATATCAAGAAAATGCATCAAAGGTAGTACCACAAATATACCCAATCAAATGCCACTTTTGGCCACAAGGGCCTCAGGCTAAACTGCCATGGAGCAATGGACCTCAGGCAACTATCACTTTTGGTCATTGGGGCCTCAGGCAACAACCACTTTTGGATACCCTGCAAGCTATCATAACCCCACGGGCTCACGGGTCGATCAGACCTCTCTACCGGTAAAGAACACCCTGACGGTGGCCAAACCGTCGGTGTGCGCGACTAAAAGCTGGCTCGACACGGCGATCATAATGCTGATGCTCAAACCATGGTCCACTGACCATATAGACGGCAAGAAGCCGAGGAAAATCCCCACCGGGATACAAGTATAACATGCCACATGCTGGAGTAGTATCTCCTATTCTAAATATGCAATGAAGAATAGAGACAGGTATAGAACTATGCTAGTGACCAATCAAGCATGGCATGTGTCCAGGAAATGCATATCTACTGCTGAAGAAGCATGATATATCTCAACATGATAAACAAGCAACTGCTGGAATATAAGCATGATGTATAACTACTGCTGGAAATGAAGGCATAATAAAAGCTCATCTGTGGGATCAAGGTTATGCAGATGTAAGGATTTTGTGCTGATATGCAAGCAAGTAGTAAGAGCAGGTATAAACTCAATAGCAATCATAATGCTAAATCTCAATCCACGGTCGGTAGACCGGACAGTCGGCGAGAAGCCGAGGAAATCCCCATCGGGATACCGATACTGATGCAATCATGCCAGGTACTGAGACTAGAACTCCTATTCCAAACATGCAGTGAAGAATAGAGTATAACGAAAGGCTCATCAGTATAATCAAGCAATATAGATGTAATGACTGAATGCTGGAATGAAAGCATATAATAAGGCGAAAGCATAGGTTCAGGACTACACCAAGAAAAGGGGTCCGACCTACCACGGCACCCCGTAGGGCCGACCTGATAAAACGCGGACCGAAGATAAACCCACCTGTATATAGGAGGAACAACGACTCCACCGGAAGGTAGACGGTCGCGATAGCCACAAGACGAATCACGGGCTGGCTCCTGATGACTGGGGCCTACAACAATACCAGATGACAACTGATCAGGATCTACCAAATCCTCAATGTGCAACTAGCGCGAATCGACCATTTCGTCGATTATCGCATTATTAAGCATATTTAGCTTTTCAAGAACCCCGGAAAACCCACCGAAGGTTCGATAATGTTTTAGAACATTCATCTAGCTTTTCCATATTGTTACAATTGCAGCAAGCCCCTCAGGTTAACTCAGAATGTGTTTTACACACTAAATAAACACCGTTTTGGCTCGTTCTCACAAACGGAGAATCATTTTTACGAGCCGTCACCTCCAGCAGGTGACATTCGACTTGCTGAACACCGTGCTCACTCATTTTCAGCAGCACGATACCTGAGGAAAACTTTGGGCCATGAATTTCCTCTCTAACCTAGCCGAAACGCATTTTCGTTTCTTCGGCTCATCAAAACCCAAAATAAACGCGAGCATCGCGTCCAGTGACCCCAAATTAGCCGGGAGTACACTGCTGCAACATCTCAAACAGACCAGAACAGTGTTTGGGCCACAATTCTAACCTAGAGCTCGACAACCTTGTAACTTGAACTCTACTGTGCCAAATCCCAAACTGCTTTAGCCATAAGCTTAAAATGGCTCAAGAATCACTGGGCTTTCCTTATTTGCAGCCCAGCACTGCTGGATCACCCAGATCCAAAACCTTGCACACTTACAAGTTCACAATGCTCCAATCATTATTCCACACATATCCAACTTGATCTGAAGTGAGCACTAAGCTCAGGGGACTATTTGGAGCAACTTTCATTTTTACATTGAAGCCTAAATCCCATTTTTCCTTCACTGTGGCATTTCCACAAACACCTGGCATGCACCATTCACAAACAAGCACCCAAGCTAATCCCGAGTTGGTTCTTTGCAACCACAACACCAAATCACTTCCAACTTGGAAGGAAATGCTCTAAATGATCTCCTCTATCATTCCTGCAAGCCTGGGCCAACTTTGGTCCCATGAATGGCTGCGGTAAGGTGGTGAAGAAGAAGCTCTAAGCTTTGAAAATCGTGACCAGCAACCCAGAGTTTCTGAGATCAAATGACTTGGCCAATTGGGTGCTAAAACACTCTGTGAATCTTTCTGTGCCTGTGCCCGGCGACAGGGCACGGCGGCAGCCCGGCGGAGCCAAGCTCCTCTTCGAGCTTCTTCACCTCTAATGGTGAATTTCCCCAGAAGCACTTTGAAGTCCTCCAACATGGATGGAAATGTTCTAATGGTCCATAGGAAGCTTCTCGACCAACCCAGCCCGGCCGGAGATGGCCGGAGCGCCGGCGACCATGATTCGGTCCAATCTCGGGTCATCCATGGCCGCGCCTCTTTGGTGCTGCATGGATTCCATGCAAGTGCATGGGTGCACTCCTCACACTCCCAGGAACACTTCTGAGCATGTGGCCGGCGGTGGGGAAGCGCGCCGGCGCCGGAGCAAAGAGCTCGGCCGAAGTGCAATATTCACCAAAGCTAGGGTTTCGATCTGCAATCAAACCACTTGATCAATCTCCACCAAATTTGGTGGAGATGATCCCTAGGCCATACAGTAAAACTCCCTCATTTTGTTTCCCATTTTCGTCCACTGGTTGCAGAGAACAATCGAGGCGGAGCTTGGCTAGGTTTCCGGCGAGGTATTGCTCCCGCCGGCAACCGGCTGTGCATGGGGGCTCGGGCTTGTGCAGAAAGCATCACAAGAGCCTAACTAACCTACTGCTAGTGGTCTCGGGCTCAAACAAACCAAGGTTTAGGAGAGCTCACCTTGGCCGGAGTTGTAGAAGATGGAAGAAGCCGGTTTCACTCCCTCATTCTTCGCGTGACGTCGGCCAACACCCAGAAGGCTCCACAGTCACCAGGAAATCCTCAGAGCACTTCAACTCCAACCTTGGAAGAAGTTGGTCCAACCTTCTCCTTTCTCTCTCTCTCCCGAGTTCTATCTTTGGATTTTCTTTCTTAGGGATGCCTTGCTCCGGCCACCACAGCTCCTCAGTTTATGCTGGTGGCACGGGGAAGTGGTGGAGGGACCTTGGGACTGACTGTGGCTCTTCGTTTTCCCCCACAAAGCTCCCAAAGAACCAAGCTTATTAATGGGTTATTTGCTTCTTGCTTTGACCACCACCCCCGGCTGCCCTTCCAGCTTCCTTAGCAGCACTAGCAGCACTCGTGGGCTCCAGAGGTTGGCAGAAGCCCAACATCAAAGCCCCAAAGGCTTAGGCCCAAGAACATTCAAGATATTCGAAGAAAAACGACAATTTTGACACTTTTCGCGCATTCCGAGACAACCTGATCGTCGAATTGCGAAACAGACTTCGCCACGACGTCCGGCTCGTCGAGACCTATCAAGTAGTGTATTCGTTTGCTTGATTCGGTGCTCGTATAAAATCTCGAGCCATAACGTCTTCTATGTCGTAGACTGACGCACGCATTTCGATGCACCCGGATCGTCAAACACGAAAACCGTCAGTGCCATTGCGTTCAGAACGTCGAAAATAGTTAGAATCGACTACTCATACTGCTAGACTTAAATCGCAGACAGTGAATTGGCCTACGATCGATCGAGAGGGGAACGAAACCGGGGTTTACTGTTCATTTACTATTCACTTAAGCTGTGGGGCCCGCAGCTTCCTTGCTGTTTTCTGGAAGATCCGACCGTTGGATCGTCGACAAGTGAATATGAATTTTTCATGTTTCGACGAGACGGTCGCAATGGTGAACTCAGATTTTCGATATCATACCCCAATCAAAAATTGATATTTTTGGGGTTTTATTTATTTATTTTCTGCTATTTGTAAATCCAAAAATTTATTTAAACCTTTTAAAATTCTCGGTTACTACATCACCCCCCACTTATAAAAAGGTTCGTCCCCGAAACTTGATTACAATTACGAATCAAATAAAAAGGGAAAGCGTTCTAACATTTCAGATTCACGCTCCCATGTGGCCTCGCATTCTTCATGATTTTCCCACTGTACCTTTACATAGGGAATTGTTCTGCTACGCAGTTTCTTCTCATCGCGTGCCAGGATCCGTAATGGAGCTTCGTCGTAGCTCAGATCCTCTCGTAGTGGGACAGAGGTGGGGCTGATGGCATGTGTCGGATCAGGGATGCACCTGCGTAGCATGGAGACATGGAAGTCATTAAGCACACGGGCGAGGCTTGGAGGAAGAGCTAGCCGATATGCCACTGGACTAATGCGCTCCAATATTTCGAAGGGTCTTACGAAACGGGGACTGAGTTTGTTCCGCAACCCAAATCTCTTGATTCCTCTAGTTGGCGATACCTTCAGCAATACATGGTCGCCAACCTGGAACTCAAGATTGCGCCTGCGCTTGTCCACATAACTCTTCTGTCTGCTCTGTGCGGTCAGCAATCGCTGTCGAGCGATTCGCACCTTGGCCTCAGCATCTTCCAATAAATCTGGCCCGACAATCTGGCGTTCTCCAATATCGTCCCAACAGATCGGGGACCGACATCGACGCCCATATAATGCCTCGTAAGGCGCCATGCAAATTCTACTAGCGGCAGGTATCTGAACCATCCGTCTCCATAATCCATAACACATGCTCGTAACATATCTTCCAATGTCTGGATAACTCGCTCAGACTGCCCATCGCTCTGGGGATGGAAGGCAGTGCTGAAGTTTAACTTAGTGCCCAATGATTGCTGAAGACTTTGCCAGAAATGGGACACAAATCGAGTATCCTGATCAGAGACAATCGACACCGGCACACTATGAAGCCGGACAATCTCGTCGATATACAATTGGGCAAGCCGGTCTCTAGACCATGTCGTATGAATAGGCAGAAAGTGGGCCGACTTGGTGAGTCGATCCACAACCACCCAAATAGCATCGTGACCACGCTAGGATCGTGGCAGACCGGTGACAAAGTCCACTGTAATCTGTTCCCATTTCCACACTGGAACAGGAAGTGGTTGTAGCTTTCCTGCCGGACGTTGATGTTCAGCTTTTACTTGTTGGCACACCGCGCACTGGGATACATACTGTGCAATATCTGATTTCATCCCAGGCCTCCAAAATTGCTGCTTCAGATCCTTGTACATTTTGGTTCCACCAGGATGTACAGTGTACAAGGATCGATGTGCCTCTGCGAGAATTTCGTTCCTCAGGCTATTATCCTTTGGAACACACCAACGCCTTCGATATCTGATAGAGCCGTCAGTGAGCATTTGATAGTCATCAGTCTGACCCAATGCTATATTCTCGCGAACTTTTTCGAACCAAGGGTCCGACTGTTGTCCTTTCTTAATACGGCCGAGAAGGGTAGGATGAGCTACCATTGCCATAAGTTGGGTTGTAGCGCCAGTAGGAACTACTTCCAAGTTCAATTTCTAGAATTCCTAAATCAAGTGATCTTGTCCAGTGATCATTAATATTTCAGCCGTACTGTGCTTCCGGCTTAGTGCATCGGCTACTACATTTGCCCGACCAGGATGGTATTGAATAGTCAAGTCATAGTCTTTGAGAAGTTCAAGCCAACGCCGTTGCTTCATATTTAACTCTTTCTGAGTAAAGAGATACTTGAGGCTTTCATTTTCGCCAACAAGTCCTAGACCTCAACTTAGCTTGCTAAAAAGCATGAAACTACCTCAAGAAATAGAGATGACTAATTTCACCTGGTCACATATACTGCCGAATGTAACCGACTCGATCAATCGTTTAGCACCACTGATATTCAACAACTTGGTTTGCCCTCCACAAAATCTTAACAGATCTGGTTTGGACGCATTGTCCAATTCTACAGTTTAACTGAATATTCTCATCATTGCATCAATTGCAAGTTCTGGGCAATATCATCGTGGCTGGTAGGCCATCAGCTAGAATGGATGTCTACAAGGACAATCTATTCTCCACATATGTATACCGTCGGATACCTAATCAAAGCCCAATACAGTCTAGAATATCAGCACCCAGATTACATCACCGTTGCCCAGAGAGCAACCTCGAAGACTGAGCAACCTCGAAGACTAACATATAGGCCAGTACACAAGCAGACCCAATCCTAATATTTCCCTTACAGGGTAGAGTATTTCGTCCGCTCTTTCGACAGTACGTTGTCTGCAGCCAACGTGCTTATCAAAAGAAAGGTGAAATACCTAGATTTGTCACCAATCTCACATTGGAGACATGACTCCCACCGGAGTCCAACAGAAGGTATTCCTTACAACACCAACCCGTATGCCAATATTGCAAACCAATATCGAGTGTTACTACCACCACGTGGTCACGAGTGCCATCATGGCCACTCACAATAATCTAGAACCATATTTCAGTGTTCACCCATACCTTGAATTAATTTCTTCTTGCTAACACTGATCTAGCGACACATGTCGCAACTCAACACCAACGGGATGATCACAATCCCACAAGCAAGTTCACTCGCATTGTGTGAAACAACCACAATTTGTATCCATTTAGGAATAATATCGGATCCTCAAGCTATCAACATCACCCAACACACCAGACTCTCTAGTCATAGTGCACCATCAATACTACCTTACCAAGGTAGCAGCCACAACGGCTACAATTATTGAATACTTATAGGAGAATCTAAGGCGGTTCACGAAATCCGTGCGTAAAGGTAGGACCTGACTTCAACACCAACCCAATCAGGGTTACTACTTGGCCATAGGCCACCAAAACTAATCGATATAACAGCCATGACAGCGCCAACGCGCTCACTATCACAACCACCTCTATCGGAATAATCTTGAATTCCGAGCTACTTTCACTGATCAGGTTTAGAACATAACTCGACAAAGGCTTGTATTTATAAAGTGTCGTCAGAATCACTTCCTCCACAAAAAAATTGCTAAACTCATAGTCGTCCCGTTAGCTGTAATCGGGGAATAATAGCAGCCACCGGTGTAGTTCCGGGAATCATGGCTGTGACAAAGTCACATATCATGTGGCGCGGGGGCTACCGGAGGCTCAACAACACCTCAAAGTACCTGGGCTAAAGGTGGGACTTGTGCAAAAATTGCAGTCATCTGCTGTACTAACCCAGCAAAAGTAGTGAGCTTTACTCTCAAACCACTGCGAACGATCCGAGCCCTCTGGCTCCACTGAAACATCTCGCCCACGACCCGTATCACGACCGCGGCCAACACTGCACCCACTATCACCACCAAGCCCAAAGCGCGTGCGAACACCGCTCGTAGCCACAACAACAAGGTTAGGAAACAACTCGTTAGTAAATAATTCACCTGAGTTCCTAACCACAAGACAACACCCCGCGCTCTCACGTCAGACTCAAGTCATCCTAGGGTTTATCCTAACCCAAACCTAGGTACCGTGTACCTATTCTCTGATACCATCTAATCTATCACGCCCTGAGATTCAAAAGTGGGTCTAAATTTTTTTTTTTTTATATCAGAGTTTAAAATCTTGATTTCTCCAAGGCGTGAACAGACCGCCACACATATAGAAAAGTCTCTGTACATCAAACAGAGCCTTCCCTATATGTGCTCGGCTAACAGATACAGTCAATCAGAGTAGATACGAGATAGCTATACTAAATAAGTTCTACTCTATTACAACCACAAGGTTCATAGGTTAATACATCCGGTTCTCAAAATGGAAATACAGTTGCAATGTTTTACTAAATCAAAGGGGGTACATCCTACCAGGGATAAAACTACCACGCGTCCTCACACAGAACGTCCAAAGGTCCCCGCACCCGAAGGACCTGAAAAACAGTCACCCGAGGGTGTGAGACACACCGGAGTGTATCCCAGTGGGCACGACGGGCCGGGAAATAGCAAGCCGTACCTACTGGATACAATAATAAGCGGATAACAGAAGTAGGATATACTGAAGATTAATGCAGGTATACAGTTAGGCAAGTAAGATGAAACATGGATCAATAGAACAGAGTATGCATATATAACACAATCATATCATGCATGATAAATCTATAACAGATATGAAATGCAGGTAATCAAACAAGCAGGAATATCAAGAAAATGCATCAAAGGTAGTACCACAAATATACCCAATCAAATGCCACTTTTGGCCACAAGGGCCTCAGGCTAAACTGCCATGGAGCAATGGACCTCAGGCAACTACCACTTTTGGTCATTGGGGCCTCAGGCAACAACCACTTTTGGATACCCTGCAAGCTATCATAACCCCACGGGCTCACGGGTCGATCAGACCTCTCTACCGGTAAAGAACACCCTGACGGTGGCCAAACCGTCGGTGTGCGCGACTAAAAGCTGGCTCGACACGGCGATCATAATGCTGATGCTCAAACCATGGTCCACTGACCATATAGACGGCAAGAAGCCGAGGAAAATCCCCACCGGGATACAAGTATAACATGCCACATGCTGGAGTAGTATCTCCTATTCTAAATATGCAATGAAGAATAGAGACAGGTATAGAACTATGCTAGTGACCAATCAAGCATGGTATGTGTCCAGGAAATGCATATCTACTGCTGAAGAAGCATGATATATCTCAACACGATAAACAAGCAACTGCTGGAATATAAGCATGATGTATAACTACTGCTGGAAATGAAGGCATAATAAAAGCTCATCTGTGGGATCAAGGTTATGCAGATGTAAGGATTTTGTGCTGATATGCAAGCAAGTAGTAAGAGCAGGTATAAACTCAATAGCAATCATAATGCTAAATCTCAATCCACGGTCGGTAGACCGGACAGTCGGCGAGAAGCCGAGGAAATCCCCATCGGGATACCGATACTGATGCAATCATGCCAGGTACTGAGACTAGAACTCCTATTCTAAACATGCAGTGAAGAATAGAGTATAACGAAAGGCTCATCAGTATAATCAAGCAATATAGATGTAATGACTGAATGCTGGAATGAAAGCATATAATAAGGCTAAAGCATAGGTTCAGGGCTACACCAAGAACAGGGGTCCGACCTACCACGGCACCCCGTAGGGCCGACCTGATAAAACGCGGACCGAAGATAAACCCACCTGTATATAGGAGGAACAACGACTCCACCAGAAGGTAGACGGTCGCGATAGCCACAAGACGAATCACGGGCTGGCTCCTGATGACTGGGGCCTACAATAATACAAGATGACAACTCAGGATCTACCAAATCCTCAATGTGCAACTAGCGCGAATCGACCATTTCGTCGATTATCGCATTATTAAGCATATTTAGCATTTCAAGAACCCCGGAAAACCCACCGAAGGTTCGATAATGTTTTAGAACATTCATCTAGCTTTTCCATATTGTTACAATTGCAGCAAGCCCCTCAGGTTAACTCAGAATGTGTTTTACACACTAAATAAACACCGATTTGGCTCGTTCTCACAAACGGAGAATCATTTTTACGAGCCGTCACCTCCAGCAGGTGACATTCGACTTGCTGAACACCGTGCTCACTCATTTTCAGCAGCACGATACCTGAGGAAAACTTCGGGCCATGAATTTCCTGTCTAACCTAGCCGAAACGCATTTTCGTTTCTTCGTCTCATCAAAACCCAAAATAAACGCGAGCATCGCGTCCAGTGACCCCAAATTTGCCAGGAGTACACTGCTGCAACATCTCAAACAGACTAGAACAGTGTTTGGGCCACAATTCTAACCTAGAGCTCGACAACCTTGTAACTTGAACTCTACTGTGCCAAATCCCAAACTGCTTTAGCCATAAGCTTAAAATGGCTCAAGAATCACTGGGCTTGCCCTATTTGCAGCCCAGCACTGCTGGATCACCCAGATCCAAAACCTTGCACACTTACAAGTTCACAATGCTCCAATCATTATTCCACACAGATCCAACTTGATCTGAAGTGAGCACTAAGCTCAGGGGACTATTTGGAGCAACTTTCATTTTTACATTGAAGCCTAAATCCCATTTTTCCTTCACTGTGGCATTTCCACAAACACCTGGCATGCACCATTCACAAACAAGCACCCAAGCTAATCCCGAGTTGGTTCTTTGCAACCACAGCACCAAATCACTTCCAACTTGGAAGGAAATGCTCTAAATGATCTCCTCTATCATTCCTGCAAGCCTGGGCAAACTTTGGTCCCATGAATGGCTGCGGCAAGGTGGAGAAGAAGAAGCTCTAAGCTTTGAAAATCGTGACCAGCAACCCAGAGTTTCTGAGATCAAATGACTTGGCCAATTGGGTGCTAAAACACTCTGTGAATCTTTCTGTGCCTGTGCCCGGCGACAGGGCACGGCGGCGGCGCGGCGGAGCCAAGCTCCTCTTCGAGCTTCTTCACCTCTAATGGTGAATTTCCCCAGAAGCACTTTGAAGTCCTCCAACATGGATGGAAATGTTCTAATGGTCCATAGGAAGCTTTCCGACCAACCCAGCCCGGCCGGAGATGGCCGGAGCGCCGGCGACCATGATTCGGTCCAATCTCGGGTCATCCATGGCCGCGCCTCTTTGGTGCTGCATGGATTCCATGCAAGTGCATGGGTACACTCCTCACACTCCCAGGAACACTTCTGAGCATGTGGCCGACGGTGGGGAAGCGCGCCGGCGCCGGAGCAAAGAGCTCGGCCGAAGTGCAATATTCACCAAAGCTAGGGTTTCGATCTGCAATCAAACCACTTGATCAATCTCCACCAAATTTGGTGGAGATGATCCCTAGGCCATACAGTAAAACTCACTCATTTTTTTTCCCATTTTGGTCCACTGGTTGCAGAGAACAATCGAGGCGGAGCTCGGCTAGGTTTCCGGCGAGGTATTGCTCCCGCCGGCAACCGGCTGTGCATGGGGGCTCGGTCTTGTGCAGAAAGCATCACAAGAGCCTAACTAACCTACTGCTAGTGGTCTGGCTCAAACAAACCAAGGTTTAGGAGAGCTCACCTTGGCCGGAGTTGTAGAAGATGGAAGAAGCCGGTTTCACTCCCTCCTTCTTCGCGTGACCTCGGCCAACACCCAGAAGGCTCCACAGTCACCAGGAAATTCTCAGAGCACTTCAACTCCAACCTTGGAAGAAGTTGGTCCAACCTTCTCCTTTCTCTCTCTCTCCCGAGTTCTATCTTTGGATTTTCTTTCTTGGGGATGCCTTGCTCCGGCCACCACAGCTCCTCAGTTTATGCTGGTGGCACGGGGAAGTGGTGGAGGGACCTTGGGAGTGACTGTGGCTCTTCGTTTTCCCCCACAAAGCTCCCAAAGAACCAAGCTTATTAATGGGTTATTTGCTTCTTGCTTTGACCACCACCCCCGGCTGCCCTTCCAGCTTCCTTAGCAGCACTAGCAGCACTCGTGGGTTCTAGAGGTTGGCAGAAGCCCAACATCAAAGCCCCAAAGGCTTAGGCCCAAGAACATTCAAGATATTCGAAGAAAAACGATAATTTTGACACTTTTCGCGCATTCCGAGACAACCTGATCGTCGAATTGCGAAACAGACTTCGCCACGACGTCCGGCTCGTCGAGACCTATCAAGTAGTGTATTCGTTTGCTTGATTCGGTGCTCGTATAAAATCTCGAGCCATAACGTCTTCTATGTCGTAGACTGACGCACGCATTTCGATGCACCCGGATCGTCAAACACGAAAACCGTCAGTGCCATTGCGTTCAGAACATCGAAAATAGTTTGAATCGACTACTCATATTGCTAGACTTAAATCGCAGACAGTGAATTGGCCTATGATCGATCGAGAGGGGAACGAAACCGGGGTTTACTGTTCATTTACTATTCACTTAAGCTGTGGGGCCCGCAGCTTCTTTGCTGTTTTCTGGAAGATCCGACCGTTGGATCGTCGACAAGTGAATATGAATTTTTCATGTTTCGACGAGACGGTCGCAATGGTGAACTCAGATTTTCGATATCGTACCCCAATCAAAAATCGATATTTTTGGGGTTTTATTTATTTATTTTCTGCTATTTGTAAATCCAGAAATTTATTTAAACCTTTTAAAATTCTCGGTTACTACAATGACGGAGCTTGGTGGATTGATTCGGGTTCCACAAGGCATGTGTGCAAGGATAGAAGTTTATTCAAAACCTATGATGCAGTGGAGGATGGAAATGTTCTCTACATGGGCAATTCTTCAACAGCACAAATCAAAGGAAAAGGCAAGGTGGAACTTGAGTTCACATCAGGAAAAACTCTCACTCTCACCGATGTGTATCATGTACCCGAAGTTAGGAAGAACCTTATTTCAGGAAGTCTTCTTAATAAATTTGGGTTCAAACTTGTATTTGAGGCCGACAAATTTATTTTGTCGAAGGGTGGAATTTTTGTGGGAAAATGATATTTGTATGAGGGCATGTTCAAACTCAATATTATTAATAAAATGAATGTTTCTGCCTATATAGTTGATTCTTCTTTATGGCATAATCGCTTAGGACATGTTAATTATAGAAGATTACATGATATGGCTAAGTTAGAATTAGTCCCTAATTTTGATAGTAAATTGGAAAAATGTAAAACTTGCATGCTTACTAAAATTATTAGAAAACTGTTTCCTAAGATTGATAGATGTTCTACTCTACTAGATTTGGTGCATAGTGATGTTTGTGACTTATATAGTTCTCCTACAATAGGTGGAAAGAAATATTTTGTTATATTCATTTATGATTTTTCTAGATATTGTTATGTTTATCTTCTACATTCGAAAAATGAAGTGCTAAATAAATTTAGAATTTTCAAATTTGAAGTTGAGGTGAAATGTGAGAAAATGGTTAAATGCCTGAGATCAGATAGAGGAGGAGAATACTATGATCCAACCTTCTTTGAGTCCATTGGTATTGTACATGAGACCTCTGCACGTTATACTCCACAACAAAATGAAGTTGCAGAAAGAAGAAATAGAACATTAATGGAAATGGTCAATGCTATGCTTTCTAACTCTGGATTAAGTTATGGATTTTGGGGTGAAGCTTTATTAACAGCTTGTCATTTACTAAATAGAATCCCAACAAAAAGGAGTAATAAAATTCCTTATGAATTATTCAAGGCAAGAAAGCCTAATTTAATTTATTTAAAAGTTTGGGGTTGTAGAGTGATTGTGAGAGTTCCAGAACCTAAAAGAAAGAAACTGGGTGAAAGAGGAATTGAATGCATATTTATTGGGTATGCACAACATAGTAAAGCATACAGATTTTATGTGATTGAACCGAATGACTTCATTGAAATCAACACGGTTTTTGAATCTAAAGATGTCGTATTTGATGAAAATAGATTTGTTTCAATTCCTAGACCCAAAGAACTTATTGTGAGCAAAGAATTCTCTAATGAGAAAAATGATCCTGAAATTGAAACCCCAGAACTTAGAAGAAGTAAAAGAGTTAGATATGCTAAAACATTTGGACCAAATTTTTATACTTTTCTAGTTGAGGGTAGTAGAGAAATGATTAAAGAAAGTTTTCAAATTTGTTTAAACATTGACTCAGATCCGACAACATTTGAGGAGGCAATGAAATCTCCTGATGTCGCTTTTTGGAAAGAAGCGATAAATGATGAAATGGACTCAATTTTGGCCAACCAAATATGGGAAATAGTTGATCTTCCTCCTGGATGTAAACCCATCGGGTGTAAATGGATTTTCAAAAAGAAAATGAAAGTGAATGGCACCATAGATAAATTCAAGGCAAGACTAGTTGCCAAAGGGTTTACACAAAAAGAAGGTATTGACTATTTTGATACTTATGCATCTGTTGCTAGATTAGCGACTATTAAAACCTTGATTGCACTTGCTTCTATGTATAATCTTATTATTCATCAAATGGATGTCAAAACTGCATTCTTGAATGGAGAATTAGATGAAGAAGTTTACATGGAACAGCCTGTTGGTTTTGTTGTTCCTGGACAAGAGCACAAAGTGTGTAAACTTATTAAGTCGTTGTATGGGCTTAAACAAGCACCTAAACAATGGCATCAAAAGTTTGATCAGATTATTCTTTCCAATGGTTACAAAATTAATCAATCTGATAAATGTGTTTATAGTAAGTTTTCAAATAGGAAAGGCGTTTTTATTTGTCTATATGTTGATGATATGCTAATTTTTGGCACTGATCTTTAGCAAGTAGAAAATACTAAAAAATTTTATCTTGCAATTTTGATATGAAAGATATGGGTGAGGCTGATATTATTTTGGGAATTAAAATTATTCGTAAAAATAATGGCTTGATTTTAACTCAGTCTCATTATATCGAAAAGATTCTTAAAAAAATTGGTTATTTTGATTGTACTCCCGTATCCACACTGTAATGACACGACTTTTCTAGTGATATTTTACCCTCCTGCCAATAGAGTGTGAGTTAGAGGAAATTAAAATATCGGGCTCTTTAGAGTTGACTAACACGCGGTGCGGATATTTCTCGGTGATAGAGCTCGAGAAACGATGAACGTCGGTGCAATCGGATCCAAAATCCGATGTACGGATCTCCCGGAATGGGGTTTCTAAGATCGCAGTGACTTAAAGCGTGCATCAAAATTCGTGTAAAATATCCGGCACGCTTTTTGAGGAATTTTGGATATTCCGTATGATTAATTAATTAAGGAATTAATTAATCAATGACGTGAAATTAAATATGGGAATTTATTCCCTATATTCATTAATTAGGAAATTAATTAATCGGTGACTAGGATTTAAAGAGGTGGGGTTTATCTCGTGGGATTAGATATTTATTGTTAGAAGATAAATATCCGAATATTCGTGGGTTTTTCCTTTTTACTTACGTATAATAAAAGGAAAATAAAAGAATAAAATAAAAGAGGAAATTAAATTAATAAGAGGATAATTAAATCCCGTTACCGGAAGGAAAACCCTAATTTAAAAATACCGCATTCTCAAACCCTCCTCTTTCGTGCGTACCGAAAACCAAACGAAACCCTAGTTTGAAAAGAGAGGGAGAAAGCGGAGGAACCCGATCGCCCCAATTGACGTCCGGAGACCGGAGAACAAGACGCCCTCATCTACGGGGAGCGGATCCGGATCTCCAACGTCGCGAGAACCAAGATCGGTTCTTTAGTTCCGATAAATTAAGGTTAGTGATCATCGTTACGTTTGTCAAATTAATCGGGGGTTTTCCGTGTTCTTGTAAGGTCGTTTTAATTGGTACATCGATCGCGGATTTTCGTCGGGTTTTGATCCATGTTTTATTCTCGTTCTTGATCGAGGGTGATCGATGGTTTTTATCGAGTTTAATCGATGATTTTTTTTAATCGGTTTCTTTTCATCGGGCTTCCGATCGACGTTTTGGTTGTCCGTCAATCGTTGGTTTAGTCATTAGAATTATCGTGTATTTATTCGGGAATTTTTGGGGATATTTCGTTGGAATATAGTGGGTTAACGGGAGGCCGCCGCCGCCGTTGTTAAACGGGAGGCCGCCGCCGTCGTTACCATGGTCGCGGGGTCTTCGCCGGAGTCGCACGGGAGCGAAAACGGAGAAGAAAACCGCGAAATTAGGGTTTACTGTGCTTGCCCGTACAGCGTGGTCCACGGGTCCAGGCGTGCACCCGGTGCACGCCCGCAGCGTCGGAAGCACAAGACCCGGCGCACGGTTTCGCGCACCGGCCCGGCCCAAGGCGCGCGGTGCACGCCTCATGCGTGCACCCGGCGCATGCCGCACGGCCACCCGACGCGCAGACCCGGTGCACGCCTCGCGCGTGCACCGGCCCGGCCCAAGACGCGCAGTGCACGCCTCCTGCGTGCGCCCGGCGCATGCCGCACGGCCGCCCGATGCGCAGACCCGGTCCACGGTTGCCCCTGTGCACCACCCGACAGCCCAAAGTTCGGTGGCTCTGTTCGGGTCCGTTTTTCCACCGTTTTGAGCGCCGTCTTCGCCGTTGGGATCACAATCTCTGTGGTTTTCTTGGCATGGCCACTTGGGATCTTTTTGGTCACAGTTTTATTATGTCGGGTGCTAATTTCGCCGACGCTCCGCGCCTCGACGAAATCGTCGGGGGCGCGCCGTCGGGTCTCTTTTCTCATCATTTCCGCCGTCGGGGCCTTCTTGGTTTTAACCATTGACGTCCCGAGTGGGCTACCGGTTGAGGATTGAGTTTTGTTGGATTTCCGTTAGCGATTTTGGGTTCCGACGGAGTTCGCGACGAAATAGTCGCGGTCCGGTTGTTGTTAGTCTTCGATGTTACCGGTTTGAGCTAAGTGTGCGGTGTTACTTGACGGTTTTGATTTGTTGGGTTTTTGATTGACGTCGCGATCCTCTAGGTGCAGTGATTTCGATTTTGGTGGGTTCATTGTTATAGTGGTTGGGACCACTGATGTTACCCGATTAGGGTGAGGTGTTAATTTGTGCCTTTGGTTGTTCCGTTAGGCCGCGTGAAGTTCCGATTGCTTAAGAGGGTCTTGGGAGCGGTCGTATATCATCATTCCAGGTAGGTACGGTTGCGATAAGTGCAACAAGTGCAGTAAGTGCATCTATCATCATTAAAGTGCTCTTAATTTATCTAACAAAGTAGATGGACAGTTTAACCTTTCGCATAATTGTATTTCAACTAACAATTGAAGCGGCTACGGTCGCGGTGCTCACTACACGCCGATCTCGGCAAATCCGTTTCGGATGCTGCACGTACACAGGCGGATTGGCCTCCGCATGGGTGTACTTTTCCGGAGAAGTGGTCTCTTTTGACCCGTGTACCTCACAAAGGGGTGGGAGCCGTGAGGACCTCTTCGCGCCCGCTGAAGATAGCACACCAGCACCTCGAAGAGGTTAAATGCATCAAAGAGGTGTTTACGCACGAGGGGAGACTTTAGTCTCCCCGACAGGTACTCTGGGGTTGGTGCCCAACTTAATTGATAAATCTGGGGTTGGTGCCCAACTTAATTGATAAATCTGGGGTTGGGGCCCAGCTTAATTATGTGCAGGGTTTTAGCGAAAGGTTCTGGTGTATTCGGTTTGCTCCTTATTCCTTATTGTTATTAGACATCTACTTTGTTTGTCACTGACATTACCCACTCCGTGACAGGTGTTACGAGGTGCGTTAGCCGGGAGGGCGGTGAGACTGCGTCGCGAGGACCGTAGTCAGATACTTGGGTTTATTATCTCATTTCCCTTATGCCTTATTTAATTAATTTGCTTGTGGATCGTATTAGCCGTGGACATGTATTACTTAGCGCTGTGGATGAGGTGTACTTTTATGCTTTGATGCTTTTAGTGATGTTTTCGTATGCGGCACGTTTTCATGACGAACCAAATGATTTCGAAAATGTTTTCTCAAAACGAAGTGCCGTGTGGGCACGGGTCTTGCAACCGTTGGTTTTATCCTTTCTAAACACTGATGCCGCTTTAATATTCCGCTTGAAAATAAAACAACAAGGTGTCGAGTGGACACCAGTCTTTTTAAACATTAGTTAAACTACTGTACTCTGTTTGACGATGTATGTCTATTGTATGGTTGATGGTTGAGGTATGTTGTTGTAAATGAGACGCCGTGCATATACAAAGGAGACTCTGTCCGTGGGCAGAGAGAATTTGTGTATGTGGCGGTCTGGCACGCACCGGGGATGAGGTTTAAGTTACCTTGTTAAGAAGAAAAAAAAAATAATACACGCAATTTTCCGCTTTGATAGACTCAAAAACCCCCGGGGGCGTGACACAGACCTTTTGATCCTAATTTGAAACTAATTCGCAATTCTGGTAGAACAATTAATCAATTAGAATATTCAAAAATTATTGGAAGCTTGATGTATGCCATGTCTTGTACTAGGCCTGATATTGCTTTTGTTGTTGGTAAATTAAGTAGATTTACCAGCAATTCGAATAATGAACATTGGCATGCTATCTATAGAATTTTGAAATACTTAAAAAAGACAATGGACTATGGAATTTTCTATAGTGGATATCCAACAGTATTAGAAGGTTATACAGATGCCAGTTGGATAACAGATCGAAAGGATCATGCATCAACAAGTGGGTGGATATTTTTATTAGGTGGAAGTGCGATTTCTTGGGGTTCCAAGAAACAGACATGTATAGCGGATTCTACCATGGCAGCAGAATTTATAGCACTAGCATCTGCTAGTAAGGAGGCGGAATGGCTAAGGAATTTATTATATGAAATTTCACTTTGGCCAAAACCAATGCCGCCGGTATCACTACATTGTGATAGTGAAGCTACGCTCTCAAGAGCATATAATCAAATATAAAATGGGAAGTCAAGACATATTGGATTAAGACATAGTTATGTAAAACAATTAATATCAGATGGCATAATTACCATCGATTTTGTAAGGTCAAGCCAAAATTTGGCCGACCCATTGACTAAGAGACTTCCAAGAGCATTGATATTTAAGACATCAATGGGGATGGGTCTCAAGCCCACATTACAAAATCACTAATGATAGAAACTCAACTTAACACTTGAAACATCATCGAGTCTTAAGTTTAATGAGCCAAAGTATATCATATGGAGTGATTGCAAGCACTATAATATAAAATTTTCATCCCATGTAAAGTGCTTGGTATCCGTATTGAAAATGAAGGTTGAGCAAATGAAACTCTTAATAGACCTATAGTAGTATTTTACTGAAGTGTTAAATACGAGACACTTCCGATAGAGTCTACCTATATGAATGTGAAGTGCGGTCGCTTCTAGGAGTTAAGGGCTTGACTCTGACAACATTCATGAAAACATGATGCAGACATAAGGCCATAAAAGTGTCGGCAATAAAATAGAGGCACTCGATTGATTATAATTTCTATGTGTGAGATATGTCCGGTTATTCAAAAATAATTGTTGGTTCAAAGACTCGTCTACCATTCAATTATGACTAACTTTGATGTGTCTTCACTAAGTGTAGGTTCAAGTTTTAATACACCTGCACCTATGCATAGAATTTTGTAAAGTTGTCAAGATTTTTTTTTATTCTTTTGATTCTTCTTGAATATATTTAGTTTTATTTTGATTTTGCATTTTGATGTATTTTAAAAATTAGTGGGGAATTGTAAGGACATTTTTAAAATAATATTGTTGATTTGTCTTTTGGCTTTTTGGTTAATGGATACAACTCTTAGTGAATGAACGCATCTCTTCATAAAGAGATATGTTTCTAATCAAAGGGTGTGACTCTTGGTAAAGAGTCACACCCTTTGAGATATGTTTCTAATCAAAGGGTGTGAATGAACGCATCTCTTAGTGAATGAACGCATCTCTTCATAAAGAGATATGTTTCTAATCAAAGGGTGTGACTCTTGGTAAAGAGATGTGACTCTTGGTAAAGAGGTGTGACTTTTAGTAAATGAATATGAACGGATGCGATCCTTAGTGAAAGGATATGACCTTTAGTGAAAGGGTTAGGCATGAAAAGACACAACTTTATAGTATGTCTCTTCATGAATATGTCCGTTGGAATTTATTCTCATATTCAATGAATTTGATCAAATAAATCAAAATGAAAAGTCACAATTTGAAAAGTCACTTAAGCACCCGTTCGTAGTCTATATAAATCCTTAGCGTTGACTACTGAAGTACGACAGTTGAAAAGAGTTGAAGTCTCCATTCATAATAATTTCTTTGTTGTTTCTTATTCTGTTTCTCTTTGACAACTTAATCGAGTGAGTGCTCAAAGGCCCAATTTCGTGTGTGCAAACGCAATTAGGATTTATGCTTCATTGTATCCTGGGAGGCTATTCGTTGACCTGTTGCACACCAAATTGATCAAACGGTGGGGATGGATTAAGCCTTAAAGAGAGTGGCTTTGCTACACGTCTTGAATCCCTTTTTCATCTTTCTACTTCATATACACTTTCTACACATTTGATCCAACAAATGGATCAACTTCTTCTAAGTTGGATTCTTTCTTCAATTACAAAAGCTGTTATGGCTCAAGTTGTGGGGTGTAATTAACACCTCTTATGAAGCTTGGAATGCTCTTCAGAAGATGTATTTATCACAATCAAGAGCTCGCATAATGCAAATGCAAACTTCAGCTTCAAAATACTAAGACATGCTCATTATTTATAACTGATAATTACTTGCAAAAGATGAAAACTATTGCTGACACTTTGGCAGCAACAATAAATCTAATCAATGAGCAAGTTGTGATTCTTAGGTATTCTGTAGAGCCCCAAATCTCCATGTAGCTTTTTCCCGTGAATCCACGATTTGAAACACCTGTTATTGGTGTGTCGGGCACGTAACGCATCAAATGGATGTGTTAGATGGACTCAGTGAGGTTCCTGGATCAAGCCTATCTTTCGGCTGCTTTTGCTGAATTTTAAAAGAGGTTTCAGGCTGATTGGAGGTCGGATTTGGATTCAGCGCGGAAAAATGCTTGAAAACGACTGTTTGCTTGTATTTTCCTAAGTCCGGATGCCCAAAAACGGGCTGCCGGAAGTTTTCTGTGGATTCGGGTGCATGGGGGAGGCCGTAGACCGGCAGGGTTCCACATGGCGGCCTCTCATTGGCCGGTTCACGATGCGCGGTCCACGAAGAGGCGCGGGGTGGCGCATGAACCTGGCGGAGGACACGTGGCGTTCCCTGATTTGCCGGCGCACATTGTGCGGTCCACGGAACCCCGCGCGGGTGCATAGACTGGGCGCGGGGACACGTGGCAGCCTGTGATAGGCGGGCTCATGCAGCGCGGTCCACGAAGGCGCGCGCCGGCGCCTCGGTATGCGTGCGTGTGTGGGGGGCAAGCGGCGCGGCCGGCGAGGCGCACGTGGGCGGTCGGCGGGTCGCGCGGGCGGGCCATGTGGCGCCCTGCGATTCGCGGGCGCCACCCACCCGCGTTGACGGGGGCGCGACACACGGCAGCGCCCGAGCGGCCTTGCACTGGCTGTTCGCTTTTCGAGACACGTGTCAAGCGCTGGCAGATTCGGGCGCTGGTCGGACGGATTCCGTGGGAAGCTTTTGTGCGCCCAACGGATTCGGGCGCCCGAAAGCTTGGGCCCGAATCCGTTTCCTTGGGCTTTTCGGGTTGGGCCTATAAATAGGCCCCTTAGGCCTTCTTTTGAGCACTTTCTGGGCTGTTTCACAGGGAGAGCTCTACAGAGATTTTCTTCCTCACTCAGTGTTGCATCTTGTGGAGGAGTTCCAGGATTTTTGGAGGACTCTACTTCGACGTCTTCTGCGATTCGGCGCACTGCGACGCTCCTTCCTTGGTGGCCTTTTTCGTCGCATTTCGGTCTGCGGACTCCCCTTGGCTACACCAAAGGATTTTTCGGGTGATTCTTACGCCTACATTTTCACGACAGGTAGGGCTACGATTCTTGTATTTATAGTTTCCCTCCATTCTAAGGTTTTCTTAGGTCTTTCGGACCATCTTGTGACCCTATTTTCTGCGGTGAGATTTCGGACAGCATTGGAGTGATTGTGGGTTTTCTTGGCCCACGAGCATCGGAATGAAGAGTGTGAGTACTCATTTTACATCTACTCGTCGCGAGGAGCTCCGTCGTGATTTTTCTGGAATTTTTGGAGATTGCTTCGAAGGTGACAATTCTACTTTTTCTGGACTGAAAGTTACAGAGTATTGATTGTGGAAGTTTTGGACTCGCAGCGGTGTTTTATTTGTATCTTGGCCTACAGGTGTCGGAACGGGACGTGCGAGTACTCGATTCGCATCTACTCGACGCGATGATCGCAGCGGTTATTTTTTTGGATTTTTTCGAGATCATCTCCCAGGTAAAATTAACTGTTTTCTGGACTAGATTGTGTGGATAGCGGTAGCGTGTGATTTTGGGTTTAATTGTGCGCCGTGTGGGTCATCATTGCAGCTTTTGCGGTGTGCCGTGGTTTACCTGGAGTGAGGGCGTGTTGGGATCCGTGCTTCACGACTGAGGTGGGTGATTATTGTGGACCTCATATTTTGACTTACTCACTAGGAATATTAGAGTGATTCCCGTTGTTGATTGCCGACTAGTACATTGTGGGTAACATGCATGCATGTATAGATTGGACATGTGCTATGTTAATACTTAGTGTTCTTATGAGATCTATTATTATCCTGGATTAGCACGCTCTAATTAATGTGAGAACAACGATACCTGTCTTTCTTTTATCACCATGAGGACACTATAGGCCACCTTTTTCTGCTACACTATCATGCTGGAATTTGACTTAGGAAAAATCATGTTTTCTACTTTTCTCCTTTTTATTTTAGACTCACGATACTTGTAGCCCGGGTGCGAGCAGGGGGTTTGGGATAGTGTAGTCGGATTCTTAGGGTCTGGGACAGGCTGGACTTGATGGCAGGGTATTGCGGCGACCGCGGACTTTGGGCGGTTGACCGGATGGTGACTTGTGCATCGGATTAGGGATGACAGGTTGGACTTGACTGGGGATTTATGGGGTATTACGGCGACCGCGGACATTGGGCGGTTGACCGGACGTTTACTATTGCATCAGATTAGGGGGATCGAGTTTTCTTTAGTGGATGGGTTTTCCACTTGAGCATAGTCGTGATCCAGTCCTGCTATATTCCGATACTTGTGACTTACTACTTTACTCGTGTGGGTC
The DNA here is from genome assembly GCA_029204045.2 of Tillandsia leiboldiana. Lineage (NCBI taxonomy): Eukaryota > Viridiplantae > Streptophyta > Magnoliopsida > Poales > Bromeliaceae > Tillandsia > Tillandsia leiboldiana. The sequence goes on along the minus strand of CM055069.1, from coordinate 40,183,330 downwards.
GCTCCCCTCGAGTGCCACTCCGGAGTGTGCGACGGACAGTCTTTGATTTCTTGAGACTCATTCTTTACATCGTTGTTATGCGTAGGCTGGCATACCCGATGAGGCCGGCAGAGCAGGCAGTACCGATTTTTACCGGTGATTGGATTGGGGTTATTTAGGCAGACACATATACTGATGCATACAGTTAGTTATTTTTCTTGACACGACATTTAGAAGCATAGTAGTGGTAGCTTTATTTTTTTTATCAGCAGTTATGTTTATAGCTTACCACCTCTCCTTCCCCTTTTGCCTCTGGTAGACCTAGTGGGCACGTCAGAGTTTGAGGCTTAACCCACTAGGGGAGGCTACTGTTTTTATAATAGTTCTCACCCCCATTCTTGTTGTCTTTTCTTCCCCCTTTGTTTTGCAGAGTCGTCTATGGGAGCTGCTGGGCCATCAGCGGCGGATCGAGGTAAGAGAATTGCTGACTAGATAGATGTAGTGGCCCCGATCCCCGTGCAGCTTTTCCCCATGATCCATGCTGTGGAACACCTAGTATTGGTGTGTCGGACCCGCAACGCGTCAAATGGACGCGTTGGACGGACTCTGTGAGGTTTCTGGATCAAGCCTGCCTTCCGGCTGCTTTTGCTGAATTTTTAGAAAGGGTTTCAGGCTAATCCGATACCGGATTTGGATTCAACACGGAAAAACGCCGAAAATCGGCTATTTACTTGTATTTTTCGGAGTCCGGTTACCCAAAAAGGGACCCCCGGAAGTTTTCTACGCATTTTGGTGCATGGGGGAAGCTGTGGACCGGCTGGATGCCACGTGGAGGCTTCGGATTGGCAGGCGCATGCGGCGCGGTCCACAGAGAAGGCACGGGTGCATGGACCGGGCGCGGGGGACACGTGGCAGCCTCGGATTCGCGGGCTCACGCAGCGCGGTCCACGGCATCGAGCGGGTTGGCGCATGGACCGGGGCGGGCCATGTGGCGCCCTGTGATTGGCCGGCGCCACCCACCCCACCAACCCCGGGCTCGCCAAGTAGCGCGAATCCACTGGCCCCGCACACGCTGTCCGCCGTTCAGGACACGTGTCGGGGCCAGGGCGATTCGGGCGCTGGTCGTGGGCCGGGCCGGGGCACGTTTTTGGGCACTGTAGCCGCCCAAATTGTTTCGGGCACCCGAAATTGGGGCCCGAAAGCCCAATAGCTTGACTTTTTGGTTTCTTTTGGTGGGGGCTATTAAATAGGCCGGTTTCTTGGGCCTTTAGCCCCTTTTCCCGAGCCCTTCTGCGACTGATCCCTCTAGCAAAGTTGATCCTCATCTTGTGCTGCTTCTTTCGAGGGAGTTTCAGAATTTTTGGAGGGCACGACATCGACGGCTTCGGCGAATCGGCGCAGTGCGCCGTTTCTTCTTCGGTGGCCCATTTCCGTCGCGTTTCGATCCACGAGGTCCACAGAGCTACTCCGAAGGAATTTTTGGACGATTTTTGCGGCGTCCGTTTCACGAGAGGTAGATATCCGTTTTTTATGATTTCCTCTCCTCTCAGTTTTGGGTTTTTATTGGGTTTTCTGGAACATCTTTGAACCCCTTTCTTGCTGGTGGTTTTTTTGGACAGCGGAGACTTGTCGGATTTTTATCTCTGCGGTCGGGTATTGGATTTCGATATGTGAGGGCTCGATCGACATATACTCTTCGCGAGGATCGCCGTCATATTTTTATTGGAATTTTTGGAGGTTATATCGCAGGTGGGAATTAAGCTTCTTTGGGACAGATTTTTCAGCCGTGTATGTGTTATGGGAATTTTGACTTATTGCAATGTTTGGACCATATCTTTGTACCCAGGAGGAGTTTTTGGGTGTTTTTGGGCCCATTGGAATCGTGGGAATCTGAGGATTTGTCCCCATTCAGTTTCAGCCTTTTTGGATCTTGGATCGACGTGCGCTTCAGGTGGGTTGCTTCGTCTCCAAAACCGTGGACGGTTCTCTAACTCTATATTGTTAGTGAGCATGCATTATGTGAGCAGTATTAGAAAGCATGTTGTATCAGATAGGATTTTCTAGTGTGGTGATTCTGATCAGGTTGATTATTACTTCCTATCTGTGTTGATTAAATGTTAGTATTGGACTTGACCTAGCACCCTGTCATATGTTGCATGTTTTAGCCAGACTAGTAGAAAACTCCAACTTGGGCTAGGTTTATTTATGCTTTAGACATCCACACACTCTACTCCATTCCTGGACATAGTGTTTTCCTCGCCCGGGTAGTGGGCTGAGTGGTCGGGATTTCTCTTAGTGTGGGATGCATGTTACACTCGTGCTTGGGGGCAGAGTGGAGTCTGATAGATGTAGATGGTCTTATATTTGTGGTGGGAGCCGTTTGGGTAAACGGTGGTCCCGGGATGTCATGTTTCTCTGTTTTATGTGTCGTCACTGTGTTAGTGACAGTGGTATATTAGTGATAGCAGGACCTAGAACCTAGACTGTTTTTGGAGACACATAATTTCTGTAAACTAATGTTTTCCTTCCAAATTTCGAGGGGTCGCAAGAGCCTGTTCTTGTATGATTTGGGTGAAGGCAATAGCCCTTCGGGGTTTGGAAAATAAAACTTATTTGAACTGATTTTATTAAAGAACTAAAATATATTAAATTGGGTTTCTCATATTAAAATAGTTTTCAGTAATAACTGTCATCTTTTATTACAAACTTCCTCACCCGAGAGAGTTTGGGTGACCTGGGTTCTAGGGGTCGTTCCCTTATTTCGGGACGAAAGCTACGGGGGCTGTACCTGGAACCTGTTATTGTTTGATAGGGTTGTAGGTGATGGTCTCCCGGAACATTCGAACCCTGGTTGGTTTCTTCCGTATATTTTACCGAGGGAGTTGTTTTTTCCCGAACTGTAAGGGGCCGAGAACTTCGAAAGGCGGAGCCTGGAGTCTGTTCTTGTTTGATTGGGGTTCTATGCACCGACCTAACGGGGTTTCCGAACCCTTATGGTGTCAGTCCGTTCTGTGTCATCTGTGAGTTGGTGTTCTGCGTTGGGGAGCCGTTGGGTGGACGGCAGTCCTAGTTGTCGAGTTTTTCCAGCTAGTGAGTTAGAGATGTGTTTTGGGCACTGTTGATCTTGTTGATCATTGATTTGGATTATAGCCTGCATGAGCCACATTGAGCTCGACAGAGATGCGCTGATACTTTCCTCGGTGGGGTCGCGCCCCTCAAGTGCCACTCCGGAACTAAGCCTGTTACTTTGCTATCGCGACTTGTCAATGCAGTCCCTCTGGCTGGGCTAGTTTTGGCAGTCACGGACACCCTACGTAAGTCCAGTCCTCCGTGGATGTAATGGCAGTAGGTGGGCGCAGGTTTGACTGGACCCCATGTGGCAGTCACTGTGATTGGGTTGATTTAGTATTTGGGTTAGAGCCGATGCATCATTTTCATCTGTATCACCTTTTGACCATTGTAGATAGAGGCATGATAGCTGTAGACTCTTTCCAGCTTATCCTTACATTATTACAGTTTTCCTGTTATCTTATGCCTCTAGTAGACTTAGTGGGCAGACCGTCGGGCTTGGTGGCGGTACCCACTGAGAACTACGTGTTGGTTTAGTTCTCACACCCGCTGGGGGGGTTTTCTCCCTCCCCTTCCTCTTTCCTCTCCTTTGTTTTGTAGAGTCTTCTGCGGGTGTTGCTGATTCTTCTGTTGCTGATCGAGGTGAGGGAGTCGCGAGCTAGTTCCCTACCCGTCCTTGGAGTATAGCTGTACCCCTTTTTGGAGCTTAGTAGTACAGTCTGCTAGATTATTATGGTTGTTAGTTACTTTTGAGAGTTTTATTTTTTTTTGAGAGACTTTTGTAGTGAGGTTCAGACTTGTACTATTTGATAGTTGTATTATTTCTTATTTCAGTAGTTTACTTTTCAGCTTTGATATCTATATAGCTATAGTATCCTTCTTTTTGCAGGTTAGGCGCTTCGTCTATACGGGGCTTCCCGTATGGGCGGCGGATCTGTTGGTGGGACCGGGTCGCAGTTTCGACCCCGGGGCGTGACAATAGATCTTCCACCCGACAGTGTGCTAGCTGAACTTTTGATGTACCCCTATCTTCTCAGACAGTTGTATTTGTATCTTTATTTTTGGGTTTGGTTTTAGCCAGCTGTTTGTATATTTTTGGTGAGCTGGGAGAGACACTTGTACTTATTTATAGTTGTACTTTACTTTATTTCCAGCTTCAGTCTGAGATGTAGTAGTTTTAGTTCAGCTCTGTTTTTATGCTTTTTTATTATCTTTTATATCTGAGCAGGTTACCGACGCTTTGTGTACACGGAAAATTTCGTGTGCATGGCGGATCTATGGACGGACCCGGATTCTGGTTTACACCCGGGGCGTGACATATTCTCACTAGTTTAGGCCCTCAGTATGACTATTTTGTGGTCTCTATAACTATGCGCACTGAGCCTCTTACTCTCAAAGATATTACAAGTATGCTTTTCACACATGAATCTCGACATGAGCAACAATATCTACATGAAACTATACCAAATATTGCTTCACGCAATAATCATTCCACCAATGCCAAATTTGTATGAAATTCGGTCATAGTGCTCTCCAATGCTACCATCAATTCAATCATAGCTACAACTCCGACAATCCTTCACAACTCAATGCTCTTTTTGCAATCCCCACGACTATGCAAGACCCTTTTTGGTATGTTCACTACAACAAAATTATGTTATAGCGACATTTTTAAGTATTTCTAAAATTTTTAAAAAATGTCGCTGATAAAAATACCGACACTTATTATTAGTATCGCACTTATTATTAGTGTCTATAATCTAATTTTGAATATAGGTGGAATATAAATATGGCACTTGTATAGAAATGTCACAAAAATATATTCATATAATCTAACCACCAAACGGTTGATATGAACAACCTTTCACTTCAAAATGAATATCATGGGCCGGACCAAGTCACCGCTGGAAATGGTGAGCCCCTTCCAATTCATCATATTGGACAATTGGACAATCATTTCTTTCCTCTAGTTATTTTCGTCCACTTAAATTAAATCATGTCCTTCATGTTTCCCATATTACTAAAAATTTAATCAGCGTTTCTCAACTTATATTTGATAATAATGTTACTGTTGAATTCACTTGCTCTCATTGTTTTGTTAAGGACCTTAATGTGATTCTCAAAGAGATACAAGTTCTCTCCAAAAATGTCATTTTCTGATCCACCCCTCACCAAATCTTCTTGGATCCTTGATCGGAGAACAAACTTCCATTGATGTTTGGCACAATTGTCTAGGCTATCCGTTCGAGTCCATTGTTCGGCACCTTCTCTATGCCCACTCTCTTCCTATTTTAAATAATATAAATGTGTCTTTTTGCTCATCATGTCAAATGGGTAAACGCCATAAATTGCTTTTTTCTAATTCAGATTTTGTTTCAAAGTCTTCTTTAGAATTAATATTTTCTTATATATGGTCCAGCGTTGATAGTTTCAAATAAAGGGTATCGCCATTTTATTCATTTTTGTTGGCAAAGTACTTATTTTATTCTTTTTATCTGTGTGATGATAAAAAAAAATATTTAAAAATTTATAGACTGAATAGCCAATATATCCAGAAAATTTGCGGATCGGATGCGCAGATCGGATCGGATGCACGATCGGATCGAGATTCGCAGATTAGATTGGATGCGAAGATCGGATGGGATGCGAAGAGGGTTACCAGAATTCTCTTTTATGTCCACACTTAAAAATTCCGAAAACATTGGTAGAAATCCAAAGAACGTATAGAGAAAAAATAAGAAAAAATGAAAAAGAAATCTCTATTTCTTTCGTTATTTCTTTTCATATCCAAACATGTAGAAGGGGTTCTATATATAAATTATTAAGACTCTATTTCTTTCGTTATTTTTTTTCGTATCCAAAATATAGAAGAAGTGTTTCCATATATAGATTATTAAGACCCCTTAAGATCTCACATAGAGATATGAGAATATCGGTTAAGATATAAAAAATATATAACTTATCATCCTGTGGGATAAATCCTAACCTTATATATATCCTTAACATATAAGGATAAATTTCGATCTTATCCTTAACACAAAAGAATAAATCTTAATCAACATCTCATGTGGATTGGGTCGAATTAGAACCGATCAATGTGGACACAACACATGACAACAATTGATCACTTTACAAAGTAGATTTAGTTCTTTCCAATGCATTGTAAATCTGATAATCTTTCCATCTTTAAAAAAATTCAAGTCTCATGTAGAAAATCAATTCAGTTGCAAAATTAAAAACTTCCAAAGTGATTGAGGTGGGGAATCAATAAAGATTATAAATCCTCAGTTCTTCCGAGCCCCCGTGGAGGCTTCCCAGGCGTCCCGAGCCGACGTGGCGTGCGTTCCTTGCTTTGTGCATCTTCTTTGAAATTTCTCTCTTCTTCTTTGAATTTAACCATGTGTTTGCACATGGGTTGTCTGCGGGGAAACCGGCATAGGAGAAGAGAGGAGAGAGAGAGAGAGAGAGAGAGAGAGAGAGAGAGAGAGAGAGAGAAAGAGAGAGGAAAGTGGCTTCATGTGCTTCCCCCCCCCCCCTCTGCACATGGGCTTTATGTGCTTCCCCTCTAACCGGTACCCCCCCCCCCCCCCCCCCCCCCTTCCCTCTACGTGTGTCGTCTTCTCAAGAGCCGAAGCCGGCCCCCACACCCACCCAACACAAAATATATAATCCCCCCCTCTCTCTCTATATCTCTCATTCTCTCCCCTTTCCCGCTGCGCAGGCAGCGCCCGCCGCTGCGTGCGCCTGCTGCTGCGTGCAGCAAGCGCGCAGGGGCGCGCGGCTTCCGTGCAGGGGTGCCGCGCGGTGCCGAGCGTCCTGAAGACTCCGCCGAATCTCACAGCAACCTCACTAGCATCTCATCGCAACCTCCGTGCGCTCTGATCCTCTCCGCGGCCATCCCACAGCACGCGCACACCCACACGCACGGACGCACGCATGACAAGGTCCCGCGCGACGAAACTCCAAACTCGCAGCAACCAAGCAAAAGATGGAAGGAAAAAATCCAATTAAGCTCAAAGCATCATAATCCATCATCTGATCCATCTAACGGAGTCCAAAAAAATCAAACTATAAAAATCTGCCAACTTACCTCATGTACAGTCAACGCGCGCGCGGCTCCGTCCGGTTCCAAGCAACAGACCACAGCACACTCTCCAACCTCTCTCACTCTCTAACTGTCCTTCTTTTCCTTTTCTTTTCCTTACTTTTCTCCTTTCTTTCCTTGATTCGTGTAGAGAAGAGATGAGGAGGGGTCTTTAAATAGAGAAGATAAGAGTTAGCAGGATCAACTAGGGGTTTGGGGAGGTGAAAAGACCAAACTACCCATAAAGAAAAAAAAACACTAAGTAGCATCCAAGTTGAGCCCGCGCTTGCTGCGCGCCCGTGCCCTGCGCGGCGCCCGGGCAGCGCCCGCGTGGCGCCATGCGCGTCTGCGCGCGCACCTGCGCAGCATCCAAGTTGAGCCCGCGCGGTGCCCTCAGCCGGTCCACCTCCTCGCAAAGACCACAACTAACCCCCCCCCCCCCCCCCCCCCCCCCCCCCCACACACACACACGAATCACCAACATCAACACCAAGCTCATTTCAAGCTCTCTCTCTCTCTGACTAAAAACTGCAAAGCACATTCCAAGCGGTTCGACGCACGCTTGCTCCGCTCGGCACCACGCGGCTACTAGCGATAGATTCGCGCCGTCAAGACGATCAAAACTCTCTTTTACTTCCCTTTAATTCCTCTTCTTTTTCTTCTTTTTCTTCATTAACCCATTCCTCTGTTTGAGGAAAATTTCTCTGTTTCACATTGGAGAAGGTGATGACGTGGCAAGCTAATTAATTAAGGAATGGTGCATGGTGTATGGTGTAAAGTGAACAAGAATCCCAAATCCACCCTCCAACACCAACACTAAGTCCAATCAATACACCCAATTTAATTCCCTTTTATTCTTTACACTTCCATTCAATAATTTCCCTCAGACCACTACTGAGCTAATTAATTAAATCCATTAAATTAATTAATTAATCCATCAAATGCCAACTTTAAGTCACTTTTTGCCTTCGGGGCCTCCGCACCAGTTCGAAACCTCCCGAACTCCGCTGTAATCTGAAAATACACATGTCCACAGCTTTTCCAACTCAAAAAGCTCAACTGTGGAGTCGGTGTGCTCAATCCAAAAACCAGCTCCAAAATTGCCAGTTCCAACTCACTTTTCGCCCTCAGGTCCTCCGCGTCAGTCCGGGACCTCCCGAACTTCGCTGTAATCTGAAAATACACATGTCCACAGCTTTTCCAACTCAAAAAGCTCAACTGTGGAGTCGGTGTGCTCAATCCAAAAACCGGCTCCAAAATTGCCAGTTCCAACTCACTTTTTGCCCTCAGGTCCTCCGCGTCAGTCCGGGACCTCCCGAACTTCGCTGTAATAATACAATACACCTGTTCCAAGTGTTTCCCAATTTTTTCCTGCACACCACGGTGGAGTCGAGGCTTCCCAAACCAATCTTTTATCGGCGCACAATGCCCGAAAAACCCCGAATCAAGCTGGGGCTTCCGTGTAGATCCGAACCAACCCAAAAAAAGAAGAAAAAAAAAAGGAATTTTTTTTTTTTTTGTCTCACCTGTCTTTCACACTATGGTTTGGCACAAACAAGTGGAGCACATCGAAAGCTAAAAATTAACTTTCAAAAGCCAACCCTACCTTTTACACCCAAAGAAGAGAGAGAGAGAGAGAGGCCTCACAAAGGTCTAAGCATTGAACATTTGGCAACATTGTACAAAGGAGAGAATAAAATAAGATAAGTTAAAAAATTACATAAAACTAAAGGTGATTAATTGTTCTGATTCTATATATTCAACCATACAGTACCCAAATGTAAAGTGGATTATATTATGAAGAATTACTTTGTGGAAGCAATTTTGTGTGAGGAATTATTTTGTGTTAATAATTATTTCTGTACTTTGAAGGATTACTTTGTGTTAGGAATCCTTTTGTGTGAATGATTACTTTTATACTTTGACTATTTATTTGTAAGTTTAGTTCCTTACTATGATGGTCCTTTTTGTTTAGCTTGCTTATGTTCCTTTGTATTTATTTTGCTTTTATCTTATACCTGTGTTTGTGGACTACATGATTATTTCGTAGGTTAGGTAATATTTACCAAAAAATATAAAATAAAAAATAATATTTATTAAAAAAATTATAACCGCGGCGCAGCGCGGGTACTTCACTAGTATAGAATAATTTCTAACTTTCTTAAAAATTATGGTATAAATCATAGGATTTCTTGCCCATATATTCATGAGCAAATTGGTGCCGCTGAAAGACATCATCGTCATATAATTGAAACTGGGTTGTCACTAATAGCAAAAGCCTCTATGCCTCTCACTTATTCGGATGATGCATTTGAACATCTGTTTATTTAGATGAACCTACAACCTTACTTGAGCCAAATTCCTACTCTAAAAAGCCAAACAATATCCAAAATGGAGAAGTGCTATGGAAGCCGAGTATGCTGCTCTACATAATAACAGCACATGGACTGTGGTGACCCAGATCTCCGCAGGGCTTCTACAGTGCGATTAGCAGCTTCCGGAGGCCTATGTGGCATGTCGGCGGTGTTTCTGCACCAATTTGGACTCAAGTGATGGACTTCGGGTGTATAATGGATCACGTGAGTGATCGGAGGACCCCGTCGGATGTTTAGGTGTGGTTTCGCGCGAAATGGATATTAAAATTGGACTCAGCGCGGAATTTGAGTAAAGAACACTTCTCCGAGAATTTTCGGCAAATTTTAGAAGTGGAATTTGGCAAATCGGACTTCGGATTTGGATTCAGCGCGCGAAAACGATCGAAACGGGCTATTTATTTGTATTTTTCGGAGTCCGGATGCGAAAACGCGCATTTCGAGGTTTTGGGTACTGTTCCGGCCGGCCGGGCATCGCCGGCGGCGGCGGCGGGCGGCGGAGCGCGGCGGTTGGCGGCGGCGGAGGCGCGCGGTCCACCGCGGAGGTCGTGCACCGGGCGGAGGACGCGTGGCGCCTTCTGGTTGGCCGGCACAGCGGGCGCGGTCCACGGAGGAGGCGCGGGTGCACGGTGGACCGGGTGCGGACACGTGGCCGAGCGTGGTTGGCGGGTCCTGGTGCGCGCGGTCCACGCGGCAGCGGCGGCTGCCTCGGGATGCGTGCCCGACACGGTGCCGCGGGCGGTGCAGCCGCGCACGTGGGCGCAGCGTGGGCGCTGCCGGGCGACGTGGGGGGCGCCACGTGGCGCCCCGTGGTTGGTCGGGCGCAGCCGCGCACGTCCGCGTGTCGGGACACGTGGCGTCGCGCGGTTCGCGGGCGCGCGTGCGCCGGGCGCGGGGAGCAGTGCTGGGCCACGTGGCACTCCCTCGTTGATTCGGGCGCGCACAGTGTTGGGCCGGGCCCAACACTGTAGCCGCCCGAAACCTGCGGGCGCCCGGAACTTGGGCCAAAAGTCCAAAGTGTTGGACTTTCGGGCTGAGCCTATAAATAGGCTGTTGGCTGGGGCTTTCTGCCCCCTTTCCCGAGCTCCCCTGCCCTTGGACCCTTTAGCAAAGTTGGAGCTCCTTGTGTTGCGCATCTTCTGGCTGAGGCCCGGATTTTTTGGAAGCCGCGGCGTCGACGACTTCGGCATCGGAGCGCAGTGTGGCGATTTTTTCATCGGAGGCCCGTTATCGTCGCAGTTTGATCTGAGAGGTCTACAGAGCTACTCCGTCAGTATTTTTGGACGATTTTTGTGGCATTGGAATCACGAGAGGTACGTCTTCGACTTTCGTGTTGATCATCTTGCTGGATTCAGAGTTTATGTCACGGTTTTCGAGGCATTTCTAAGCCGCTGTTTTCTGGTGGAGTTTTTGGACAGCGGCCCCTTGCCGGAATTTTATCTCCGCACCCGAGTGTCGGATCGAGATGAGCCTATACACTTTTTGGATCTACTCGTCGCAAGGATTATCATTGTATTTTTCCAGGATTTTTCTGAGGCTTGCCCGAAGGTATACTATTCCCCTTTTATCTGTGTTTGAGTTTACAGTTGTGTGGTTGTGAGTGTTTGCGCACCTGTACTGTGGAATTTGTAACTCGGCCTACGGGGCTCGGATTTGGGCGTGCAGGTACCCGTTTCGAAGGTCTCGACGAGACGCTCGCTGTGATATTTTTATTGGAATTTTTGGAGTTCGTTTTACAGGTGAAAATTTCGCATTAAGGCGACTGTTCCCAGCAGATTTGTGATGCTTGGATTTTATGGAATTAAGTGTAACTTTGGGTTGTGTTTTTGTACCCAGGAGGTATTGATCACTGTTCCTGTATTGTTGGATTGGTGGGTGTGTAGAGATATCTGTTTCTGGACTTTCTCAGCTATGCGACTCCGGACAGTTAGCATTTTCAGGTGGGTGGCCTTGTCTCCAAGATTGATGGACTGTGCTTTAAATCTGCTATAGTAGGACTATGCATGATAGTGAAATGTTTGTGCAGCATGTTAGAAGGTAGGAATTGCTATTCCTTGTATTATCTGATGGTATTGTCATCTCCTTGCTTTCTACCATCTGTAAGTTATAGTTATTGGAACTTGACCTAGCACCGCGTCATATGTTGCATGTGTAACCAGACTAGTAGAAAACCCTCACTTGGGCTAGGGTTATTTTGCTTTAGACATCCACACTTCTATTTTCCTGGACATAGTGTTCTTCCTCGCCCGGGTAGTGGGCCGAGTGGTCAGGAGTTATCTTTTAGTGTGGGATGCATGTTACACTCGTGCTTGGGAGCAGAGTGGAGTCTGGTAGATGTAGTTAGTGGTTCATCTGTAGCGGGAGCTGTTTGGGTAGACGGCGGTCCCGAGATGTTTTATTCTCTTGTTTTATCTGTCGCCGCTGTGTTAGTGGCAGCGGTGTTACGGAATTTGAGTTGGCGTAGTTTCGTGAAAGTCTCAAGTCTTGAAGATTGAAGGTGAAGAAAGTTGGATCATTTAACTCAATCTCAAGAAAGAAGAATTCAAAAGGATCAGGTATGTTTAACCTAAGATTTTGTGTGATCCGAATACTTCTTGTAGTGTAGAAACACTTGGAAGAATCTTTCATTGCATAAAAATCAAAAACTGGAGTTGTTCGATCCGGATCCTGAAGGTGGTTTGTTCATACACCAGTTCAATCCGGATCGTAGCCTCTCTTGATCCGGATCCCGAACACTGAGTTTACCATCTTCCTTGAACGATCCGGATCAGGCTTCACAATCCGGATCCCGAACGTTGATGTTTGGTGAACTGTATGAACGATCCGGATCAAGCACTTCGATCCGGATCCCGAACCTTCGTTTTTCTGGAATTACCTGACTCGTTATGACGATCCGGATCACAGCTAATCCGATCCGGATCGCCGTCCGTAAAATTTCCAGAAATGTTAGGTTTTTGATTCTTATCTCCTTCCTAGGGTTTCTAACCTATAAATAGACCCTATGATTCATTTCCTAGGGAAAGCCGAAAATCCAAATAGCCGTCATTTTCATATATCATCTCATACGGCTCTAGATCCACATATAGAGAAGAAAGGAAATCATTAGAGAATACTCTATGTTTCTTCATCTATATTGATTAGTTTGATTCTAGGTTTTCATACTCACATCTTGAGTTGAATCAAACTAATGAATACTTAGATGGTATTTCCGATCTATCTTTGATCTAAGTATTCGGCGGATCATCACCACCCAAAAACAACGATTTACCCCAAAAATCGGCGCGTGGATTCGCGTGTCCTTGTGGATTCAAGGTTCAACCGCTCTCGTGGATTCGGAGCGAGGCACGTTCGTGGATTCGAAGGGTGCTATTGGGTGAAGACCGTGGATTCGGTCGGACGTCGTGGATTCGACGTTGGACGCCGTGGATTCGGCGTTGGGCGCAGATCGTGGATTCGAGAAGCGTCGTGGAGCGAGCGGAGAAGATCCTCTAGGAGCCTATGGAAAAGGTTGAGTCGTAAGTGTGTACGGTAAATCACCTTGTACGTGTTTTAATTCTAGTGGATTTCTGCCGTGTTATCGGTCCCGTGGTTTTTTACTCCGGTGATGGAGTTTTCCACGTAAAAATCTTGCGTATTATTTTTATTTCCGCATTGGGTTTTTATCGCAACGATTTTTTGAGTGTTTATACGTTTACACCTATTCACCCCCCTCTAGGTGTTTTTTCCCCTATTTAGATCCTTATTACATATAACCCAACAAGTGGTATCAGAGAGGGAATAGGGTTGTAAATAATGGTTGAAGGTGGAAACATCAACCGACCCCCGTTCTTCGATGGAACAAATTATGCGTACTGGAAAGTACGGATGAAAGCCTTTTTAATTTCCATCGACGAACGGGTGTGGCAATCAATTGAATTAGGATGGTCTAATCCAACTGAATTTATTGGTGATGTTCGCACCTTAAAACCTAGGTCGAAATGGACCAAGGAAGAGTTAGATTCATCTTCTTACAATGGCAAGGGAATTAATGCTATTTTTAATGCCTTATCTCAAACTGAATTCTCTCGCGTCTCGGCATGTGAGACTGCGAAAGAAATCTGGGATGTTCTTCAGGTTACACATGAGGGAACTAACCTCGTGAAGATTCAGAAACTGCAAATGCTTACGAGCAAGTTTGACTCTATCTTAATGGCAGAAAATGAATCTTTCACGGACTACTATACACGATTGCAAGACATCGTAAACTCATGTGCTAATCTGGGAGAGAAGATTCCAGAATTTAAGATTGTAAGAAAGATCTTAAGAACTCTTCCTGAACGATTTCGCCCAAAGGTTACTGCCATTGAAACTATTAAACACCCGGACGAAATACGTGTAGAAGAATTAGTTGGTTCATTACAAACTTATGAAATGACATTTACTACTAACAATTCTTTTGGAAAGGCATCCACTTCTAAGTCTTCAAGTTATGCGTTGAAAACAACTAAGGAAGAAGACGCGGATACATCCCCCTCAGACGATGACGAGAACCTTTCTATGGAGGAATTTGAGAAGCAGCTCGCTCTCTTGACAAGGAAGTTTCGCCGCAACTTTCGAAGGGGTAATTCAAGTAAATCTCCATTCTTCGGAAAGTCGAACAAAGGCAAGGGTACTGCAAGTTACAAGTCAAGAAAGCAAGAGAACTTCTCAAAGGATAAGAAAAGTTCAGAGGGACAACTACAATGCTTCAAATGTCGAGGCTACGGCCACATTGCAACGGAGTGTCCTAACAAGTATCCGGCAAAGAAGAAGGCGATGCAAGTCGTCACTTGGGATGACAACTCAACGTCAAATGAGTCGTCTTCGAGTGATGAAGAAAAGAGCTCCACCGCATTCCACGCGTCCGTATCTTCACCCTTCATGTGCTTTATGGCAAGTACATCCGAGTCGTTGTCCAACTCCACTGTTGAAAAGAATGCAACGGACAACGAATCGGATGATTCGGAAGGTGAAGATTTTGCTCTAGCCTACCACAGACTTTTGAGGGATTCAAAGAAAGTGGCTAAGCAAAACAAGAGTTTGAGAGGGAGAGTGCATGATCTCGAAGAAGAAGCAAAAAGAGCGACTTCTCTCTCAAACGCTCTTGAAGTGGAAAGGGAAAACCTGATAAAGGCAAATGTTTCCCTTCAAGAGTCCAATGAGCAACTTGAGAAGGAACATACAAATCTGGTGGATAACGCGAATCACTTCTCAAAGCTCTACAACGAGGCTCGACAGGATAACCTGGAAATGACAAAGACCATTTTCCAACTCAAGAATGACTTACAGCGATTCTCTTCAGGAAGGAGTAAGTTGGATAGACTTCTTGGTCTTGGTCAATCAAATCGGTTCGGCCTCGGATACACTCAAACTGGAAACAGTCCAAGTTCGAGTGAGACAGTTTTTGTGCCTCAGTCGGTATCTCCTCCTCCGACACCGGAATTCAAGACAAACAACGACAACAAACCTACTTCATCCTCTTTGGGATCGTCAAGATCTAAGGTATGTTTTCGTTGTGGTGTTTCAGGGCACATAAGAAGATATTGCAAGACGGGAGTCGAACGCTCATCTCAAGGACCTCTTGCAACAACTACCAAAAAGGCTCCTCCACGAAAATCAAAGCAAAACTTTTCAAATGAAAAGAGACTTGGTAGTTCATCGCGCAAGACGATTTCATCAAGGAACAACAATCGCTATTACAAGACGCCTTCACCTAGGCATATAACTTCACGACCATTACCGACGCACTCCAAAAGGGTTTGGGTGCGCAAAGGTGAAATTTTCCCTTGTCTTGTTTCCAATGTTTCCTTGCATGCATATGATAGTTCGTCTTGGTATCTGGATAGCGGGTGTTCCCGTCACATGACCGGTGACAAAAATAGTTTTCAAAATCTTGAGAAAATCTCCGGAGGACACGTTGTTTTCGGAGACGGTCGATCTTCCAAAATTGTTGGAAAAGGGACGGTAGCTATTCCAGATGGCCCGATTTTGAAAAACGTCTTATTTGTTGATGGCCTTAAGACTAACCTCATAAGCATAAGTCAACTTTGCGACAATGGTTTTCAGTTAACTTTTCATTTGTTGAATGCGTTGTAACTGATAAGGACCATGTCTTCTTTTTAAAAGGGGTTAGATCTGAAAACAATTGTTATGTTGTTCCTAATAAATTTTCTGAAAATTGTAACTTAGCCACTTTGAATAATGAAACTCTTTGGCATGAAAGGCTAGGTCACTTAAATTTTAAGGAACTTACTAGAATTTCAAACAAGGACATGGTCAAGGGGGTTCCCAAACTTTTATTTAAACAAAACGTTGTGTGTGGTGGTTGCCAAAAGGGAAAACAGTCTAGGACTGCACACAAGAACTTGAACCACGTTGGTACAAAACGGCCCTTGGAACTTTTGCACATGGACTTAATGGGGCCGACCCGTCAACCATCTTTGGGAGGTAAATGGTATATTTTTTTATTGGTTGATGATTTCTCTCGGTATTCTTGGGTAGCATTTTTAAAAGAGAAAGCTGATACTTTTGATTCTTTTCACGAGATTTGCCTTCGTATTATGATTGAAAAGAATGAAAAGATCATTCGTGTTAGAAGTGATAGAGGTGGAGAATTCATTAATTCAAAATTCATTGACTTTTGTACTTCAAACGGTATTAAGCATGAACTCTCTGCACCCTATACACCTCAACAGAATGGTGTTGTCGAGCGCAAGAACAGGGTTGTTCAAGAGATGGCGCGTGTGATGCTTCATAGCCGGAATTTACCGCTACATTTTTGGGCTGAAGCTGTGAACACTGCTGTCTATGTCATTAATCGAGTGTTCTTGCGCCCGGGAACGTTAAATACACCATATGAACTATGGTGTGGTAGAAAACCCAACATCAAATATTTTCGCATCTTCGGGAGTCGGTGTTACATTTTACGTGACCGTGAAAACCTTGGAAAGTTTAACTCACGAAGTGACGAAGGGATTTTCTTGGGGTATTCTACTAATAGTAGAGCATATCGAGTTTTTAACTTGGAATCTAAGACGATCGTAGAATCTATAAATGTTAAAGTAGATGAAGCTTTTCACTTTGGATCTGGAAAATCTACCCTCGATATCTCTCTAGATGATGATTCTCCTGGTAATGCATCTTCTCATGATAATACTTCCAATATTAATGATGCATCCAATGGCTCTTCTAGTTTATCTGATGTGCAGGAATCATCTCATGTATCTCCGAGTACTCCGTTTCAACAAACGTTACGAATCTCCAAGGATCATCCGGAATCGAATATTATTGGAGATCCACAAGAAGGAGTCAGAACTCGGAGGCAGTTGGTTTGTGGATTCGCTTGCTACGTATCTTTAATCGAACCAAAGAACATAGATGAAGCTCTTCAGGATGACTACTGGATTAAAGCAATGCAGGAAGAGCTCCATCAATTTGAGCGAAACAAAGTCTGGGAATTAACGAAGCCTCCAAAGCAACATAATGTGATAGGTACCAAATGGATCTTCAAGAACAAGAAAAATGAGGATGGTACTATCATCAGGAACAAGGCACGATTAGTTGCTCAAGGCTACTCTCAAGTAGAAGGTATAGACTTTGATGAAACTTTCGCCCCTGTAGCTAGACTCGAGTCCATTCGTATACTATTTGCTATTGCTTGTCATTTTAAAATCAAATTATTTCAAATGGACGTTAAGAGCGCGTTTCTAAATGGGTTTTTAAATGAGGAAGTTTATGTGGCTCAACCGAAAGGTTTTGTAGACCATAAACAACCTAACCATGTTTTTCGTTTGAAAAAGGCTCTTTACGGTCTGAAACAAGCACCACGAGCATGGTACGAAAGGTTAACAAAGCACCTTTTGGAGAAGGGCTATACTCGAGGGGGAGCTGATAGGACTCTCTTTGTGAAGCATTATCAAAGCAATTTCATTGTAGCACAAATCTATGTCGATGACATTGTATTTGGCGCAACAAGAGATAATGATGCTTCTAAATTCTCGGAGACCATGGAAAGCGAATTTGAGATGTCCATGATGGGCGAATTGACTTATTTCCTTGGATTGCAAATTAAACAAAATGATGAAGGTATTCACTTGAGTCAATCCAAGTATGCAATGGAGTTGGTCAAAAAGTTCGATCTAGAAAATTGTAAAGATTTTCCAACTCCAATGGGAACTAGCCACAAGGGACTTGGAAGTGAATCACAAAGTGAGAATGTAGACGAGAAACTGTATCGAAGTATGATTGGAAGTCTACTTTACCTCACGGCTAGTCGCCCGGATATATCTTTTGGTGTTGGGATTTGCGCGAGATATCAATCAGCACCAAAGGAGGTTCACTTGAAAGCGGTGAAAAGGATCATCCGGTATATCAAAGGATCAATTAATTTCGGAATTTGGTATCCTATGGGAACAAGTTTGGATATTGTTGGATACTCAGATGCCGATTGGGCAGGATCAGTGGATGATCGGAAAAGCACGAGTGGTGCATGCTTCTATCTTGGCCATTGCCTTGTTGCATGGCACAGTAAAAAGCAGAACTGCATAGCACTCTCGACTGCCGAAGCGGAATACATTTCAGCTGGAAGTTGCTCAACTCAACTCATTTGGATGAAAAGCGTATTGAGCGACTTCCGCATTTCAGCATCTTCGGTAACAATTCTTTGTGACAACACAAGTGCAATTAACATTTCTAAAAACCCTGTGTTGCACTCTAGAACAAAACATATTGAACTTAGATATCATTTTCTTAGAGAGCTAGTTGAATCAAATACTCTTCAACTTTCATATATTTCAACTGAGGATCAATTAGCTGACATTCTAACAAAACCTTTGGATCAAAAACGTTTTATTCATTTACGAAAAGCAATTGGAATGCTTTCCTTGAAATAAACTTCTTTTTGAAACCTTTGCTTAGGATAGGTTTTGTATTTGTTTTTGTTTTGTTCATTATCTATGTTTGTACATAGGACATTAATTGAGCATAGATCATAATTGACTTTAATTGCATCTTTTCGCACATTTAGAAATTTATTATGCTTTTGCCATCATAATATTTCACTGTTGCAATGATCATTTATGTTAATTAAATCATCTTCTAAGTGATCAAAGTCAATTTCTCTCTCTCTATGATCTCTTGGTATAGTCATTATCTTATTTGACTGCTTAGTCGAGTATGAAATCGAGATCAATATTTGGTTGAATACTTTATATCTTAAATAATTGATAGCCAATTGAGGGGGAGTCATAGAAAAAGTAAAATGCTCAAAAGATGTGGAAAGAGTTACATCCCAATGAGGAGTGTGAAAACTACCACCACATGGAGGAAAGAGCTACCACCTCGGTCGTCCGAGTATTGTGTGCAGCTACCACATGTATACCAAGCATGGTTGTTCAAATTTTGATTAAGTATAATGCATGTTGAAATACTTGACTCCGTCAAATTTCAAGGTTGGTATAAGGTGGGTTTTTAAAGAAAGATGCTCAAAGAGCCACTCTCTTCAACAGATTGTCTAGATACATTATCTATTATATTTGGGATTTTAAACATCTATTGATCTTTGTATTTCATTTTCTTTACTGAATTGATGATTTGATAAAGGCATTACTCATAAGATCAAGTTAGATGTAATTGAAGGTGTTCAACTTAAGGGATTTAATTTTTGTAAATTTTCGTTTCATTTTTGGATATTATTGATAGATTTGGCATAATCTAATTCTTGTTGTATGAAACGATGATTTTTGTTTAAAGTTGATACACATTTGTGCTTACAATCTTTTTCTGGTTTTTCTTGAATTTCTCTGAAATTTTCTAAAGAAAAAGTTGGAGCCGATCCGGATCGGGCAAGATGATCCGGATCCCGAACGCAGGAATTCTTCTGCGGGCTGACGATCCGGATTGTATCTGCCGATCCGGATCCCGAACGCAGTTTCTCACTGCGGGTAGCCGATCCGGATCGCAATCATGAACTGATCCGGATCGCGGCTAGGGCTTTATAAAGAACAAAAGGGTTTTGATTTCTTTTACTCCAATCTTTTGTTCCAAAGTTTCCAGAGCCTCTCTCTCTAGATTTCATCCTTCTTGGAAGCTTTCAAACCTCAAGTTCTTCAACTCCAAGTAAGTTTTATTGATCAAAATCTCGGTTTTTCACCGTTTTTTCTCTATTCCTCCTCAAACGTGTGAATTTCTTGGATCGACTTTGTTTGTGGATGGTTTTTGATCAAATTTCTTTTGAAATAAGAACTCTGGGTAGATTAGTTTTGATTATATGCTAGGTACTCTCCTGATTAACGGATTTTTAGGCTTCGATTTCTAAAATTTCGGTTTTAGGGCATATAATAAGGATTTTCGAAAATCATGCAATTGATCTATTTTTAAAAGTCCTCTTGCAAAACTAATTTGATTCTTAGTCTCTCTACATGATTATGATTGTTTGGGTACAATTTTTCAAATTTTTGAAAATTAACAATTTTTCATGTGTTCTTGAGTTGGTCTTCACAGGATACATTTTTCACTAGCAATCAAAATGGTGATCACTTGGATTATTTTCCTACTTGCTGCCATGGTACATGTCAAGGATACTGCCAAGCCTAAGAAGGCTAAGAAAGCAAAGAAGACTAAGGTTGATTCCGACACTGAATTAGAGACAGAGTCGATCGACTGGGATAACATCGAAATCGAGCAAGCTGCTCCCATTGTCTCCAAAGGGAAAGCAACTGCTGAAGCTTCAAAACCTACTGCAGCTGAAAAAGGGAAAGCACCAATGGAACCAAGTCCAGTTGGAACAAAAAGAAAAACCGGTGCAAGAAAAAGAGGCAGTGCTCAGGGAATTACCATTGAGGAACCAGTTGCTAGGCAGCCTCCTCCACAAGACTTCATCAGCTCCGACAGAATCAAGGATTTTGAGAAGAGGGAATGCATTGGCGAGAGACATGTCAATGTCAAACCAATGAAGGAACGATCTGTAGCTTTTGGGACTTTGTTTGACCAAGTTGGTCTTGCTCAAATTTGCAACTTCCCTGAGACTACTGGGTACTGTCCGCACTCAGTTCGAATGTTTTATCAGAACGCTGCAAGTCTGATTGATCACGAGGATGGACGTCGTGAATTTCACACTTTGGTTAAAAATATCAAAATCAAAGTCACACCCCAGCTGATTGGAGTTGTGCTAGGTATGACAGCCAGAGCTGATGGACTCCATTACCTAAAAACTCAAAGCTTCAACGACAACTCCTGGAGAGTTGTAGTTAATGGAATTTGTCTTCCAAATACTCGGTCGACCGGAAATTCTGTTTTCTCTAAAGAGCTACGACCAGAGTATCGGTATATAAACTTCATTGTCTGCTACAACATTCTTCCCAACATGAATACGAAGGTTCTTCGATGGGACAGAATGTTATACCTTTATCTTCTTGGAAATCCGGCCGCATTGATGGGAGCAAACTTGAATATTCCCTATCTCATTTGGTCAAGGATGGCGCGGTATGTGGACACTCTCATCCCACAGAAAGACTACCCTACCCAATGATTATCATGCGCATCCTTAGAAAGTTTAAAGTCGATACAAGCGCGAGCTCGTACATGTACAGTTTGGGCACCATTAATGAGACGACAATTGTGAAGTCTCTCTCGACGAAGCCAGATGAACCCATAATACCTCCTCATCGGCAACGAGCACAACAACAACGAGCAACAACCTCTGCACCGGCAGAAACTCCTCCTGTTCCACCAGCACAGCAGGCACCTCCATCCACTTCTGATGATGATGCGTCAGTGAGTTCAATCTTTAAGGAACAACAGCGACTCTCAAACGAGCAAGAGCGATGGCTACTGATGTCGCTGAAATGAAAGAGGATATCAAAGAAGTTAAGAAGGAACAAGCTTCTATAAACAAACGGATCAAGAAAATGTTTCAGAAGCTTGGGTGTATCAGCTCCGACGACTCTGCATAAAGTTTTTCTTCTTTTCTCTAATCTCTCTTTTGCAGGTTTTTAAGTTTTTGTTCTTATTTAGTTCTCAGGAGTTTTCTTAATTTTGTTCTATTTAACTCTCCTTAAGTTTTTGTGATTTTGGCTTTGTTTGTGACAAAAAGGGGAGGAGAGTTTAGAGAGAACTTGAAACAATAAACTGAACAATGATGGTGATGTGAACATCAAGGTAAGTGAACATCAAGGGAACTTGAACAATGATGAACAATGCTGATGTGAAATTTTGTAGCACAACAAGGTAAGTATCACTTCAACTTCAACTTTGGTTTTTATCTTGTGATTGTTTGCATGTCTCGGACTAACTATTCGACTAACTATTTGGGCATGTAATATGACTAACAAGTTGATGTTGGACTAACATTTTGTGACATTTGGTTTTTAATTGCATAGAAATATGTTGGTTTTTGACCTTGATGTCTCTTACATATCTGAATTCTCAAATGTCATGATGATCAGATAAACTCTATCTCTGTACTAAGGTTTTGTATGCTAAATATTCTTGAGGTATCTAACGATCTCTTTTTGTCAAGAACGATTTCTTTGTGCAGAGAGTACAGATGTCTAAGTCTAGAGTCTGTTTTAGGAGTTATTTCATGTTTTAAATTTTTGGATCTCCATTGTAAATTTTTTGTTGTATGGTGATAGCAACAAAAATATCTTTTTGAATTTCTTGAGTGGATCTGTATTTTGTCACGAAACCGCCAGAAGGGGGAGATTGTTACGGAATTTGAGTTGCGTAGTTTCGTGAAAGTCTCAAGTCTTGAAGAGTGAAGGTGAAGAAAGTTGGATCATTTAACTCAATCTCAAGAAAGAAGATTCAAAAGGATCAGGTATGTTTTACCTAAGATGTTGTGTGATCCGAATACTTCTTGTAGTGTAGAAACACTTGGAATAATCTTTCATTGCATACAAATCAAAACTGGACTTGGGACATTGTCAGGATCCGGATCAGGTTGTTCGATCCGGATCCCGAAGGTGGTTCGTTCATACACCAGTTCAATCCGGATCGTAGCCTCTCTTGATCCGGATCCCGAACACTGAGTTTACCATCTTCCTTGAACGATCCGGATCAGGCTTCGCAATCCGGATCCCGAACGTTGATGTTTGGTGAACTGTATGAACGATCCGGATCAAGCACTTCGATCCGGATCCCGAACCTTCGTTTTTCTGGAATTGCCTGACTCGTTACGACGATCCGGATCACAGCTAATCCGATCCGGATCGCCGTCCGTAAAATTTCCAGAAATGTTAGGTTTTTGATTCTTATCTCCTTCCTAGGGTTTCTAACCTATAAATAGACCCTATGATTCTTTTTCTAGGGAAATCCGAAATCCAAATAGCCGTCATTTCATATATCATCTTATACGGCTCTAGATCCACATATAGAGAAGAAAGAAATCATTAGAGAATACTCTATGTTTCTTCATCTATATTGATTAGTTTGATTCTAGGTTTTCATACTCACATCTTGAGTTGAATCAAACTAATGAATACTTAGATGGTATTTCCGATCTATCTTTGATCTAAGTATTCGGCGGATCATCACCACCCAAAACAACGATTTACCCCAAAATCGGCGCGTGGATTCGCGTGTCCTTGTGGATTCAAGGTTCAACCGCTCTCGTGGATTCGGAGCGAGGCACGTTCGTGGATTCGAAGGGTGCTATTGGGTGAAGACCGTGGATTCGGTCGGACGTCGTGGATTCGACGTTGGACGCCGTGGATTCGGCGTTGGGCGCAGATCGTGGATTCGAGAAGCGTCGCGGAGCGAGCGGAGAAGATCCTCTAGGAGCGTATGGAAAAGGTTGAGTCGTAAGTGTGTACGGTAAATCACCTTGTACGTGTTTTAATTCTAGTGGATTTCTGCCGTGTTATCGGTCCCGTGTTTTTTACTCCGGTGATGGAGTTTTCCACGTAAAAATCTTGCGTATTATTTTTATTTCCGCATTGGGTTTTATCGCAACGATTTTTGAGTGTTTATACGTTTACACCTATTCACCCCCCTCTAGGTTTTTTTTCCCCCTATTTAGATCCTTATTACATATAACCCAACC
>CM055069.1:40076507-40159667 GCA_029204045.2 Tillandsia leiboldiana | reverse complement strand
GGGTATATCAAAGGATCAATTAATTTCGGAATTTGGTATCCTATGGGAACAAGTTTGGATATTGTTGGATACTCAGATGCCGATTGGGCAGGATCAGTGGATGATCGGAAAAGCACGAGTGGTGCATGCTTCTATCTTGGCCATTGCCTTGTTGCATGGCACAGTAAAAAGCAGAACTGCATAGCACTCTCGACTGCCGAAGCGGAATACATTTCAGCTGGAAGTTGCTCAACTCAACTCATTTGGATGAAAAGCGTATTGAGCGACTTCCGCATTTCAGCATCTTCGGTAACAATTCTTTGTGACAACACAAGTGCAATTAACATTTCTAAAAACCCTGTGTTGCACTCTAGAACAAAACATATTGAACTTAGATATCATTTTCTTAGAGAGCTAGTTGAATCAAATACTCTTCAACTTTCATATATTTCAACTGAGGATCAATTAGCTGACATTCTAACAAAACCTTTGGATCAAAAACGTTTTATTCATTTACGAAAAGCAATTGGAATGCTTTCCTTGAAATAAACTTCTTTTTGAAACCTTTGCTTAGGATAGGTTTTGTATTTGTTTTTGTTTTGTTCATTATCTATGTTTGTACATAGGACATTAATTGAGCATAGATCATAATTGACTTTAATTGCATCTTTTCGCACATTTAGAAATTTATTATGCTTTTGCCATCATAATATTTCACTGTTGCAATGATCATTTATGTTAATTAAATCATCTTCTAAGTGATCAAAGTCAATTTCTCTCTCTCTATGATCTCTTGGTATAGTCATTATCTTATTTGACTGCTTAGTCGAGTATGAAATCGAGATCAATATTTGGTTGAATACTTTATATCTTAAATAATTGATAGCCAATTGAGGGGGAGTCATAGAAAAAGTAAAATGCTCAAAAGATGTGGAAAGAGTTACATCCCAATGAGGAGTGTGAAAACTACCACCACATGGAGGAAAGAGCTACCACCTCGGTCGTCCGAGTATTGTGTGCAGCTACCACATGTATACCAAGCATGGTTGTTCAAATTTTGATTAAGTATAATGCATGTTGAAATACTTGACTCCGTCAAATTTCAAGGTTGGTATAAGGTGGGTTTTTAAAGAAAGATGCTCAAAGAGCCACTCTCTTCAACAGATTGTCTAGATACATTATCTATTATATTTGGGATTTTAAACATCTATTGATCTTTGTATTTCATTTTCTTTACTGAATTGATGATTTGATAAAGGCATTACTCATAAGATCAAGTTAGATGTAATTGAAGGTGTTCAACTTTAAGGGATTTAATTTTTGTAAATTTTCGTTTCATTTTTGGATATTATTGATAGATTTGGCATAATCTAATTCTTGTTGTATGAAACGATGATTTTTGTTTAAAGTTGATACACATTTGTGCTTACAATCTTTTTCTGGTTTTTCTTGAATTTCTCTGAAATTTTCTAAAGAAAAAGTTGGAGCCGATCCGGATCGGGCAAGATGATCCGGATCCCGAACGCAGGAATTCTTCTGCGGGCTGACGATCCGGATTGTATCTGCCGATCCGGATCCCGAACGCAGTTTCTCACTGCGGGTAGCCGATCCGGATCGCAATCATGAACTGATCCGGATCGCGGCTAGGGCTTTATAAAGAACAAAAGGGTTTTGATTTCTTTTACTCCAATCTTTTGTTCCAAAGTTTCCAGAGCCTCTCTCTCTAGATTTCATCCTTCTTGGAAGCTTTCAAACTCAAGTTCTTCAACTCCAAGTAAGTTTTATTGATCAAAATCTCGGTTTTTCACCGTTTTTTTCTCTATTCCTCCTCAAACGTGTGAATTTCTTGGATCGACTTTGTTTGTGGATGGTTTTTGATCAAATTTCTTTTGAAATAAGAACTCTGGGTAGATTAGTTTTGATTATATGCTAGGTACTCTCCTGATTAACGGATTTTTAGGCTTCGATTTCTAAAATTTCGGTTTTAGGGCATATAATAAGGATTTTCGAAAATCATGCAATTGATCTATTTTTAAAAGTCCTCTTGCAAAACTAATTTGATTCTTAGTCTCTCTACATGATTATGATTGTTTGGGTACAATTTTTCAAATTTTTGAAAATTAACAATTTTTCATGTGTTCTTGAGTTGGTCTTCACAGGATACATTTTTCACTAGCAATCAAAATGGTGATCACTTGGATTATTTTCCTACTTGCTGCCATGGTACATGTCAAGGATACTGCCAAGCCTAAGAAGGCTAAGAAAGCAAAGAAGACTAAGGTTGATTCCGACACTGAATTAGAGACAGAGTCGATCGACTGGGATAACATCGAAATCGAGCAAGCTGCTCCCATTGTCTCCAAAGGGAAAGCAACTGCTGAAGCTTCAAAACCTACTGCAGCTGAAAAAGGGAAAGCACCAATGGAACCAAGTCCAGTTGGAACAAAAAGAAAAACCGGTGCAAGAAAAAGAGGCAGTGCTCAGGGAATTACCATTGAGGAACCAGTTGCTAGGCAGCCTCCTCCACAAGACTTCATCAGCTCCGACAGAATCAAGGATTTTGAGAAGAGGGAATGCATTGGCGAGAGACATGTCAATGTCAAACCAATGAAGGAACGATCTGTAGCTTTTGGGACTTTGTTTGACCAAGTTGGTCTTGCTCAAATTTGCAACTTCCCTGAGACTACTGGGTACTGTCCGCACTCAGTTCGAATGTTTTATCAGAACGCTGCAAGTCTGATTGATCACGAGGATGGACGTCGTGAATTTCACACTTTGGTTAAAAATATCAAAATCAAAGTCACACCCCAGCTGATTGGAGTTGTGCTAGGTATGACAGCCAGAGCTGATGGACTCCATTACCTAAAAACTCAAAGCTTCAACGACAACTCCTGGAGAGTTGTAGTTAATGGAATTTGTCTTCCAAATACTCGGTCGACCGGAAATTCTGTTTTCTCTAAAGAGCTACGACCAGAGTATCGGTATATAAACTTCATTGTCTGCTACAACATTCTTCCCAACATGAATACGAAGGTTCTTCGATGGGACAGAATGTTATACCTTTATCTTCTTGGAAATCCGGCCGCATTGATGGGAGCAAACTTGAATATTCCCTATCTCATTTGGTCAAGGATGGCGCGGTATGTGGAACACTCTCATCCCACAGAAAGACTACCCTACCCAATGATTATCATGCGCATCCTTAGAAAGTTTAAAGTCGATACAAGCGCGAGCTCGTACATGTACAGTTTGGGCACCATTAATGAGACGACAATTGTGAAGTCTCTCTCGACGAAGCCAGATGAACCCATAATACCTCCTCATCGGCAACGAGCACAACAACAACGAGCAACAACCTCTGCACCGGCAGAAACTCCTCCTGTTCCACCAGCACAGCAGGCACCTCCATCCACTTCTGATGATGATGCGTCAGTGAGTTCAATCTTTAAGGAACAACAGCGACTCTCAAACGAGCAAGAGCGCATGGCTACTGATGTCGCTGAAATGAAAGAGGATATCAAAGAAGTTAAGAAGGAACAAGCTTCTATAAACAAACGGATCAAGAAAATGTTTCAGAAGCTTGGGTGTATCAGCTCCGACGACTCTGCATAAAGTTTTTCTTCTTTTCTCTAATCTCTCTTTTGCAGGTTTTTAAGTTTTTGTTCTTATTTAGTTCTCAGGAGTTTCTTAATTTTGTTCTATTTAACTCTCCTTAAAGTTTTTGTGATTTTGGCTTTGTTTGTGACAAAAAGGGGGAGAGAGTTTAGAGAGAACTTGAACAATAAACTTGAACAATGATGTGATGTGAACATCAAGGTAAGTGAACATCAAGGGAACTTGAACAATGATGAACAATGCTGATGTGAAATTTTGTACACAACAAGGTAAGTATCACTTCAACTTCAACTTTGGTTTTTATCTTGTGATTGTTTGCATGTCTCGACTAACTATTCGACTAACTATTTGGGCATGTAATATGACTAACAAGTTGATGTTGGACTAACATTTTGTGACATTTGGTTTTTAATTGCATAGAAGATATGTTGGTTTTTGACCTTGATTCTCTTACATATCTGAATTCTCAAATGTCATGATGATCAGATAAACTCTATCTCTGTACTAGGTTTTGTATGCTAAATATTCTTGAGGTATCTAACGATCTCTTTTTGTCAAGAACGATTTCTTTGTGCAGAGAGTACAGATGTCTAAGTCTAGAGTCTGTTTTAGGAGTTTATTTCATGTTTTAAATTTTTGGATCTCCATTGTAAATTTTTGTTGTATGGTGATAGCAACAAAAATATCTTTTTGAATTTTCTTGAGTGGATCTGTATTTTGTCACGAAACCGCCAAAGGGGGAGATTGTTACGGAATTTGAGTTGGCGTAGTTTCGTGAAAGTCTCAAGTCTTGAAGATTGAAGGTGAAGAAAGTTGGATCATTTAACTCAATCTCAAGAAAGAAGAATTCAAAAGGATCAGGTATGTTTAACCTAAGATTTTGTGTGATCCGAATACTTCTTGTAGTGTAGAAACACTTGGAATAATCTTTCATTGCATAAAAATCAAAAACTGGACTTGGGACATGTTCAGGATCCGGATCAGGTTGTTCGATCCGGATCCCGAAGGTGGTTTGTTCATACACCAGTTCAATCCGGATCGTAGCCTCTCTTGATCCGGATCCCGAACATTGAGTTTACCATCTTCCTTGAACGATCCGGATCAGGCTTCGCAATCCGGATCCCGAACGTTGATGTTTGGTGAACTGTATGAACGATCCGGATCAAGCACTTTGATCCGGATCCCGAACCTTCGTTTTTCTGGAATTACCAGACTCGTTACGACGATCCGGATCACAGCTAATCCGATCCGGATCGCCGTTCGTAAAATTTCCAGAAATGTTAGGTTTTTGATTCTTATCTCCTTCCTAGGGTTTCTAACCTATAAATAGACCCTATGATTCATTTCCTAGGGAAAGCCGAAAATCCAAATAGCCGTCATTTTCATATATCATCTCATACGGCTCTAGATCCACATATAGAGAAGAAAGGAAATCATTAGAGAATACTCTATGTTTCTTCATCTATATTGATTAGTTTGATTCTAGGTTTTCATACTCACATCTTGAGTTGAATCAAACTAATGAATACTTAGATGGTATTTCCGATCTATCTTTGATCTAAGTATTCGGCGGATCATCACCACCCAAAAACAACGATTTACCCCAAAAATCGGCGCGTGGATTCGCGTGTCCTTGTGGATTCAAGGTTCAACCGCTCTCGTGGATTCGGAGCGAGGCACGTTCGTGGATTCGAAGGGTGCTATTGGGTGAAGACCGTGGATTCGGTCGGACGTCGTGGATTCGACGTTGGACGCCGTGGATTCGGCGTTGGGCGCAGATCGTGGATTCGAGAAGCGTCGTGGAGCGAGCGGAGAAGATCCTCTAGGAGCCTATGGAAAAGGTTGAGTCGTAAGTGTGTACGGTAAATCACCTTGTACGTGTTTTAATTCTAGTGGATTTCTGCCGTGTTATCGGTCCCGTGGTTTTTTACTCCGGTGATGGAGTTTTCCACGTAAAAATCTTGCGTATTATTTTTATTTCCGCATTGGGTTTTTATCGCAACGATTTTTTGAGTGTTTATACGTTTACACCTATTCACCCCCCTCTAGGTGTTTTTTCCCCTATTTAGATCCTTATTACATATAACCCAACAAGCGGTATATCAGTGTTAGCAGGACCTTAAACCCAGAACCTTTTTGGACACACATATGATTTTTGGCAACCAAATGGTTTCTTCCAAGCATCGTAGGGTCGCCGGAGTCTATTCTTGTTTGATTGGACGAAGGCATTAGCCTTCGAGGCTTGGATATAAAACTCGGTTTCAACTGTTTTCCTAAAAAGAACTAAAAATCATTAAATATGGATTTCTTACAGATCAGATGGCTTCAGTAAGAAATGTCACCTTTTTCCTATAAATTAACCACCCGAGATGATTCGAGTGGTCTGGGTTCTAAGGTATGCCTTCTTCTTGGGACGAGAACAACGAGAGGCTACGCCTAGAGCCTGTTCTTGTTTGATTTGGATTGTAGGTTCTAGTCTTTCGGGGTTCCCGGACCCTTCCTCGTGTCAGTCGATGCGATGTAGGCCTGTTGAGGCAGTTGTTCGCAGTGGATGCGGTGTTGGCCTGTTGAGGCAGTTTCTCGCAGTGGATGCCACTTTGTGCTATGAGTTGGTAGAGTGTGATCTAGAGGTTGTTTTTCTGATTTAGTGGTGGAGGTGGTTCTCCCACTTAGCTTTGAGGATCTTGGGGTTCTGGCAGATCGAGTCGTGGAGGTTTCCCGACTCAGCCATGGTCGTGCATTTATCAGATTGAGTCGTTGGGGGTTCTCCGACATAGCGGTGAGAGTGTTTTGGGCTATTCCTGTTCGAGTCGAGGTTCTTTTTCCGACTGAGTTGTGCCTTGAGCTTGGAGTTACCGATCTGTTTGATCGTGGATCATAGCCTGCATGAGCCACATTTGGCTTGATAGAGATACTTTACAGAGATACTTGAGATGGGTTACTTTTTACTCGAGCGGGTCGCTCCCCTCGAGTGCCACTCCGGAGTAGGCGAGACCGGGTTGTTGTACCGGCGTGAGATTGAGCTTTTCTATCGCGACTTGTCGTTGCATTTGTCCCTCTGGCTGTGCTGGTGTTGGCAGTCATGGACGTCCTACGTAAGTCCGCTCCTCCGGGACGTAACGGCAGTAGGTTGGTGCAGGCTTGACTGGACCTGATGAGGCAGTCAGTTCAGATTGGGTGATCAGAGATGAGAGTTAGTTGTGGCATCATATTCTTTCTGTTCCACTCCTTGAGCATCTAGGTAGAGGCATAGTAGCTGTAGAGTTTACTTTTCCAGCTTTCCTTACAGCACTGCTTTTGTTACTTTATGCCTCTAGTGGACTTAGTGGGCAGACCGTCGGGCTTGTTGGCGGCACCCACTGAGAACTACTTGGGACGTAGTTCTCACACCCGTCGTGGTGTCTTTTCCCACAGGAACTTCTACTCCGGTTCCTGTTGTTTCTGTTGCTGATCCTTCTGACCGAGGCGAGGGAGTCGCGAGCTAGTTCCCTACCCGTCGTTGGTGTGTAGCGGTACCCCTTCAGAGGAGAGCTTCAGTAGATTAGTTATTTTATTTTTTCCTTCTTTGAGAGACTGTTGTAGTGAGGTTTGTCATGTATTGTGAGCCTGTACACTGATGTATTTATTGGAGATACCTCCCGGTTGAGTTCTGAGTTTGTATATGAGGATACTGTATGATTATCATTTTTGGGAGACGGACATTGTTGTATTATTTCCAATTGTACAGTGATTGATTTAGTTATACAGCAGATTTTTATTTATAGCTCTGATATCTGTTTAGCTGTAGTACTTTTCTTGCAGGTAGGACGCTTCGCCTATGCGGGTTTGGCATAGGTGGCGGATCTGTTGGCGAGCCGGGTCGCAGTTTCGACCCCGGGGCGTGACAGATTAGAGTGGTATCACAGCCTAGGTTGTAGGTCATTGAGGACTTAGAAACCCTAGGCTTGTGGTTGGACATTAGGATGACTACGTGAGAGTCGTGACTTTTAGCGAGAGTCCTGATCGAGTTTTGTACCTCTCCCAAGAGACGGGATAAGTGATTGGCATGTTATGCTCCTAAGCGATTATGTTGGCTGCAGACAACATAATGCTGTGGAATTGATAACATGTCTTAGACTTTCGCTGGATTGGGTCGTATGGTTGTTGTGTCCTGATGTTTGTTATTGTGCAGTGGTCTACGATGCTTGTGAGACGTCGTGCAGTGAGGAATGCGCTTTCCGCATTTGATTAGTAACCCGAGCAGCGGGAGGCAGAGCTATCAGAGCAGAGCGAGACCCAAGAGTTATGGATCCAGATGGCACAGATGTCGGAGGCTGTCCGATGCCAGGAGGAGGCCATGGAACGTTTGATGCGCTTGTTGGAGCAGAGAGCACAGTTAATTGCAGTACCGCTTGAGTGTCATCCAGTACTTTCTTCCTATGCAGTGGTACCGTCAGTTGTACTTGTGGCACCGACTGAGCGAGCAGCCCCTCCGTGTCGATGAGTAGTGCCGAGGCACCGAGGCAGGATGGATAGTGGATAGTAGCTGAGCTTAGGGACATCATTGATCGATGGAGCCAGTTCCGGCAGTCTGAACCATCCCGATTCATAGGTTTGAGTTGGAGCCTTTGTAGGCAGAATTGGGGTTGGTGGTGATGGAGAGACTCTCGGAGAGCCTCCCTGTGCTAGGGAGTTTATACAGTCGTTGAACTACGCGCTCCAGGTTTCGAGGGACGAGGCACATAGGATATGTTTGACGGGGAATGGTTTGCGCCAGGATACCTTTCAGTTTAGTTGGTCCCTCCGCTTTGGATTATTGACGCTTCGATGGGTAGGCATTGTGTGTGGAGCATGACGCTGCAGTTTCTTTGGATAGGGATCTGCCGTCAGAGGCGAGTTCTGGATATCGGCGCTTGGCGTCGGGTGATGGAGGACAGACTGACCGGCAGAGGCATTTCGGATCTCCGTACCTGGATGGCGAATTTTCGAGATGCCAGAGATCGGGTGGACCCCGATGGCAGCATCAGCATCTATATCAGAGTAGCGCAGCGGTAGCGTGGATTTGTTATCTGCGGAGGACTTTATTCGTCGCCTCAATGTGAGCAGAGACAGAGGACGTGCTCCCTTGTGGATAGTCCTGATTTTCAGGCAGATTGGGCGACAACCACTTGCTTTGAGCGGATGAATCTGTGCCGCCGGGTTGGAGGGCGCCACGGTAGTGGATTGAGTTGTCGCAGGTGTGATTTCATCACAGCAGTCGGAGTAGGAGCATGTTGCATTCCTGCATGGACTAGAGGCAGATTTGTTACCACATGCACTTGAGGTACAGGTTCCTGTTAGTATTGTGTATGTGGGGGAGGCTTGTGGATTATGTCCTATGCAGTTGAGGCCGCGAGTTATACGGGTGGACTTATTGGTAATTATGGCTGTTCGGCGTTTCGACCTAGTGCTTGGGTTTTGGTTGGCACAGTGCCACAGAATGTTAGACTGCGGAAGGTGAGGACTTTGACCTTCTGCGAGGCAGACGAGAGGAGATTTGGTTGTTGAGGTCGTTAGAGCACACTGGTTATAGCGACAGTGTGAGAGGTGCTTACGGCGGCACCGGGACCCAAAGATATCTCTGTTGCCACGAGATTCCGGGTGTGATTTCACCTGAGCTGTTGATAATGCCGCCGGTTAGGGAGATAGAGATTGAGTTTGGCGTGGTTCGGGGAAACCGCGCCACCCTCGACAGCACCTCATTGGATATTGCCAGTAGAGCTGTGAGAGCTGATGGCGCAGTTGCAGGATCTGATGGATCGAGGGGTCTGTTTGACCTAGTGCCACGCCGTTGATATACGGTGGTGATGCCACATCGTTGATACACGACTGTGAGGGCCCTTTTATGGGTCGAGTGTAGACAGGTCCAAGTATTATTCTGGACCTTTTGATGGAATTATACTCCGGCAGTTGTACGATTGATGCAGGTACAGATTTTGGAATCATACGGCTGAGTATTTCGCCAAGATGGTGTTCAGGACACGGTAGGGGCATTATGTTATAGTGAGGCCAATTGGATTGATTAGCGCCCTGCCACTCTTTTGGTTTGAGGAATTGTGCTCCAGCTGTACTTGATTGCATTGGCAACAAGATCCTCCAGGGATATTATGATCTACTCCCAGAGCGACTTAGAGCATGAGGAGCACTGGTGGATGTGTTATCATGCTGTGTGGATGAAGCTGTATGCCAGGTTATTGAGATACAAGTTTTAGCTTTAGAAGCTTACCTTCTTGGGTCACATTGTGTTAGCCATAGGAGCGGCGGTGGAATTCTGGCCAATGTGGATGCTATTTGAGATTGGCTGAGATCAACATTTATTGCTGAGGTGAGGAGCTTTTTGGATTTGGCAGTGCCAGGAGAGCATGGCGAATGGATGATGAGACTGGTACTAGCGCCGATTGCAGCTTTGCCAGAGATGGGGGAATGGACCTTTGTGTTAGTGATGCCTCCCATAGTGGCTGTGGAGTTACCATTGGGTTATTCTTGAGCATTTTGTATCACCCCGATAGGGCCACTGTGGTGGCGGATACCTGGAACCGGAGAGCTATTTGGGGTTGAGTTTGATGATTCCGTTGCTGGCGCTGGGTGGGACCGTTGCGGAACAGGGCTCGAGGTTGTGTCCCTGAGGGTCCCTTTTGACGGTAGACTGCGGTGAAGCAGTCCATGCGAATGGTCAGGATCCGAGAGTGATTGAGCGAGGACCCTAGCCGATTAGGGCTTCTTTTCTCTGGATGACCGTATGGGGTATGTTTCGGATCGCCTGGTTGAGCTGGCACTAGGGAGCGGTTTTGGTGCGTGCTACATTGGTTGTTCTCTCTTTTCCCCCAGCCTTTTCCTTCCACGTCTCAGCTCAGGAGTGTTAGGCTTGTGGATTCCTCGCCCGTGATGGACTCGTTTCCTTTGAGATCTGCGAGTACTTGTGGTACGAGGGATGCCGTTGCGAATTCTGGCTCGTGAGATGAGAGAATTACGCAATTTGGGCCATGCCGTACCGGTTGTTGTTGTTGTTGTGGAGTAATCACGGGGAGTGACAGGTGACTTGAGAGCTGGAGACGGCAGTGTTATGTACCTACCCTTGTTTTTGTGGCACCTTTTGGGTTGAGCTAGTTTCGAGGACGAAACTTTCTTTTAGTGGGGGAGGATGTGGTGACCCAGATCTCCGCAGGGCTTCTACAGTGCGATTAGCATCTTCTGGAGGCCTATGTGGCATGTCGGCGGTGTTTCTGCACCAATTTGGACTCAAGTGATGGACTTCGGGTGTATAATGGATCACGTGAGTGATCGGAGGACCCCGTCGGATGTTTAGGTGTGGTTTCGCGCGAAATGGATATTAAAATTGGACTCAGCGCGGAATTTGAGTAAAGAACACTTCTCCGAGAATTTTTGGCAAATTTTAGAAGTGGAATTTGGCAAATCGGACTTCGGATTTGGATTCAGCGCGCGAAAACGATCGAAACGGGCTATTTATTTGTATTTTTCGGAGTCCGGATGCGAAAACGCGCATTTCGAGGTTTTGGGTACTGTTCCGGCCGGCCGGGCATCGCCGGCGGCGGCGGCGGGCGGCGGAGCGCGGCGGTTGGCGGCGGCGGAGGCGCGCGGTCCACCGCGGAGGTCGTGCACCGGGCGGAGGACGCGTGGCGCCTTCTGGTTGGCCGGCACAGCGGGCGCGGTCCACGGAGGAGGCGCGGGTGCACGGTGGACCGGGTGCGGACACGTGGCCGAGCGTGGTTGGCGGGTCCTGGTGCGCGCGGTCCACGCGGCAGCGGCGGCTGCCTCGGGATGCGTGCCCGACACGGTGCCGCGGGCGGTGCAGCCGCGCACGTGGGCGCAGCGTGGGCGCTGCCGGGCGACGTGGGGGGCGCCACGTGGCGCCCCGTGGTTGGTCGGGCGCAGCCGCGCACGTCCGCGTGTCGGGACACGTGGCGTCGCGCGGTTCGCGGGCGCGCGTGCGCCGGGCGCGGGGAGCAGTGCTGGGCCACGTGGCACTCCCTCGTTGATTCGGGCGCGCACAGTGTTGGGCCGGGCCCAACACTGTAGCCGCCCGAAACCTGCGGGCGCCCGGAACTTGGGCCAAAAGTCCAAAGTGTTGGACTTTCGGGCTGAGCCTATAAATAGGCTGTTGGCTGGGGCTTTCTGCCCCCTTTCCTGAGCTCCCCTGCCCTTGGACCCTTTAGCAAAGTTGGAGCTCCTTGTGTTGCGCATCTTCTGGCTGAGGCCCGGATTTTTTGGAAGCCGCGGCGTCGACGACTTCGGCATCGGAGCGCAGTGTGGCGATTTTTTCATCGGAGGCCCGTTATCGTCGCAGTTTGATCTGAGAGGTCTACAGAGCTACTCCGTCAGTATTTTTGGACGATTTCTTTGGCGTTGGAATCACAAGAGGTATGTCTTCGACTTTCGTGTTGATCATCTTGCTGGATTCAGAGTTTATGACACGGTTTTCGAGGCATTTCTAAGCCGCTGTTTTCTGGTGGAGTTTTTGGACAGCGGCCCCTTGCCGGAATTTTATCTCCGCACCCGAGTGTCGGATCGAGACGAGCCTATACACTTTTTGGATCTACTCGTCGCAAGGATTATCATTGTATTTTTCCGGGATTTTTCTGAGGCTTGCCCGAAGGTATACTATTCCCCTTTTATCTGTGTTTGAGTTTACAGTTGTGTGGTTGTGAGTGTTTGCGCACCTGTACTGTGGAATTTGTAACTCGGCCTACGGGGCTCGGATTTGGGCGTGCAGGTACCCGTTTCGAAGGTCTCGACGAGACGCTCGCTGTGATATTTTTATTGGAATTTTTGGAGTTCGTTTTACTGGTGAAAATTTCGCATTAAGGGGACTGTTCCCAGCAGATTTGTGATGCTTGGATTTTATGGAATTAAGTGTAACTTTGGGTTGTGTTTTTGTACCCAGGAGGTATTGATCACTGTTCCTGTATTGTTGGATTGGTGGGTGTGTAGAGATATCTGTTTCTGGACTTTCTCAGCTGTGCGACTCCGGACAGTTAGCATTTTCAAGTGGGTGGCCTTGTCTCCAAGATTGATGGACTGTGCTTTAAATCTGCTATAGTAGGACTATGCATGATAGTGAAATGTTTGTGCAGCATGTTAGAAGGTAGGAATTGCTATTCCTTGTATTATCTGATGGTATTGTCATCTCCTTGCTTTCTACCATCTGTAAGTTATAGTTATTGGAACTTGACCTAGCACCCCGTCATATGTTGCATGTGTAACCAGACTAGTAGAAAACCCTCACTTGGGCTAGGGTTATTTCTGCTTTAGACATCCACACTTCTATTTTCCTGGACATAGTGTTCTTCCTCGCCCGGGTAGTGGGCCGAGTGGTCAGGAGTTATCTTTTAGTGTGGGATGCATGTTACACTCGTGCTTGGGAGCAGAGTGGAGTCTGGTAGATGTAGTTGGTGGTTCATCTGTAGCGGGAGCTGTTTGGGTAGACGGCGGTCCCGAGATGTTTTATTCTCTTATTTTATCTGTCGCCGCTGTGTTAGTGGCAGCGGTATATCAGTGTTAGCAGGACCTTAAACCCAGAACCTTTTTGGACAAACATATGATTTTTGGCAACCAAATGGTTTCTTCCAAGCATCGTAGGGTCGCCGGAGTCTATTCTTGTTTGATTGGACGAAGGCATTAGCCTTCGAGGCTTGGATATAAAACTCGGTTTCAACTGTTTTCCTAAAAAGAACTAAAAATCATTAAATATGGATTTCTTACAGATCAGATGGCTTCAGTAAGAAATGTCACCTTTTTCCTATAAATTAACCACCCGAGATGATTCGAGTGGTCTGGGTTCTAAGGTCTGCCTTCTTCTTGGGACGAGAACAACGAGAGGCTACGCCTAGAGCCTGTTCTTGTTTGATTTGGATTGTAGGTTCTAGTCTTTCGGGGTTCCTGGACCCTTCCTCGTGTCAGTGGATGCGATGTAGGCCTGTTGAGGCAGTTGTTCGCAGTGGATGCGGTGTTGGCCTGTTGAGGCAGTTTCTCGCAGTGGATGCGACTTTGTGCTATGAGTTGGTAGAGTGTGATCTAGAGGTTGTTTTTCTGATTTAGTGGTGGAGGTGGTTCTCCCACTTAGCTTTGAGGATCTTGGGGTTCTGGCAGATCGAGTCGTGGAGGTTTCCCGACTCAGCCATGGTCGTGCATTTATCAGATTGAGTCGTTGAGGGTTCTCCGACATAGCGGTGAGAGTGTTTTGGGCTATTCCTGTTCGAGTCGAGGTTCTTTTTCCGACTGAGTTGTGCTTTGAGCTTGGAGTTACCGATCTGTTTGATCGTGGATCATAGCCTGCATGAGCCACATTTGGCTTGACAGAGATACTTTACAGAGATACTTGAGATGGGTTACTTTTTACTCGAGCGGGTCGCTCCCCTCGAGTGCCACTCCGGAGTAGGCGAGACCGAGTTGTTGTACCGGCGTGAGATTGAGCTTTTCTATCGCGACTTGTCGTTGCATTTGTCCCTCTGGCTGTGCTGGTGTTGGCAGTCATGGACGTCCTACGTAAGTCCGCTCCTCCGGGACGTAACGGCAGTAGGTTGGCGCAGGCTTGACTGGACCTGATGAGGCAGTCAGTTCAGATTGGGTGATCAGAGATGAGAGTTAGTTGTGGCATCATATTCTTTCTGTTCCACTCCTTGAGCATCTAGGTAGAGGCATAGTAGCTGTAGAGTTTACTTTTCCAGCTTTCCTTACAGCACTGCTTTTGTTACTTTATGCCTCTGGTGGACTTAGTGGGCAGACCGTCGGGCTTGTTGGCGGCACCCACTGAGAACTTCTTGGGACGTAGTTCTCACACCCGTCGTGGTGTCTTTTCCCACAGGAACTTCTACTCCGGTTCCTGTTGTTTCTGTTGCTGATCCTTCTGACCGAGGCGAGGGAGTCGCGAGCTAGTTCCCTACCCGTCGTTGGTGTGTAGCGGTACCCCTTCAGAGGAGAGCTTCAGTAGATTAGTTATTTTATTTTTTCCTTCTTTGAGAGACTGTTGTAGTGAGGTTTGTCATGTATTGTGAGCCTGTACACTGATGTATTTATTGGAGATACCTCCCGGTTGAGTTATGAGTTTGTATATGAGGATACTGTATGATTATCATTTTTGGGAGACGGACATTGTTGTATTATTTCCAGTTGTACAGTGATTGATTTAGTTATACAGCAGATTTTTATTTATAGCTCTGATATCTGTTTAGCTGTAGTACTTTTCTTGCAGGTAGGACGCTTCGCCTATGCGGGTTTGGCATAGGTGGCGGATCTGTTGGCGAGCCGGGTCGCAGTTTCGACCCCGGGGCGTGACATGGACATTAGTTTCGCCTCCTACCAATCATAATATAATCGATTGCAAGTAGGTTTTTCGAATAAAAGGAAAAGCAGATGGAACCATAGACAGTTACAAAGCACAGCTTGTAGCAAAGGGCTTCAAACAAGAGTATGGAGTGGATTATTATGAAACCTATAGTCCTATTGTAAAGCCAATTACTATTTGTGAGGTACTTTATTTAGTAATTTCTAAAGGATAGAAACTACGTCAACTTGACATAAACAATGCCCTTTTAAATAGTGAGCTAGAAAGGGAAGTTTATTATATGCATCAACTTCCAGGTTTTCGTGATAAAAATTTTTCGCAGCATGTCTGTCATCTTCACAAGGCACTCTATGGTCTTAAGCTGGCTAGTGATGATCTGGATCTCCGCGTAGGTTATGCGGCGTGATTAGCGACTTCCGGAGGCCTATGTTGTGTGATGGAGGTGGTTACGCGCAAATTGGACCTCAGGAATGGACCCAGCGCGAAATTTGGATCAAGTTTGCCTATCCGGATGCTTTCGTCGAATTTTAGAAGTGGATTTTTGCAAAACGAATATCGAATTTGGATTCAGCGCACGAAAACGGTCAAAATCGGCTATTTACATGTATTTTTCGGGATCCGGGCGCCCTAAAACGGACTTCGGGCACCTCGTTACTGTTCCGGGCAGGCCGGGCAGTCGCCGGCGGCCGCGGGCAGGTGCCGGAGCACGGAGGCGCGGCAGCGAGCAGGCGCGGGCAGGCGCGGGTAGGCCGATCCACGGCCCGAGCACGTGCATCGGGCGCAGCGGGTGAAGGCGGCGGAGGCGTGGCAACAGCGGATTGGGCGGCGCACTATGCGGGGCAGGCGGGGGCAGGTGGATGTGGAAGCAGGGGCAGGCGGGGGGCAGCATGGCGCCGCCTGAGTGGCCCGCGCACGTGGGTGGACTGCAGTGTGGGGCAGGACACGTGGCGCGCCCGGATCAATCCGGGCGCACCGCATGGTGTCAAGTGTTCGGCGCCCGAAGGTTTCGGGCGCCCGAAAACGTACCCCAAAGCCTGGTTTTTTTTGGAATTTAGCCTATAAATAGACCTTGGTTTCCTCTCATTTCGGGTTTTTTGGGAACCTCTTGGAGCCCCCTTTGGCAGAGGCACTCTTCCACTTGTCCACTATCTTTCAAAGGAGTCTTGGTATATTTGGAGGCCGCGGCATCGACGTTTCCCCCAACGCGGCGTGCTTCGACGCTTCTCCGATTGTGACTCTTTCCGTCGACGCTTCGTCTACAGGCACCCCTGTGCTGATCCGTGGGAGATTTTAGCTGATTTTTTGGTTCGGTGAGATCATGAGAGGTAAGCCTTCGATTTCCGTGTTGATCACTTCGCTCCGTTTTTAGTTTTTTGTGGGGTTTTTGAGGCATCTTTTGACCACTTTTACTGCGACGATGTTTTGGATAGCAGTAGAGTATTCTTTTTTTTTTCAACCTACGGTTATCGAATTTGGGAGTTTCAGGACTCGTTTTGCATCTACGCTTCACGAGGAACGCAGTCATATTTTTCTTGGATTTTTCTGAGGTCATCTCGAGCGTGAAAATTACTGTTTTTCGGGACTGATGCGAAAAATAGCAAACACTAAATTTTGAGACTATTATTTTATACTACTGTCGGCTCTTTTCACAGTTTTCGGGGACTGTGTGGCATTTCGCGGAGAAAGGGAAAGTTGGGTCTTTTATTTTAGATCACGGTGAGCTTTTACTCTTTTGACCCGGCTGAAGATAATGTGCAGATTAATCCCTATTTAATCCTGACTCGCTCGCCGGATTTTGTTTATCGGTTGTTGGACCGCACTGCACTGTTTCGCTCACCACTGCTGATCCGGGAGGAGTTTTTCGGAGATCTTGGATTCGTTGGAACCGTAGGAGCTGCGGGAGCGCGCACGTCAACTTGTCTGTCCAATCGAATTCCGGATCTGCGTGTTCCAGATAGGTTGTTGAGCACCTCTTTCTACGACTTACTCACTAGGACTATTAGAGTGATCCACGACACACTATTTATTGTTTCGCCACCCCATTATAGATCGTGCATGAATATATTATTCCGGTTATTCCTTTCCTTAGCCTATCTATATGAGACTGGTACACTATGATGATTTATTATGGATCATAGATTATGGACATGTGTAGTTGGTTAGTAATTTTGACATGTTGGTTATATCTATGTGGAGCTACTATTTGATACACTTTCTTTTATCTTTCATGAGGACAAATGCATGGTTGTATGGACATTTAGATATGCCATCTTTTACTGCTACACTATTATATTGGGACTTGACTTAGGAGAAAATATGTTTATTTCTTTCTTCTCCTTTTACTTAGACATGGATTTCATGTTGGTCGGGTTGCGAGCAGGGGTTTGGCATAGTATAGCCGAGATTGTTGAGTCTGGGATGGTTGTACTAGATTGTGGGCTTGTATGGTATTGCGGCAACCACGGATATTGGGCGGTTGACAGGATGTCGGTTATTGTACCAGATTGTGGGCTTGTGGGGTGTTGCGGCAACTGCGGATATTAGGCGGTTGACCGGGTGGTGATTTTAGCATCAGATTGGGGATCGGGGTTTTGTTAGTGGATGGAGTTTCCCACTTTGAGCATAGTCGTGACTAAGCCCTGCTGTACTGAGATACTTTTGGCTGACTACTTCTTCTTGCGGGTAGCTCCCTCGAGTGCCACTCCGGAGTGTGAGGCAGGACCGGGTAGGTGCCGGTCGGTTACTGGGTTCTTGAGTTTGATATCACATCGACGATATGTGTTGGCTGGCATAACTGATGGTGACGGCAGAGCAGGCAGTACCGAGTTTTATACCAGTCCATTTGATTGGGTTTATTTCGGCAGATACTATTTACTGATGCATGCATACAGTCGTTATTACTCAGTACTGCATTAGAGGCTTATTAGTGGTAGTTTTTCTTATCAGCGAACTTATTCAGTTTTACCACTTTACCTTATTTCTAGCCTCTGGTAGACTTGGTGGGTACGTCGGAGTTTGAGGATTTACCTACTAAGGGCTACTGGTTTACTTGTAGTTCTCACACCCGTTGGGGGTTCCCCTCCCTTTTTTCTTTTTCCCCCTTTGTTTTGCAGAGTCTTCTGTGGGAGATCCTTCGGTCGTTGTTCGAGGCGAGGGAGTCACGAGCTAGATCCCTACCTGCCCGAGGAGTGTAGCTGTACCCCTTGGTTGGAAATTTTTAGTACAGTCAGCTGGATATTGTATATTTTACTCTTTTGAGAGGTTTTCTGTATTTGTGAGAGACTGATGTTTTATTGTTGTAGTTTACCTCCCTTTTGGATGTAGAGATGTTATAGAGAGGATGATGTATGATGGTTATTCATATTTGGCAGATGGATATTGTACTTTATTTCCGGATGTGCAGTGATTGGATTTTATTTTTACAGTACTTTATTCCCGCTCTGATATTTGCATAGCTGTAGTATTATTTTTTGCAGATTAGACGTTGCGCCTATGTGGGATTTCCCGTATGGGTGGCGGATCTGTTTATGAGCCCGGGTCGCAATTTTGACCCCGAGGCATGACATGGCTCCTAGGACTTGGTTTCGAAACTTAAGTGCTCAACTAAAGGAACTTGATTTCTTATTTCTATATCGGATTCCTCATTATTTGTTCGGCATGACTCTAACTCCATTACTTATCTATACATCTATGTGGATGATATAATTATTTGTGGCGATAATGATGCCAAAATTCAATACATTACCGATCAATTAAATGGTGACTTTCCTCTCAAAGACTTAGGGGATCTAAATTACTTCCTCAGTATTGAAGCCAATCGTTCATCATTTGGCTTATTTCTTTTTCAAAGAAAATGTATATCTGAGCTTTTCTCCCGAGTTAAAATGAACGAAGCAAAACTAGTTACAACTCCCATTGTTTCATGTTCACAAGCCTCTCAACATGAAGGAGGATTTTTTTCTAATGCTACTTTGTATATATCAACTAAGGGAGCATTACAATATATCACTATTCCTAGACCGGAAATATCATTTGTTGTTAATAGGGCATGCCAATTTATACATTAACCCATGACATCACATTGGCAACAAGTGAAGCGACTTCCCCATTATTTGAAAGATACAATTAACCATGGACTTCTAATTAAGCCTTGCTCTACTTCTGTCTCATTACTTTCTCATATGCTGACTAGGCAGGTTGCCCTAATACATGACGATCAATAAGTGGATTTTGTATTTTTCTAGGCTCAAATTTGATTAGTTTGACAACAAAAAGCAACGAGTTGTGGCCAGATCAAGCACCAAGGCCAAATACCGTAGTCTTGCCCACACTACTGTTGAATTAAGTTGGATCCAATCATTACTTCGAGAGCTCCATGTTCATCTACCTAAGCCACCATCAATTTTTTGTGACAATCTTGTTTTGTGACAATCTTGGTGCTACTTATCTTACCATTAATCTGGTCTATCACTCACGTACAAAGCATGTTGAAATTGACTTTCACTTTGTGCGTTAAAAAGTTGCCCGTGGTGATCTTCAAGTTAAATATATTCCTATCGTCGATCAACCTGCAAATTTGTTAAAAAATGGGCTCTCCAAGAAATGGTTCATCATGCTTCGGCCTAAGTTAAACGCGGTTTCTGACCCGTTTAACTTCTTTGGGGGGGGGGGGGGGGGGGTGTTAGAGTCATTCAAAATAAATCAAATTTAAATAAAAGTTGTTTTGAGTTGTTAGTATTATCTCTAGGTTGTAGGAGGGTATGTAGTGAACCAGACCTTTATGTAAATTTGCTAAAGTGGAGGGTCAAGTTGCTATTTTCACAACTCTATAAATTAATGGACAGAGGTGATGTGAATGTGTTGTTCACTCCAAACTCTACAGGCACACGTCTGTTTCACAATGTAGTAACCATCAACCTCCTCTCACTCCTGCCTCTCTAAACTTTTAGAGGAGTAACTAGGTTGCCAGTAAAATTTAGAGCAAGGGTGAGAGTTAACCCATAACTTGAGGACGTCAAGAAATTTTGAGGAGGAGCACGGGGAAGAAGAATGAAGCCTTCTCTCCCACGAGTTAGCCCACGAGGAAGAGAGGTGAGTTGAGACTTTGGTGTTTTAGGTTTTGGGACTCCAAAAGAAGAATTTTTAGGGGTTCTGATGTTTTAGGGTCTCTCTGTTGATTCAGGAGATCAAGACCTGCCCTGTTGGAAGTGAGTTCGATTAAGATAGGAAATATCACCGAGCAGTGGTGATCTCTTTCTTTATCTATAACTTCTCGATTATTTTGCATGTTTTGTAGGGGACATTGATTTTATATGATGAGTAGTTTGCTAGGAAGTATAGATAAGGATTCTAAATCCTTAAGGCTATAACAGAGATAGGTCTAGGGACCAAGCGGTCGGTTGAGTGAGTATTGTGGATCTCCGGATAGAACCGAGATGAGTTTGGAAACTGAGTGAGCGATTGATTGAGTGTATTGGGTATATAACATCTGATTTAGGTAAAAACCTAAGGTAAAGGATAGAGATGAGCAATTCTATGGTAAATATGAGCTAGAGAACCAGCTGAGTGGGCTGATGAGGCGTGCAAGCGGCGAACGAATGGAGAGTAGTCCAATCATTCTCAACTCTCCATGAGATGGATGTACAAAGCAAATGATGGGTAAGTAGTTAGATCATTCTCGGCTCCCCATGCGGTGAGTAGGACTTCCCACTTAAGAGTAGTTCGATTATTCTCGGCTCTCCATGCAGTATGCGCATCCAGTCGATAGAAGAGTGGCTCGATTATTCTCAACTCCCCATGCGGTGAGTGGGACTTCCCATTGGAGAGTAGTTCGATCATTCTTGTCACGCTTCGGGATGAAAAAAATGGACTTTTTTTTATATAAAATCAAAGTTCAAAAATCTATTCCCATGACATGAGCAGATCCGCTACGTGCATAAGATTTTTCGGTCCAAACAGACAGAGTCTCCCCTATACACGCACGACTAGGCAAAATACATCAATGCAATAGACATATCTCAGAGTTTACTAAAGTGAAAGACAATTACATTATTTAAACTACTAATCAGATATCCACTAATGATCCAAATAAGAAACCATAATGTTAATAACTAACAATGATCCAGATAAGCTAAATAATGTCAATACTAGCGTGATACTAAGTCATAAACAATAACAATTAAAAATCAAAAAATAATAAGAGAGGAT
The DNA here is from genome assembly GCA_029204045.2 of Tillandsia leiboldiana. Classification (NCBI taxonomy): domain Eukaryota; kingdom Viridiplantae; phylum Streptophyta; class Magnoliopsida; order Poales; family Bromeliaceae; genus Tillandsia; species Tillandsia leiboldiana. The sequence continues at coordinate 40,138,546 of CM055069.1, read as the reverse complement.
CTCATGCCTCAAGACCTCCAATTTGGACAGTTCGAGCATGCCAACAGACCCGCTAATCGGGCATGACCTCTCTATACCCGAAAGGAACGTAACCTCTATCTCAATCAATACAAGTGTACAATGAGATATAATATCAGCGTAAAACTACTAAACTAAAATATCCAACCATTAAACAAAAAGTTTAATATTAAGCTAAAAATAAAGTACAAGAGTGAACATCACGACGTAGTATTAATTACAACTTTTTTATCAACATATACTTAAAACAATAGTTACATTTTCATGTTTTTCCTCACAAAATACATAGTTCACTCAAAAAGCCAAAATCGAGTAATGATACCGCTAGACCCTTTAGGTTTCTAAGCTGCTAGGCTCTTGCCCCTTGTCGTGTGCCTCACCAGCGGTACCTGGATCTGTAAAAAGTGGAAACCAACGGGGTGTGAGAACTACAAATAGTTCGCAGTGGGTTCATCCACCGAGAAACATATTCTACATTTCTTGGTCCAATGGAAGCAACAGCAGCAAGATACTATATATGAAAAGCTGTAAATACTATGCTAATATGCTGATATGAAATCACTACACTACTAGTTATGCTCAAAATTAAATGCTACTATGCCATGCCATACTAGGCTACTATGCTACAACCCGGCTATTATGCCGCTATAAGGGTTACACATAACCCGATCAAATTTGGTCATTTTCATTTTCTCTTTACGTTTAGCCTTTCGAAAGTATCTCGCCAATGGGCCCATGCCCTAGGAGTCATGCACCCAATATCGAGTTTCAAATTCGAAGGCGTCATTTATAATATATTTTATCTTTAACCTTTCTAAAGTACCTCGCCTAAAGGGGCCCATGCCCGGGGAGATGGCATCAGCTCACATCTCCCAAATTTACTAGTCCTAAATCCGAAGGTGCATTTAAATTACTTTTTCCTTTTTCCTTTTTATACCTTTCGGAAGTACCTCACCTAAAGGGGCCCATGCCCGGGGAATCGGCATCAGCTCAAACCTCCCAAATTTACGAGTCCCAAATTCGAAGGTGCCATTTTCATTGTCTTTTACTTTTACCTTTTACCCTAGGTTATTAACTCTAGGATAGCCAAAATGTCTCGAGGAGTATAATTTAGGTTAGAATTTTCTTATTTACTTAAGTTTGCACATTTACCCTAAGTCCATCACTCTAGAGTCACTAATCGTCATTAAGGACACCAAGACTCACATGAATCACTCTAACCCTAGAGTTTATTAACTCTATGTTGAAGACCCTACATTTCCACCTTAGATATTTTCTAAGTTGAATGCCACTCGTTCTAACCTAAAGTTATCTCCTAGGTTTTATGCCACACATTTGACCTCTTGACGTAGGTTTCTCCTAAGTCAATATACCATTTAATCTCATGCAAGAATAATCTACATCTAGGTTTTAATACATTTATCCCTTAGGGTTAAACCCTAATTTGCACAATAATCATGTGTTTCTCTACACACCTACTCTTACTAACATGCTTCTAGATTTGAAAAGCAAAAGAAAAAAAGTTGAGATCACCATTTTTTATAGAATCTCCTACCTTGTGTTCTCTTTGAAGGATGAAGGGGCTTGATCTCTCAACTCACCAAGAAATTTCTTAAAAATAGGATAAGAACTCATAAAAGATCATTTTATCTCTTTTAGATCTATAAAAACCCAAAATTACTCAAACCCTAAAAACTTACCTCATGTTCTTGCTCCAAAAACGTGGAGAAGAGAATCCTTTCTACCCCTAAGGTTCTCCTTTGGAAGTCTCCTTTGTAGGTTTTTATTATATTTAAGGATCCACACGGATCTAAATAGGTACTATCAAACAATTAGAGGGGGGGGGGGGGTGAATAGGTGTAATACTTATAAAACCAATCTCAGTGCAAAATAAAAACCAATGCGGAAAATAAAAATAGCACACCGAGATATACGTGGAAACTCCAATCCAGGAGAAAAACCACGGGGCCAACACGCAATAACAATCCACTAAGAATAGAAGAATAACAAGGTGATTACCGACTCCACGGACTCAAACCCCTCCTTCAACTTCTTCGGACCTTGCGCTCACCGATTGCACGTCCACTGCACACGTTCGAATCCACGAACGCCACTCGAATCCACGAGCACACGTTTCGAATCCACGAAACGCTTTCAACACATCGAATCCACGATGCTACGTCGAATCCAAGACGCAAACTTGATAAAAGTTTCGATGGTGATCCTTTGCTTAGAATATCATTGAAGAACCATGGATGGAATCTCTAAGCAAAGATTAGATCAATTCGACAAAAGATAGATCTTGGAAGAACCGTCGAATTGACCTAAAAGAGGCTATAAAGAAGAACGATAAATACCTAGCCTCTAGGGTTGCTCTCAAGTGTTTTATAAATTAATCAGTAGTTCTTGAGAAACCCTAAGTGTCTATTTATAGTTTAGAAACCTTTGGAAAGAGATAAGCATCAAAAACTGACTTAACAGAATTTTTCCCGCACGACGATCCGGATCGGATTTACGGCGATCCTGACTGTCGTCTTTTTTCAGCAATTCCTGAAAAAACAAGGTTCGGGATCCGGATCGGAATTCTGATCCGGATCGGTTCAGGATCAGAAATTCTGAACTGGACTCTGAACATCCAATTTGTCCAGTTTTTGATTTTTAAGCAATGAAAACTTATCCAAGTGTTTCTAAACTACACAAATGTATTCGGATCACCAAAATTATTTAGTTAAACATACCTGATCAATCCGAATCCATTTTCTTTAAGATTGATGTATATGATCCACAATTCTTCAACTTCAATCTTCAAGACTCAAAACACTGAGTGTCAACTTGAGATCTTGTTGAATCTTCTCTGAGTCTTCAATTGCTGATTGACAATTTGATCACTTCAAGACTCCGACTCAACTCACGAAATATGCCAACACAAAAAGCCGTAACAATCTCCCCCTTTGGCAATTTCGTGACAAAACCCAAAAATACATAAAACGCTCAAGACACTCATCTTAAACCAAAAAATCGAAACTCAATGTCATCACCAAAACATTGATTTTCTTTGCGTGAAAGATCCAATAAACAAAAATTACATTTGAACCAGTCTTAGAACAAACTCTATGACTTAGGACTTGGAGTCTTAAAGTGATGTATATCCTGCAAAACAAAAACTCCAAACAAAATCAAACGTTTAGTCGTTATAAATGGAATCCTACATTTGATTCGTCCTTTTGGTTCTTTTTGTTTTTCGGCTCCTTTTTCATCATCTCTTTTCTTTATCTCCCCCTTTCTTGAGCATCTCTGTTCTCCCCCTATCTCTGTTCTCCCCCTATTTCTGTTCTCCCCCTTTTTGTCACAAATTGTCAAACAGTGAATATAGGCAAAAAGAAATCACTAACAACATTAGTTCATAGAGAAAGAGAGATAAAAGCTCAGTTCCGGTATATAACAAAAACACAGATTGCTTACCGGTACTCGAAAGCAAAAATCAAATAATTTCTTGAAAACAAATTCAGATTTTGAAATATTTGAATTACCGATTTGTATTCCATCAAGAAAACAATTTAAGTGCTTGAAAATAATATGAGATCACATAGATGTCATTCAATCCAATTAATTTTACAAAAATTAAAAAGATTTACTCTGAAATCATGAAAAACAAAGATAAAACATTATAAACCGTTTTTCATATTATATACGTCAAACACAAGTCATCAAAAATAATCTTGAGATCCAGAGTCTATCAAGATGTAACGGATTTACAAAGATGACTTACAGAGATTTCCAAATGACATCAATTTTGAATTTTACCCTTTTAGATTGAGATATGCATTAAAATACCTAAGGGTGGCTCTTTGAGCATCTTTTAACTATCCCACCTTATACCAACCAGGAGATTGTTCAAAATAAGAACTTTGAATTTAAATCTCCGAATGCTTCAACTAAACAAAATTTCATAAATATTTTTCAAGCATCCATAACATGTGGTAGCTTCACACACAAACCGGACGACCGGGGTGGCAGCTCTTTCCAACATGTGGTGGTAGTTTTCACACTCCTTTCGGATGTAACTCTTTCCACATCTTTTGCAATTCATTTCATTACCCTTGTACGAAAATACAATCTCTTATGTGAAAGAATTAAATCCCAAATTTTAGTCAATCGGTTGTCTCATGTTTATCACAAAGAACTCACACAACCGAGATAGAATAATCATCTAAAGATCACACATGATTACTAAAATTTGATGAATATAATTATCAAAAACTCTTATAATGAAGTATCTTCAAGAATTATGATTATAGAGTAAAGTTGATAATTCATATAAAATTAAATTGGAGTGATTGACAGTGAAATCCTTTTTATTCAATGCACTTGTTCATTAAAACCCTTTTGTTCAAAAACAAAACATAAAAACGAAGAGCATTGAAAACATGTAATGCAGAGATTTAGAAAAATTTGAAAGGAAAACCAATCAAAGCATTACATACAGTCATAAGCTATTTAGAACTTAAGACAAGGAAAGATATCACCTTTCCGAATCCAAAATCGTCGGATTTTGGGTTGTCTTGATTCATTGTGGTTGGGAGATAATAGCTTTGACTGTTGATCCACCTTAGCTCTTTGCCTCGCAGTGATCCACTTGAATGATTGATGTTGTGGCTCGGACCTTTGGTGGGTTGAGTGAACTCCTTTGACTTGATGAGTCTTTTGGTTCCGTTGAGTTCGCTCCGTAGATGAAGTTGTCGAAGAATTCCTCTTTCTCTTTTTCGGGCACGACTTCATCAAGTGACCTTCAAGTCCACATTGGTGACAAGTTCTTCCTTTCAATTTAGTTGTGGAACTTGAAGCCTTCACAGTTTGGTTCTTTTTAAATCCCAAACCAACCTTGTTTGTTTGACCTAATCCGGACATACAATCAAATTTCTTGGAACCAGTTGAAATCCTTTGTATGTCGGATTTAAGTTGATGAACTTGCTTGGTCAAAGCTTGGTTGGTGACATGAATTTCCTCAAACTGTTTTTCTAGAAAACCAATCTTGTCCATATATGATTTAGCGTTTGTCTCCGATTGGTTTATCTTTTCTTGGAGGATTTTATTATTATCCAATAAAAGCTCTCGTTCCTCCTCGAGATCATGAAGATTGATCTTTAAAGCATGATTCTCGTCTTGAATCTCAAGTCGTTGCTTCCTCAACTTCTTAATATGCTTGGCCATCTTCTTTGATTCCATAAGAAGTTGTTGATATGCCTCAACGAGTTCTTCTTCGTCCGACTCCCCCTCACTTGATGACTCTCCGCCGGATGTTGATGTTTCATGCAAAATCAAAGGAATAGAGTCAGTGATTAAAGATGATAAACAAATATTAGAAGAGGGAATATGAGAGGCATGTAAGGCAACGACTTTTTCCTCTTTACTTGAGGTCGATTCATTAGAAGTAGAATCGTCCCAAGTTTTCGCTTGCAAAGCCTTCTTTATATATGATTTCGGAGAAGGACAATCCGTTGAAATATGGCCGTAGCCTTTGCATCTATAACATTGGATTTCCCCTTCGAATTCATCTTTTTCTTTTTCTTTAGAAGGTTTTGCAACGCCTTTGAGTTTAGAGGATTTAGAACCCGATGATCCTTTAGATGGTTTCGAGGATGTAGATCCATCGGTTTGATTCTTCCAAAATTTCCGACGAAATTTCTTTACGATCCGCGCCAATTGTTCTTCAAAATCAGTCAAAGAGATTTCATCGTCGGAACTTGATTCCCTATCTTCTTCCTTTGTTGATTTGAATGCAATACCTGTAAGCTTAGAAGAAGACTTGGAAGAAACTTGATTAGTAGGAAAAGTCATTTCATAAGTTTGCAAAGCACCTACTAATTCCTCTACTCTCATCTCATCCGGATGACTAACGGTTTCAATGGCGGTAACCTTTGCCCTAAACCGTTCCGGAAGAGTCCGAAGTATCTTTCTTACAATTCTCGACTCCGGGATCTTTTCTCCTAAATTAGCACAAGTATTGATCACATCTTGAAGTCTAGTGTAATAATCTGTAAACAATTCATGCTCATCCATATGAATAGAGTCAAATTGACTTGTAAGCATCTGGAGCTTTTGAATTTTTACTAGATTAGTACCCTCATGTGTAATTTTGAGAATATCCCAAATTTCCTTCGCGGTTTCACACGCGGAAATTCGTGTGAACTCAGCCGAGGAAAGAGAATTAAATAAAGCGTTCATACCCTTCCCATTGTAAGAAGAACTTTCGAATTCCTCTTGGGACCATCTAGAGCGAGGTTTTGGGGTAGTAGAATTTCCTACTTCCTCAACAGGATGCACCCAACCGTATTCCACAGATTGCCATACCCGCTCATCAATTGCGATGAGAAAAGCTCTCATCCGCACTTTCCAATAAGCATAATTAGTCCCATCAAAAAGAGGAGGTCTATAAATATTACCACTTCCACCCAACATGATAGATAAACCTAAAACCCTCTCTGATACCACTTGTAGGTTTTTATTATATTTAAGGATCCACACGGATCTAAATAGGTACTATCAAACAACTAGAGGGGGGGTGAATAGGTGTAATACTTATAAAACCAATCTCAGTGCAAAATAAAAACCAATGCGGAAAATAAAAATAGCACACCGAGATATACGTGGAAACTCCAATCCAGGAGAAAAACTACGGGACCAACACGCAATAACAATCCACTAAGAATAGAAGAATAACAAGGTGATTACCGACTCCACGGACTCAAACCCCTCCTTCAACTTCTTCGGACCTTGCGCTCACCGATTGCACGTCCACTGCACACGTTCGAATCCACGAACGCCACTCGAATCCACGAGCACACGTTTCGAATCCACGAAACGCTTTCAACACATCGAATCCACGATGCTACGTCGAATCCACGACGCTACGTCGAATCCACGACGCAAACTTGATAAAAGTTTCGATGGTGATCCTTTGCTTAGAATATCATTGAAGAACCATGGATGGAATCTCTAAGCAAAGATTAGATCAATTCGACAAAAGATAGATCTTGGAAGAACCGTCGAATTGATCTAAAAGAGGCTATAAAGAAGAACGATAAATACCTAGCCTCTAGGGTTGCTCTCAAGTGTTTTATAAATTAATCGGTAGTTCTTGAGAAACCCTAAGTGTCTATTTATAGTTTAGAAACCTTTGGAAAGAGATAAGCATCAAAAACTGACTTAACAGAATTTTTCCCGCACGACGATCCGGATCGGATTTACGGCGATCCTGACTGTCGTCTTTTTTCAGCAATTCCTGAAAAAACAAGGTTCGGGATCCGGATCGGAATTCTGATCCGGATCGGTTCAGGATTAGAAATTCTGAACTGGACTCTGAACATCCAATTTGTCCAGTTTTTGATTTTTAAGCAATGAAAACTTATCCAAGTGTTTCTAAACTACACAAATGTATTCGGATCACCAAAATTATTTAGTTAAACGTACCTGATCAATCCGAATCCATTTTCTTTAAGATTGATGTATATGATCCACAATTCTTCAACTTCAATCTTCAAGACTCGAAACACTGAGTGTCAACTTGAGATCTTGTTGAATCTTCTCTAAGTCTTCAATTGCTGATTGACAATTTGATCACTTCAAGACTCTGACTCAACTCACGAAATATGCCAACACAAAAAGCCGTAACATCCTTCAAATCTCTTACCTTTCAAGAGATTAATCATTCCAAATCCCCAAAGCTACGACTCCTCTCCCAAGCTTCTAGAGAGAGAAAGAGATGAGGGAAATGAGAAAGAGAGGTGGGTGTGTGTGTGTTTGGCTGTGAGGGGGAGAGGTTTAAGCTGTTTTAACCCCATCCCAATTCCCCATTTAACCATGGTTCACCAACTCTGCACGTGCTGTCAGGAGCTTGGAGTACCGGTGTGGTGACCTGTATCTCTGTAGGGCTTCTACAGTGTGACTAGCAGCTTCTGGAGGCCTACGTGGTGTGTCGGTGGTGTTTGTGCACAATTTGGACACAAGTGATGGACTTCGGGCTTAAAATGGATCACGTGGGTGATCGGTTGACCCCGTCGGATGTTTATAAGTGATATCACGCGAAACGGATATCAAAATTGGACTCAGCGCGGAGTTTGAACAAAAGAACACCTTTCCAGATGCCTTCGGCAATTTTTAGAGTTGGAATTTGGTAAAACGGACAGCGGATTTGGATTCAGCGCGCGAAAATGATGAAAACGGACTATTCACTTGTATTTTTGGAGCCCGGGTGCCGTGCACGAATTTCGAGGCAAGGGGGCAATGTTCCGGCGGCTGGGGCAGCGCCGGCGACGGCGGAGCGCTGCGGCGCGGGCTCGAGCAGGCGGCGGAGCAGGCGCGGGCAGCGCGCGGGCGCGGGCGCGGGCAGTGCGCGGGCAGCGCGCGGTGCAGCGGGGTGGTGTGCCACGTGGCATTTTTCCATTGGGCTAGGTTGGACACGTGGCAGTTTCGGAATGGTCGGTTCAGTGGTCGCGGTCCACGGAGGAGCGTGGAGAGCCGTGGACCGGGCGGGGCCACGTGGCGGCCACTGGTTGGCCGGTTCACGTGCGCTCGGTCTACGGAGTTGGTGTAGCTGGCCTCGGGAAGCGTGCCTGGCAGGGGGCGCAGGCGGCTGGCGCAGGCGCGCATGTGGGCGCGTTGACGCCGTTTCCCGTGTTCGGGCGCACCACGTGTCGGCAGCTGGGGTGGACCACGCGGCGCAAGGCGGGAGGCTGGATCGGCTGTAGCGTGTTTGGTGGTGACGTGGCGCAACCAAAGAGATCCGGACGCGCGATGGACGGCTGGGATTGTAGCACTGTTTGAGCCCGAATCTTTCGGGCGCCCGGAATTGTCCCCCAATGTGCCTTTTTCGTCCGGATTTCAGCCTATAAATTGGTAGCAAGGGCCTATTGTGCGGGTTTTTCTGGCATTTCTGGAGCTCCCCTTCTTTGCAGAGTCTTCTACTTCATCTCCTCCATCCTTCGAAGGATTTTCGGGATTTTTGGAGAACGTGCCATCGACGTTATCTGCGACTCAGCGCACATCGATGCACCTTGGATTTTTGGCTATTACCGTCGCTCTTCAGTCCGCGAGGCACACCGGATCACTCCGATAGAATTTTGAGCCGATTTTTGTGGAAGCGCGTTCATGAGAGGTAAGGCTTCATTTTCCGTGCTGATCACTTCTCCTCGTTTTGAGTTTTCGGCACTGTTCCCGAGGTGTTTCTGTGACCCCTTTTTCTGCTGCGAGGTTTTGGACAGCGGAGGCTTGTCGATTTTCTATCTCGACCTACCAGCATCGAAATGAGGCGTTTAAGGACTCGATTGACATCTACTCTTCGAGAGGAACGCGCTTATATTTTTATTGGATTTTTCTGAGGACTCTACAAAGGTTAGATTTAAGCTTCTTTGGGGTTGTATCCCGCAGTTTTGCAGTATTGTGAATTACCGGCACCCCGCATTGTTTAATTTGTATCTTGGCCTACAGGTGTCGGAACGAGGCGTATAAATACTCGTTTTGGGGCTACTCGTCGCGAGGATCGCAACCGTGAATTTTTTGGAATTTTTGGAGCACTTCTTGGAGGTGAGAATGCCCCTCTGTGTGCTGTTTGGGAAAAACAGCAATGCTGTTTTGTGTACGTTTTGGGGTATGATTGGTGAATTGTGTTGTGTTGTTGTTGTTGTGGTGTTGCATGTTGGGGTGATGTTGTTTGGAGCCGAGACTTGCGCGACATGTACCGAGGATGCAGGTTCAGTGGATTTTGTTAGCAAGTTGCCATGCTCTTCATCGACTTCGGCTTTGCCTGCGGAAAGCGCTTCAGGTGGGTGCTTTGTTTCCAGAACCGGTGGACGGTTCTCTAATTCTTTATATTAGGATGCATGCATGTCTAGGGTACATGGTTGTGATTGAGAGGTAGGTAAGCTTGATAATAGTAATTGTATAAAAGAATTGCAAGAATAGTATTTATGATGTATACTGAGGACTTGCATGATTTGGATATCTATGTTGATGATTAGTGTAAGCTTACCTAGGATAATGTTACCCTATGTGATTATGTAGCATGTCATGTTAGCACATAGCCCTTTATATGGCTGGTTTATGCGATGGGGCAGGATTATGTAGCTATATACGGATTTTACTCTGAGGAGTTATTATGGATCGAGGATTATGGACAGGTGTAGGCATTGGTGATTTTGGCATGTGGTTTATTTTCTTATATCTTTCTTGAGGACAAATGCATGCTTGTATGGAGATATAGTTAGGCCACCTTTTACTGCTTCACTACCTATTGGAAGTTGACTTAGGAGAAACCATGTTATCATTTTCTCCTTCTTTGTTAGTCAGACGGTTTGTGTTGCTCGGGTGCGAGCAGGGGTCTGGGGTAGTGTAGCCGGGACATTGGTGTCTGGGACGGGTTGTGCTGGATTGCGGTTGGCAGGGTTTTGCGGTGACCGCGGACTTTGGGCGGTTGACCGGAGGTCGGTTATAGGACTTGATTATAGACCGCAGGGTATTGCGGCAACCGCGGATATTGGGCGGTTGACCGGATATTTATTTATGCATCAGATTGGGTACCAGATTTCTCTAGTGGACGGAGTTTCCCACTTATTGAGTACTTTTGCATCTAATTGAGGACCGAGGCTTTCTTTAGTGGTTGGGCTTTCCCACTTTGATCAGAGTCATGATCCAGTCCTGCTGATTTATACTACTTATGATACTTGTTACAGTGATACTTTACTCGTGCGGGTCGCTCCCCTCGAATGCCACTCCGGAGTGTGCGATATACATACTTTGAGTCCTTGAGACTCCTATCCCTTATCGGTGTTATGCGTTGGCCAGCATACCCGATTTGTTAGGCACAGCAGGCAGTACCAGTTTTACTGGTGGCACAAGATTGGGTTATTACAGGCAATTACTTTACTGTTGCACTCGTGTCAGGGGGACTGAGTGGAGTCTAGTAGCTGTGTTTAGACCAGTGCTAGTGTTGTTGGGAGCCGTTTGGTTTGACGGTGGTCCCGTGTTGTTGTGAGTACTTTGACCATTGTGTGAGAGGTTGAGCATCTTGAGTCTATCCGTTCTGAGAGAGAGCGTGGATTTCGACTATAGCCTGCATGAGCCACTACTCGATAACGAGTTAGTCCGTTTGGACACCCTACGTAATTCCTACCCATCAGCGGGAGGTGGTTGTAGGTGGGCGCAGGTTTGACTGGACCCGATGTGGCAGTCAGCTCGATTGGGTCGATTGAGCACCTCGTGTGCGAGTGTTGCATATCTTTATCAGAGCTTCCCCATTTGAGCATTTAGATAGAGGCATGGTAGCTGTTGAGTGTCTCCAGCTTTCTTGTTCAGTTTTTACTGCATTGGTTATCTTATGCCTCTAGTGGACTTAGTGGGCAGATCGTCGGGCCTGGTGGCGGTACCCACTGAGAACTCCCTTTTTGGTGTAGTTCTCACACCCGTTGGGGGTTTTCCCCCTTCTTTTTCCTTTCTCTCCTTTGTTTTGCAAAGTCTTAGCGGGTGTTGCTGATTCTGCGGTTGTTGATCGAGGCGAGGGAGTCGCGAGCTAGACCCCTACCCATCATTGGAGAGTAGCGGTACCCTTCAGAGGAGATCTTCAGTAGATTAGTTATTTTATTTTCTCTTTTGAGAGACTGATGTAGTGAGGATATGATATGTATTGAGAGCCTGTACACTGATGTATTTATTGGAGATACCTCCCTGTTGAGTTCTGAGTTTTGTATCTGAGGATATTGTATGATTATCTTTCTGGGAGATGGACATTATTATATTACTTCCAGTTGTACAGTGGTTGATTTTAATTTTACAGCAGATTTTTATTTATAGCTTTGACATCTGTTAGCTGTAGCACCTTTTCTTGCAGGTTGGACGCTTCGCCTATGCGGGGTTTGGCATAGGTGGCGGATCTGTTGACGAGCCCGGGTCGCAGTTTCGACCCCGGGGCGTGACAACCGGTACTCAAGCTGGGGTACCGGTATGCGGGCTAGGATACCGGTACTCGAGTTCTGGTTCCGGTACGCCACCCCCTTAAGCCTCCAACCCGTGAGCTAGATTTTTTCATCTTCTATAGGGTACCAATACGTGCCTTGAGGTGTCGGTAGTCCATGCTACAACCTGTAGTTTTGCAAATTTCGACTTTCCGAGCTCGCTTTCCAACTCAACTTTGGTTTGAATGGCTTTTGCTTCAAACAAACACACTCCTAACTCAATTTTAATAGCATTTTAAACATACTCGGAGTGACTTAGCCGCACTTTGCTATTTAGCGAAAGCCGGAGCACTACATCCCTCCCTCCTTATAGGAGTTTCGTCCGCGAAATTAAAATCTCGCATACCTTAGCTTATTCCTTGAATAAGTGAGGATACCTCTCCCGCATTATGCTCTCAAGCTCCCAAGTGGCCTCTCGCTCACCATGGTTAGCCCACAACACCTTCACGTATGTAATGGAACGGTGTTGGGCTCGCCAAAATTAATTAAGCCCAAAACAAAATAAAATAACATATATATATATATATATATATATATATATATATATATATATATATATATATATATATATATATATATATATATATATATATATATATATATATATATATATATATATATATCACCCACTCTTCTAACAAAAATCTAAAAAAAAATTGAAATTCGATTCGTATCCAATGCCTCATCAGCTCCAAATCTTCAAGAGATCTCATCTTGATCTCTGAGGATTGGGAGCTTGAAGGCTATAAAAAGGGGGAGAGCTCTTTTCACAAAAAAAAAAATACTCCATTCACTACTAGCATAGGAAGAAGAAGAAGGCTTGGGGGGGTAGGAGAAGCAGCCACCGAGCCGCTGCCACCCCGCCTTCGCGTCGCCGCCGAAGCCGCCTTGTCCACCGCGCGCGTCTCCAGCGAGCAGCTTCCCCTTGCGTCGTCGCCGAAACCGCCTTGTCCACCGAGTGCGTCGCCGTCGAAGCTGCCTTGTCCACCGCTCGCGTCGCCGCTGAAGCCGCCGCCATCCCCGTCGTTGTTTGCTCCCTTCATCGCCAAGGCCGCCGAAGCCGCCGAAGCCAATCGTCTTCTTCCTCTGCTTCATGAGCAAGAACCAAAGAAAAAACCCAAAAAAAGTGGAGTCTCACTGTAGCTATAATGTACCCTATAATATATATTTATTAATAAAATTGTTATTATTTTTACTTAAAAAGAAAAGAAAAAAGAAAGAGAACTTTGCTGTGTGCGTGTACACACAAGCACGCGCGCGCGCGCACACACACACACACACACACACACACACACATATATATATATATATATATATATATATATATATATATATATATATATATATATATATATATATATATATATATATATATATATATATATATATATATAATTATGCTTAAAGTTTAAGATCACATCATTTATTTATCTTAAAAAAAGAATATTAAGCTGATATAATTGTTGTTAGGTAAAATAAATACTGACTTCAAAAGTTTAAAAATATAGGCTTAACAGAAAAGAAATTGTGCTTAATTGTGGAGACAATATGACAATTGTGCTGGATGCTATGGACTTCGTGAACTTATATATATATATATATATATATATATATATATATGCTTGATATTATGGACTTCGTGTACTGGATGCCAACTCCGTCCGTTTATCAATTCATGCAATTTGGGGCATTCCCCCTAACTGTCATCATCACTTGGGGCTCAACCACTGTGGCCCATTTCACTGAAGGCCCTAGTATTCACTTCAAGCGCATAGCGAAGCGCGATAAGCGAAGGAGGTGCAAAGCGAAAGTTGTTGCTAGCAAAGTGGTTTTAAGGGCGCACCTTTCCTTGAAAATTATTCCGTTAATTCCTCGTTCGGTCTCTCGCAAAACATCAACAAGCAAGCCGGGGGTTAGAGCTGTCTGGTCAATGTCTGATCCATTTGCTTCAGCTCCAAAATAAAAAAAAGTGCCTGTTATCATAACTGCCCCTACATTTACTGAAATGAAATATAAATTATTTCGAAATGCTGTGTGTTATGGTTCAAAAAATATTACTTGCGAATTCGCATTCCCTGAGGTCCCTTTGGCGACATCTGCAAAGAAGGACTGGGGGCAAAATCCTATTCTGTCCACTTCAAATCGATTTGCTATCCTTGAAAAAGAGGCACAATTTTCTCATTATAATTCATCTAACGGGTTGGATGCTAAATGTTGCACCCCTTCATTTTCGGGGTACACCCGATCGCAAGAAAGAAACATCCGGCGGATGAAAAATCGCCTACGCCATTGCCAGGAGATTGATGAATTATTTATGAAATATGGAGAGGTTAATCTTTCAACAGAAAAGGAGGGAATTCTTTTGGCACGGATTTCATCTGCTATCGAGAAAGACACGTCTTTTCTACGTTTTGCTACTAAGGACAAGTACAGTGTGCAAAGAATCTCTTCTAATGAAGAATCAAAGTTGCCAAATGGGAGATCAACACTTACATGAAAAGTCACGCTTCATCAAGGTAAAATAACTCTGATGATATTTTCATGTATGATGATAGGAACAGGTCCTAGCAGGGGGCAAGATGAAGAAAAGAATCCTTGTACAAGTCGACCTGGCGTTAAAAATTATCAATCCCTTCCAGAAGATCCATCTGAGCTCCAACAGCTGGCTCTGAGAGCCGAAACCAACACAAAATTAAAATCGGCTGCGTTAAGTCATATGGCAACTGATGAATCTAGTAGAAGGCAAGATTTAATGCTTCATTTACCCTTCGATTTAGAAAATGAGGAAGTTGAAGATGTAGGAGATGAAGAAACCGTTACTCCTTTTGCTACGCCATTAGAATCTCCACTTCATTCAGTGAGTCCTCATTTTACAGCAAACATGACAGACCAAGTCACCACTGAAGACTTAATGCGTCGAATCGAAGAAAGGGATAATCGGATTGACCATATGACTACTCAGAGGAGCACTTTGATGGAAGCCATGAATACACTTCTGCAATAACAACAGCAAGAACAACAACAAGAACAATAAGAAGCTCATCATCAATCAGCTCAACAGTCTCACTCCACCGAACAGGCTGCCGATGTAAACCCTCAGAACATGGAATGTCAAGGCTCACCGTATCAGCAAAATCCTACTATTAATGAACTATCAGCCTCTCACGAAGTACCTATATCATCAATGACCCCTTCGGCTCTTCAGCAACTATTAGACAGTATCGTCACTTCCAAAGTTAAACAACTATCTCAAGATAAAGAGCCGTTGCTAATAGAGGGTGATAAGCCATATCCAGCATGGCATGATCATGTTTCGTACCCACCTAATTACAATCGTCCAAAGTTTCAGATAATTGATGGAACCGGTGATGCACGAGAACATTTGACTCACTTTGAAGCTGCATGTGGAGATGTTGCCACAAATCCCTCATTGCTTCTTCGACAGTTCTCACTTTCATTAAAAGGGGCAGCTTTTCATTGGTATAGTAAGTTGGCCCCAGGATTTGTTCTTGATTGGGATATGATGAAAACTCTTTTCAGAGCACATTTTATTTCAATCAAAAGAGACGTCTCTCTCGGTAAGCTTGCGGAACTAAAGCAAGGAAGGGAAGAAAGGGTTGAAGATTATGTTGCTAGGTGGAGAAACATGAGTATCATGTATCCTGATGAGTTGAAGCCTACTCAAGCAGTAGAGCTTTGTATCAAAGGGATGCTGTAACGACCCGGCCCACTAGCAATAATAACTCGTTGGGCCCAAACCACAACCCAAAATGCTTAAGCCCAGTTATTATTACTAGTGTCCAAGTCTCATATAAACCCAATCACAATTCCATCCACATCCGATGTGGGACTATTGGGGGCGTCACAGACTCCCCCCGTTTAGGCCTGACGTCCTCGTCAGCCCAACCACACACACACAAGCCCAAGATCATCAGGCGATGTGAGACTCGTCTCGCTAGCCCTGTCATCTAGACCCAGGCTCAGCCGAGACTCGTAACACACTTCCGGCTGGTTATTGGCTCCGATACCAAATGTAACGACCCGGCCCACTAGCAATAATAACTCGTTGGGCCCAAACCACAACCCAAAATGCTTAAGCCCAGTTATTATTACTAGTGTCCAAGTCTCATATAAACCCAATCACAATTCCATCCACATCCGATGTGGGACTATTGGGGGCGTCACAGATGCAATCTTTGTATTCGATGGAGATATCAAGGTATAAGCCAACTAATATCACTGAGTTGATGATAGCAGCGGGAAAGATTGAGCTCGAATATCAAAGGTCACCAGAGATTAGGGATGTCAATTGGTATGGATGCCCGAAATTTTATCCGAACCCGAATCCGAACGGAATGAATTTATCCGATGTTAAACGGATATGGATTTGGATATGGATATAAAATATAAAAACCCGACGGATTTAAATTTGGATAGGAATTTTGATTGTACCCGACCCGAACCCGAATTAATTTTATGCTATATGATATATGTGTATATAAATATTTGATATTATATTTAAATTTATATTTTAAATATTTAAATTTAATATAATATATTTTGAAATATTGTAAGAGAAAAAGAAAAATAATTGTTTCGGGTTTGGATTTTCGGGTTCGGGTTCAGATTCGGATTTTGGATTTTTGGTCGGGTTCGGATTTGGATATGAATTTTTAAAATCTGTCGGATTTGAGTTCAGGTTCGGGTTTGGTAGTCGGGTTCGGATTCGAGTTCGGATTTTTAAAAATCCGCCTCGAATCCGACCCGTTGACATCCCTACCAGAGATACTCGCACTGTATAAGAACACAAAGGCAATTGATAATTCAAGAAGGGCGCTCCCACAAAAGATTTCAAACTCTGGCGTAGGAGGATCGAATTGAAAGGTCACTGAAGCTAACGTCATCTATCCGCCTAAGCTAGCTCCGCAAAATAGAGCAAAGTTGTCCATCACACATGAGGCTCTGACACGAAAGTCCCAATCATGGATAGAGGAGCGAAAAAGCAAGATTTACAGTTTTAAACGAGAAAAGGTTTCCAGAATCTTTGAACAAGTAATGAAGACCCAGAAGCTGGTTCTACCCGAACCTGCGAAGCCGGATGAGGTTCATATGACTGATGATACTCTCTACTGTTCATATCATCGCTCAATTGGTCATAAAATTGAAGATTGTTTTATTTTCAAAGATTGGGTAAAGAGGGCTGCACAACAGGGGGTTTACTCTCTCTCCAAAGGCAAAGAACGAACCATATGTTGATTCTTCAAACATAGTGACAATCGAAGAAGTTGGAGTGGCTTCTCCAGTCGGCGAAAATTCTTCTTCTCGTTCACCGAGATGCCAATTTGGCATTCTGCCCGATGTCGGCTCCCCTTTCACCAACAAGTGGATCACGACCTATCGATTTATGTACTTCCTAAAGCAACAGTCGAATTTCCATACAAACGAAGATGAGAAGGAAAGGACAATGATCACGAAGAACAGGTCACCGCAAACATCAAGTAGGACTTTTGCCTCAACTACTGCTTGCTTTATATCATAAATCCCTTCCATTTCTTTCAGCCATGATATATAAAAAAAAAAAAAATGCAAAATAATATTATTTTTTTTTAAAAAAAAAGGGGGTTGATGAAGGAAAGAAGCATATTCACACCCATCCACTATTTTTTGCATATATAAAAAATTGTGGGAAGCTTTGATTGAAGCTCTTTTGAATCTGAAATTATATGGAAATGTTATGGCAGAGGCGCACCGGACAATTCCGTTGTGCATTGGGTCTCACCCGATCGCCACCTGCATCCCCAGATGGATAGCAGTGACGACATATATACCTTTATACATTGGGAAACACCAGATCGTCACCTGTATCCCCAGATGGATAGCAGTGACGGCATATATACCTTTATACATTGGGATTCACCTGATCACCACCTGCAGCATCCCCAGATAGATAGTAGTGACAGCATTTTACGGTAAAGGATCCGAAAAATAGTTACGGGTATTTTCGGTACCCATTAAGGCATATTAGTGCATCAGAATTTGTGAAAACGGGTTACAGGGCGTTTCAGTCCATTGGCATGCATTTCGAGAAAAGCTGAGCAAGACCCGTTTGGTAACGGGTTGGGTTTGATAACCGGGCTCCGAAAAGCGGGTGAAACCCCTTATAAATATAATTGGGATTCGGTATTCTCTTAACGTAAGAGAAAAACCCTAAAATCATCCTCTTTCAAGATTCATCTTCTTCCTCGTCCGTGCACCATCGGAGATCGAAGCCGAAACGTCACCGTCGGAGTTGGAGGAATCGAACGAGGGTTTTGACTGCCGAAGGTTCCGGGCGTCCGACCACCACCGTCGCCGCCGCCGTCATCACCGCGTGCCGCTCAGCCGCTCGGACACGCAGCAACTGCGCGCCGCTTGATTTGCGGAGCAACACCACGCGCCGCTTGGTCTGCTAGCGCCGCTCGCCGCCTGCCTTGTGCGTTGCGGGTCCGCCAGCGCCGCCTTGCGCGTTGTGGGTCTGTCAGCAACGCACGCCGCCCACCTTGTGTGCAGCGGCGCCACGCGCCTCCCGCTTTGTGTGTGCCTGGTCCGCCAGCGCCCGCGATGCCTAGTCCGTCAGCGCCTGTGCGCCGTCTAGCCGCGCCCCGCCCACACTCTATCCGACCATGCGCGCCGCCGTGCCGCTTGGTCCGCGCGCTATCAGCAAGGTTGCCAAGCCCTAGCTTGACGGAATTCTATTCTTCGACGTTGTTCGTGGCTCCGAGTGTTTTTGTTTAGCCGTTTTTTGTCGCGATCTTTATCGAAGAGACGATAGGGGCCTGGATCGTCGTTCATCGCTTCGCTGGTCATCGGGTCGCCGTCAGGAGCGAGTGAATCTTAGCATAAGTCAGTTTCGTCAATGGAGAGGTTTTTCGACGTGACTGCTGTCTGGTTTCACGTTCTTGGACAGCGGTACATCATTTTTGTCCCTGATTTTTCTGCAGTCATCGGTGCATCCTCTGTTACTTACGGATTACCTATAAAAAAAACCCCTTTTTAGCATGATTATATATTTTTAGACGGTTCTTTGTGTCGGGGAGTTTTAAAGGGTCTAAATTGTATGTATAACCTCCGGATTATGTGAATGTCGCGGTAACGACCATGGAGGACTATTTGTCCTCATTCAAACAACGATAAAGTCGTTCAAGGTATGTTTGATCGATAAGACGATTGGTACGACAGTTCGGGAGTTGGGAGGTGGTTTTGGTAATTTGGAACAAAGAAAATTTTGGCACAGTGGTTGGGACCACTTAATCGTCAATTAAGGTAAATTAGTAATTGACTATTTTGTGGACTTTCGATAGGTCCAAGGGATTCACATGAGTCTTAAGGGGAGCCACATGCTCCGTTCGATCATCGGTAGAGGTAGGTACCCCGATCCGAAGTTGGGAATGTTATCGAATTGGTTAAATTCGACCTTTCTCTTCTTCTTTATTGTTATTATTATTATTATTATTATTATTATTATTATTATTTGTTGGTAGGATGATTATTAATCACGGCTAATATGATGACTTAGTAAACGATTATGAATCTGTTTACCGAGAGATGTTCGCTAAACACGGTTATTGTGTGGCTTAACCGACTTTTGAGCGGTATAAGCGAAAAGAAGTGAATTTCTCGGTAGATGGACATTACTTGACACATCATGACAGAATAGGTGTTGTTTGTTTTCTATGAATTATCATGTTTGATCTATGGGACGAGTTTCTGGAATACACCCTTTGGGCGACGGTTAGTCACAGGGAGGGGACTTTTATTGCATTATGAGATTGTCAGGCTCTTGGTGTTTTTCACGCATACCAGCAGTTTGGCCACCGCAACGGTGTACTTTTTCGAAGAGGTGGTTTGATTGACCCGTGATCCCTACGCGGTGATATTGCGTGGCGGGACCCCTTTACAGACATTGCAGTACTGCGGCGAGTACGGATGGGGTTAGTTTGCACCGGCACATTGAGCGGGTTATGATAGTGCCTGAGGTCGTATGACCGATATGGCGACTATGGTTGAGTATCAGCGGTGTTTTCCCTTTTCTACTGGATGACTTAGTAGCGGCTTGGTATTTCTATTTTCAGTTTCACATTCTTTTGCTATTATTGTACCTTTGCATTCAGTTATTGATTATTGCATATACCTTTTATCTATTTTTATAGATCGTGTTACTCAGTGAGTACAACTTGTCCCCGTCGGTGCGTTGTATCCACTAAGGAACGCGATTCAGTTACGTATTTCTCATCCAACTATTTTTACAAGATCGGTTGGGTGCGGGGAACAGGACGGTGGTGAGGACGTTGCACGGAGAGTCATAGCATCCCTCGGTCTGGTTACATTCTTTTCTTATCTCTTGTTTGTTATTTTCTTTTATGGTCGGATATCGTGCATGTGAATATATTATGGATGGTATGGATGTTGAGACGAATCCCTGTTTTTATTAGTTTAAACATACACTGTGGTTTTATGGTTCAGTATATGTGGTTTTATGGATGCGTCGTGTGGACGCGGGTTTTCAAATATAAAAAGAAATTGTGAAAATGGTTTTCAAAAAAACTAAGTATCGAGTGGACATTATCTTTTAAACCCTGTGGATTTATTCTTTCAAAGTTTAAAAGCGTCGGGTGTGCGCCGTTTTTATGTGGATGAATTTAATTGTATCTTTAAAGTTCGTACTCTGTTATTTGTAAATCGAATGGTTATTATGGTTGATGTATGTACATGTAAATGTTGGTCTGTGCACGCGCCGGAGTGGGTTACTTTAAAAAAAAAAAATGCTTCCGAAATTTGACTAATTCCGTTTTAATATTGACCCCGGGGCGTGATAGACAACGACAAATCGGTTATGGAATGGTTGGAAGACACGATTCATTAAATCCATGAATGTTGTCGGGGTATTGGTCAACCCAAACGGTATTACGGTAAAGTCATAGTGACCGTAACGCGTCCGGAAACCCATTTTGTGCACGTCCTCCGGCTTTATTTTGAACTGGTGGTATCCCGATTGAAGATCAATCTTTGGTAATGGATATCGGTTCTTGATCATCATTTTATTGAGTTCCCAATAATCTACACACAACAGTAACGACCCGTCCTTCTTTTTCACGAACAAAACTGGAGCTCCCCAAGGAGACACACTAGGCCTAATGAAACCCTTATTCGGCAAGTCCTGCAATTGAGCCTTGAGCTCCTTCAACTCTGTCACGCCCCAGACCGCCGATTTGGACAGTTCGGGCACGCCAACAGACCCGCCAATCTGACATGACCTTTCTACACCCGAAAGAAACGGTTCATCCAAAACAAACACAGTTTAGTGTAAACGGAAGAGTATCAATCAGAGTACTAAACTATGTAAACAAAACTTCCATTCATTCAAACAAGTAGTTAAAAGGAAATGAAAGTACATACAAGAGTAAAGCTTTAAACTTTAAATAAATTACAATTCTCTTTAACATGGACTTTAAACTTAAAGAAATTACATTTTTCACTTGCCCAAAATGAACCTTTAACTTTTAATGTTTACAATATTTTTCCCTCACATACAAGTTCGCTCAAAATAAAACCAAAATAACATGGCGACTCTAGACTGCTAGGTCGCTAAGCTGCTGGGCCTTTGAACCTATCGCGTGCCTCGTTCGATGTACCTGGACCTGTAATGATGTCATCCAAGGGTGTGAGAACTACTTAAAGTTCCCAGTGGGTTCAACCACTGAGAAAGAATGTGCTACACCGCTTGGTCCAATGGAAGCAATATAATAGATGACAATAATATTGAAAGCTGTAAACTCTATCTAGCATGCTCATGTATAACTTTACCATTTTCCATGACATGACTCTATGTCGTCACCCAAGGTTCCATACTAGCCACATAACCACTTGACACAAAACTCGTATTTGTTATTGTGTTTTAATTCAAGTTGCTTAACCCTCGAAAATTCTTGCTCAACGGGCCCCAGCCCGGTAATCATGCTACCACAAGACAAGAATTTATAAGGTTGCCGATAGCACCTCAAGTGCTACCAGCGGGAAATTTTGTCATACGGGCCCGGCCCGGGAGATGGTCTTTGCGCTTACTCTCCGACACAAGATCTACGTTTTACCCCCGCAGGTGCGATCATCTTTTATTTTCTTTACTTTTCTTTTGCTTTAGTACTTGGCCTCTTTTGCACTTTATGCATTTGCCTTTCTTTCTCATTTGAGCTTCTAGCTCCCATTGCCACTTAGCAATTCTCTTACTCTTTCATTAAAGTTTTTAGCTTATCTTTCATTTACTCAACTCTTACCCTAGGTCCTTGCCTCAAGGGTAACCAAAAGTCCCTTGGACTTTAATTACACTTTTCTTTTCCATTCTCTATTTCATGTTGAAGTTAAAGTGAGTGTACATTTACACAACTCCCTAAGACCAACCATAGGGATTTCTTTACTTTTGCTCTTTAACCTCAACCAATACCTCAATCCTTAGAGTTTTGGACTCTAAGTTAAAACTCTATCTCATAACCTTAGTTTACTCTTATACAAATGCCACATGTGAGATCCTAAGGTTAATGCCACTCATCAAAATCCTACACTAGGTTTTCTCCTAGGTCATCATGCCATTGTTCCAATAAGACCCTCAACCTTATGCTCCTAGCGTTAATTCAACATACAACAATCCTCATTCTCTTTACCTACAATAATCATTCACACATTCTCACCTCAAGATGGTTCTTAAGGTCTCATTACCATACATGAACCTAATAATCTATTAACATGCTTCTAATAATTAAAAACAAAGAAAAATGGGAGAGGCCATCCATTTTAGGTAAATATCCCCCACCTCTTGTTGTTCTTGAAAGATGAATTGGATTACTCTCTTGTAGGTCCACAAGGAAGCCCTAAAATGAAATAAAACCTTAAAGGAATCATTTCTCCTCATTACTCTACTAACATCATAACAACCATACCAAGAGTAACCTTAAGATTTTACTCTTGTTTCTCACATTAGTACCTTAACCAAAGAGCAAGAAAAGAGTAAAAATCCCTCATTTGAGGTGTTTTCACAAAAGAGATATTTGATCTCTTCTACTTAGTAGAAAAATCCTAAAAATGGTAGAAAACCCCATTTGAGAGGTTTCCCAATGCTCTTGAACCCAAGAAAAATTCCAAAAATGGAACCCTAGATTTTAGGGTTTACCTCTTTTGATGCTTTTGCCCAAGAGAGAAGAGAAAAGAGTGTTGTTGGAGCTTGCTAGAGGAGCTCTACAAGGTTCTCTTCAAGTTTCCAAGCTCCCAAGTGTGCTCCACTCCCTCAGCCCAAGCCCCCCAACCACTGCTGCTACTTCCTCTCTGGTCGAACAGGGAGAAAGAGGGAGAGAGATGGAGAGGAGTTTGAATGGGGAGGAGAGAGAGGGAGAGCCCTGTGTATATGTCAGGGGTAGGTGAGACTACAGAGGGGGTGAAATAACGAGAATACCCCCATTAAATCCCTCTAATTTTGCTCTGTCCACGGGATTTTCGTCGTGTTTCGGGCGCCCGAAACATTTCATCGGGCACCCGGAACCACAGAACACTGTTCCTCCGGGCGGCCCCTTCAGAGCCCGCTACTGTTCATTCGGGCGCCCCCAGAACTTCCCGGGCGCCCGAAACCCCTGTTTGTCCCAAAATCCTAGCTCTCGGACTGGGGGTTCTGCAGCTGGATTCGGGCGCCCGCAGGACATGTCCAAGCGCCCGATTCTGGTCCAACAACCCAGAATAAAGGCTGCTGCTTCTTTCATCGCCGTTTCAACTCACTTTCGATCCGAATGCTATTTGCTTTGAACCAAACCCGTTCCACCTTATTTTTATCATATTTTAAAATGTGTTTGAAGTGATTTGACCGCACTTTACTATTTAGCAAAGTCGGTGCACTACATTCCTCCCCCCTTTTAGGAGTTTCGTCCGCGAAACTAAAACTCACATACCTTGAGGCTTATTCCTAAAAAAGGCGAGGGTGGTGCTCCCGCATCAGGCCTCAGGCTCCCATGTAGCCTCTTGCTCACTGTGCCTAGTCCAAAACACTTTCACATAAGGCATGGAGCGGTTCCTTAGCTTCCTCTCTCGCCGATCAGCAATCTTGTACGGGAACTCGTCATAGCTTAAGTCTTCCCATAGATCAAGCGGTGGGTAGTTGATCACGTGTCTCGGGTCGTGGACATACTGGCGGAGTTGTGATACATGGAACATATCATGTATTACTGCCAAATCTGGAGGTAATGCCACTCTGTAGGCCACTGGGCCAACCCGCTCCAATACTTCATAAGGGCCTAGAAAATTAGGACTTAGCTTTCCCCGCATTCCAAACCACACTACGCCCTTTGTGGGTGACGCCTTCAAGAACACATGATCCCCAACACTGAACTCCAAATCGCGTCGCCTCTTGTCGGCATAGCTCTTCTGCCGACTTTGCGCCGTCACTAGATGTCACGCCCCGGGGTCGAAACTGCGACCCGGGCTCGTCAACAGATCCGTCGCCTATACAAAAACCCCGCATAGGCGAAGCGTCCAACCTGCAAAGAAAAATCTACAACTAAACAGATATCAGAGCTATAAAATAAACTGCTGTAAATCTCACATCCATCCACTGTACAACTGGAATAACGATACAATATCCATCTCCCATAAATGATCAACATACAATATCCTCTGATACAATAACCAAGAACTCAAACATGGAGGTAAGCTAAAATAATACATCAGTGTACAGGCTCTCAGTACAAGTCAGATCCTCGCAATACACCAGTCTCTCAAAAGTGAAAATAAAATAATCTACTGACTGTACTACAAATCTCCAATATGGGTACCGCTACTCTCCAAAGACAGGTAGGGATCTAGCTCGCGACTCCCTCGCCTCGAACAGCAACAGCAGAATCAGCAACCCCCGCAATGACTCTACAAAACAAAGGAGAGGAAAGAAAAATGAGGGGGAGAATCCCCAAAGGGTGTGAGAACTACATCAACACGTAGTTCTCAGTGGGTACCGCCACCAAGCCCGACGGTCTGCCCACTAAGTCTACTAGAGGCATAAAATAACAATGCAGTAAAAACTGAATAAGAAAAGCTGGAGATACCCTACAGCTATCATGCCTCTATCTAAATGCTCAAAGGGGAAAAACTAAAGAAAGACATATAACCACTCGCACACGAGGTGCACAATCGACCCAATCGAGCTGACTGCCACATCTGGCTCAGTCAAGCCTGCGCCTCCCTAGTGTATCAACGTAGGGTCCCCTAGTGTATCAACGTAGGGTGTCCAATCGGACTAACTCACCCCTCGCGCAAAACTACCTCAACAGGACAAACATCGCATCCATTGCGGCATCTCATGGGGTGCTCCCCCACTAAGGAAAACGGCGCGGTATAGAGTATCAAACAGTGGCACATGCAGGCTATAGTCAAAATCCACGCTCTCTCTCCCAGAACGGATAAACTCGGGATCCTCAACATCTCGAACAAGGTCGGAGTACCCTCAACGACGCAGCTAATAAAGCTCTCACGAATCCCGAGACACTAGCGACACAACTACTCGTGACGCAGAACTCACTGGCTGGAGATACTCCACAGCCGGGACCACCGTCGACCTAAACGGCTCACAAAACGAGACACCCCAACTCGCCTCTCTAAACACACTGGCTGGAGATACTCCACAGCCAGGATTGACCCGCAACTTGAGGTCTAAAAAAACTGGTCGGACGACACTCAACGACCTGGGACCACCGTCACCCAAACGGTTCCCAACAACACTGACCGGAAGATACTCTACGGTCCGGGATCACCGTCTACCCAAACAGTTCCTAACAACACCGACTGGAAGATACTGTACGGCCCGAGATCACCATCTACCCAAACGGCTCCTAACAACACTAGCACTGATCTAAGCTCAGCTACCAGACTCCACTCAGCCCCCAGGCATGAGTGCAACATACGTCCCACAATAACTTGACCTCTCGGCCCACTACCCGGGCGAGGAAACACTAAGTCCAGAAAGTAACCGAAGTGTGGGATGTCTAAGCATAAAAGAACCTAGCCCAAGTGAAGGTTCTCTACTAGTCTGGTTTCAACATGCATCATATGACAGGGTGCTAGGTCAAATTCCAACAATAGCATGTAATTAAACATAGCATAAATAGAACATCTCATCTCTCACAACATGCTTTCTATCTCCTCTAGTATGGAATAAACATATCCATTAAACATCATGCGAGGTATCAAATCCACTAAAGCATGTACAATAAAACAAGTAAGCATCAATCCACATGATTTAGGCCAATTCCTCATGCTTACATCTCAATCCTAGAGATTGTACATATAATCATGCATGCTATCAATCACAATGGGTAACACTCCCTTAGGTAAGCTTCTATTAATCATCATCATGAGTAACTCATATTGCAATTCTCATAAAACATAACATGGATATTACTCATGCAATTCTTAAACAGATACCGGTACTTTGCTTACCTCTCAATCACATACGTAGGTACACTAACATGCATGTATTCTATCATATAGAATTAGAGAACCGTCTACCGGTTCTGAAGACGAAGCAACCCACCTGAATCGCTTTCCACAGGGAAAGCCGAAGTCGGTGAAGTGCGCAGTCACTCACTATCAAAATCTGCCGAAACCGCACCCTCGGTACTCGGTCGCGCAAGCCTCTGCCCCAACCAACATCACCGCCAATAATCAAACAACACCACAAACACATCCCAAGAACAACTCCAAACAACACTTGCTGTTTTGTCAAAACAGCACAAAGAAGGGGAATTTTCACCTACGTGCAGTCCTCCGAAAAATTTAGAAAAATCACAAATGCGATCCTCGCGACGAGTAGATACAAATCGAGTGTTTATACTCCTCGTTCCGACACCTGTAGGCCAAGATACAGCCGATTCATCGCGGTAAGCCAAAATATCCACCATTTGCAAATATGTGGGAAATAGTCACGAAAAAACTTAAATATCACCTTCAAAACGACCTCAGAAAAATCCGATAAAAATACGGTCGCGTTCCTCTCGAAGCGTAGATGTCGATCGAGTCCTTAAACGTCCCGTTCCGATGCTCGTAGGCCGAGAAATCCCAACAATACCCCACCACTGTCCAAAAGTCCGCAACAAAAAAAAGGGTTAAAAGATACCTTGGAAACACCACCAAAAACTCAAAACGGAGCAATGTCATCAACACAGAAATCAAAGGCGTACCTCTCATGAACGCGCTGCCATAGAAATCGGCTCAAAACTCCATCGGGGTGAACCAGGGGACCTCGCGGACTAAAATGTAACGATAGAAGCCACAATCGAAGGAGCGTCGAAGTGCGCCGCGTCGCAGAAAGCGCCGATGCCGCGGCCTCTAAAAATACCCAAGATCCATGGAAGAGTAGAGGACAAGGTGGTGAAGATCTCTGCTAAAGGGTGCTCCCAGCAAACCTCCAAAAATCCCGAAATGGGCACCCCAAAGCCTATTTATAGGGTGAAATCCGGGTGAAAAATACACTTTGGGGGACAACTTCCGGGCGCCCGAATTTTTTTGGGCGCAAACAGTGTTCCAAAATGTCCCCCAATCCATCAGTGTCTGAATCCCTCCTGTCGCGCCACGTCAGCCCGAACAGCGAATAGCGGAACCGGCCTCCCGCATTGCGTTGCGTGGCCCGTACCCACCGCCCGGGTGGTTGGCGCCCGCCAACCACGCAACAATGCGTGGCACGCCCACGCGCGCCTCCTCCCGCGCGTCAACGCTCGGTTGCCGCGCCCACGTGCACCTGCGCTAGCCCGCACTGCTTCCCGAGGTGCTCGCTCGCGGTTCCGTGGACCGCGCCCAATGCGCCGGCCACTCTGGGACTGCCACGTGGCACACTCCGGTCCACCGCTTCTCCCGTACACCCAAATACACTGAAAACTTCCGGGTGTCCGTTCTCGGGCATCCGGACTCAGAAAAATATAACCAAGTAGTCGATTTCCATCGTCTTTCCGCGCTGAACCCAAATCCGATGTCCGTTTCGCACGAAACCACTTCTAAAATTCGACGGGGGCATTCAAATACACTTGTGATCCATTCAACGCACTGAGCCCCTTTCTTGAGTCCGGCACGCGCCCAAATACCTCCAACACCCAACGAGGGCCTCCGGAAGCTGCTGATCCAACAGTAATTCTTTCGCGGGGATTCAGGTCTCCACACTAGACGTTGACGCGCAATCTGCACTTTTCCCTCGGTCTCCTGCAAAACATCGGGGCCCAATGTTGACCTCTCACCTACCTCACTCCAATGCAACGGAGATCGGCATTTTCTGCCATACAACGTCTCGAATGGTGCCATCCCTATACTGGCCTGGTAACTGTTGTTATATGCGAATTCGGCCATAGGAAAATACCGTTGCCACCCTAAGCCATAACCCAGAACACACGCCCTAAGCATATCTTCGAGGATTTGATTGGTCCTCTCAGATTGACCATCGCTCTGTGGATGATAAGCTGTAGAGAAGTCCAGGCGTGCTCCCAGAGTCTCATGGAAACTCTTCCAGAATTGCGAAACAAATCGAGGATCCCGATCTGACACAATCGAAATAGGAACCCCATGAAAGCGCATAATCTCATCAATGTACAACTGCGCCAACTTGTCCCTCGACCACGTGGTGTGGACAGGCAAGAAATGAGCCGCCTTGGTCGACCTATCCACCACCATCCATATTGCGCCGTGGCCCGCTTGAGATCTAGGCAAGCCCATGATGAAGTCCATCGCGATATTTTCCCACTTCCAAATGGGTACTGGTAGGCTTTGAAGTTTGCCCGCCGGAAGTCTATGCTCGGCTTTGACCTGTTGGCACACTAAGCATCTAGCCACAAAGTGCCCAACATCCTTCTTCATACCCGGCCACCAAAACGTTGCCTTCAAGTCCTTGTACATCTTAGTGCCGCCGGGGTGAATAGTATACGGCAATCGGTGTGCTTCTTGAAGAATCATCTCACGAATGTCCTCATCATTAGGTACACACACACGACCCCGAAACCTCAAGATTCCTGCATAATCCATGGTGAAATCCTTTGCATTTCCACCCTCAATATCAGACCTCACCTTTTGGAGCTTTTTATCGACCACTTGCTTTTCTTTGATCTTCTCCAACAAGATGGGTTGCACCCTCAACGTCATGTGCTTCGCGGGTGTACCGGGAGCTACAACTTCTAACCCGAACCGTCGCATCTCGGATTGCAACGGGTACTGGTCAGTGATGATCATGGCGAGATTCTCCACGGACTTTCTACTCAAAGCGTCGGCTACCACATTTGCTTTCCCCAGGTGGTACAAGATGCTAACATCATAATCCTTGAGTAGCTCCAACCATCGACGCTGCCTCAGATTTAGTTCTTTTTGTGTGAACAAGTACTTGAGGCTTTTGTGATCTGTGTAGATCTCACAATGCTCGCCGTATAGATAGTGCCGCCATAGTTTCAATGCAAAGATAACCGCGGCAAGCTCGAGGTCGTGGATGGGGTAATTCTTTTCATAACTCTTCAACTGTCGGGAGGCATAGGCTATTACCTTTCCGTCCTACATAAGTACACACCCCAAACCACTCCCCGAGGCATCACTATACACCACAAATTCTTTCCCCGCCGTAGGCAAAGCGAGGATTGGAGCCGTTGTCAATTTGTCCTTGAGCAATTAGAAGCGCCTTTCGCAATCATCACTCCAAATAAACTTAGCCCCTTTTCTTGTGAGGCCGGTAAGTGGAGTGGTAATCTTGGAGAACCCTTCCACGAACCGCCTATAATACCCTGCAAGTCCGACGAAGCTTCGAACCTCAGTAACATTGGTTGGTCGGGGCCAATCCTTAATAGCTTCAGCTTTCTTGGGGTCCACGGACACCCCCGCTTCAAAAACTATGTGCCCTAAAAATGCCACTTCCCGAAGCTAAAATTCGCATTTCCTCAACTTCGCGGGTAGGCCCCGCTCCCGAAGCACTTGCAATACCTGTCGAAGGTGATCCTCGTTGTCACGCCCCGGGTGTAAACCAGAACCCGGGCTCGTCCACAGACCCGCCGTGCACACGGTATTTCCCGTGTACACGAAGCGCTGGTAACCTGCTCAGATATAAAGAAATAATACTAGAGCATAAAACATAGCTAAACTGAAACTAGTACATCTCAGACAAATGCTGGAAATAAAAGTACAATAAACTCTCAAGAATATACATATGTCTCTCCCAGCTCACGAAGTAAATACAACCAGCTGGCCGCAGCCAGACCCAAAAATAAAAGAAAATACAACCGTCTGAGTGTACAGGGGATACAACAAAACTACAAAACTCGAGCTCGGGGTAGCAGCTATCTAGTCGGCGATCCTCTTACCTCGATCCTGGGAGGAGGGTCCCGCAACTCCAGCAGATGACTCTGCAAAACAAAGGGGACAAGAAAAGGGAAAACAGTGGGGGTCAGAACTACTATAAAGACAGTAGCCTCCCCTAGTGGGTAAACCTCAACTCAAAACTCATACCTGCCCACTAGGACTACCAGAGGCTAAAAGAATAAATGCGGTAACTATGAGTATGACTCCTGATAAAAGCTACCACTAATATGCCTCTACCTGCCCAGCTAAAGATAGCTAAATGTATGCATCGGAATATCGAAGCCTGCCACATCGGGTATGCCAGCCTACGCATAACACCGATATGGGATAGGAGTCTCAATGTCCGCCGAATCGGGTATGCCAGCCTACGCATAACGCCGATATGGGACAGGAGTCTCAAGGTCTGCTAAATCGGGTATGCCAGCCTACGCATAACACCGATATGGGATAGGATTCTCAATGTCTGCCAAATCGGGTATGCCAGCCTACGCATAACGCCGATATGGGACAGGAGTCTCAGGGTCTCAAGTCTGCGAATCGCGCACTCTGATCTATAAGGAAAAGTACCATCCCCCAAAGGAAGCCCAAAACCCTCTCCCCGAAACCCAAGTATCTGACTACACTATCCCAGCCCCTGCTCTAACCCGAGCATAATATCCCCTATGTCTAAGTGACTGAAGAAAGAATGAAACATGGTTTCTCCTAAGTCAATTCCAGCATGATAGTGTAGCAGAAAAAGGTGGCCTATCTAGGTGACCATTCAAGCATGCAAAAGTCCTTTTCTTAATGAACCATTTTAAATACTCTAACCACATACCCCAACCTTTCATTTAACATTCAACAAGATAGGGATTTAGCATAATTTCCAAGTAATTATACTACATATTTAAAGCATGGACACACCACTAATTAACTTGTAGTTTTCTAACAATGCGATTATTAACGAAGGGACCAAGATTTCATACAAGCATGCTAAGTCCATCTCACAGTTCTAATAACAGCCTGATCAAGAGCATTCTAATAGGCCTAGTGATAAATCACAAATAGGAGGTTTACAACATCACCCATCTCGAGCGCTAATCCCAGTTCCCAAAAGCGAAACCCAAGCTCAGTCCAAAAACTCCCCACCAATCTGTACAAAATACCCCAAGGAAAGTACATAAGCTATTCATTCACAATTTCCAGAATCTGTCCCTTAATACCACAGTCCAGAATTCACCAATTTTTACCTGCGAAAAATGCCCAGAAAAATACAAGGAAAATACTCTCGCGATCCTCGCGACGAGCCCGTCGAAACGAGTACCTGCACGCCCAAATCGGAGTTTCCTACGCTGAGATAAAAATCCGACAAGAGAAACATCCCAATCCAAACTGTACCAAATTTCTGTAACGAAGAACCACAGAAAAAGGAGATTCTCACCCTCGTCCAAAAACCAGAAAAATCTGAAAAAAATCCAGGAGACCCCTTGCGAAGTGTAGATGAAAATTGCCTCTTGAATCGCCTCGATCCGACGTCCGAGCGAAAAGATACGGCAAGAACACTACAGTGCTGTCCAAAAGTCCGTGATGAAAAATGGGTCAAATGGGTGCTCAGAAAACTCCAAGATCAGCATGGAAATCGAGGAACCTCAAAACACAGGAGTTGAAGTCCTACCTATCGTGAGTCCAACGGCGCAAGAATCGGCGAAATCCGATGTCGGGGTGATTCGGATGAGTCCAAACACTGAGAAGGGGCGAAGAAGATCGCCGGGGAAACAAGCGTCGCGCCGCGCCGTAAAATGGTGAACCTCGGGAAGAGTGCCTCCAAAAATCCTCAAAGTTCTCCAAAGGGTAGTGCACTGAGGGAGGAAAAACTTTGCTGAAGGATGCTCTGCGAAAATGGGTCCAAAAAGCCAAAAGAACGAATAGGGGAAGCTATTTATAGGCCCAGCCCATAAGCTGCCGGGCCGGGTTTTCGGGCGCAACTTTCGGGCGCACTGCGCCCGGAAACCCGGTTGTACGCTTCCCGTCCGACGCGCCCGAAACTCCCAGGAGCGGCCACGTCACCCCAAACAGGGGACAGCAAGTCCCCGCGGCCCGCTGTGCGCCGCGTGTCCCCTCGCGGTCAGCGGGGGTAGGTACGGCCGCCCAACCGCGAGGCGACACGTGGCGCACTCGAGTGCGGCCGACCGTCCCGCCTGGCGCCACTGTGCGCGCGCAGTCCCGAGGCACCCCCCCGCGCACACCGTGGACCGCGCCCACGTGAGCCAACGAATCCGAAGCCGCCACGTGTCATGCGCCCGGTCCACCGCAACCCCGCACACTCGGTGAACCATGCCGCGTGCGCCGGCCTATCAGGGCACGCCACGCGTCTCCCGCCCGCGGTCCATGCACTGCCGCGCCACCCCGTGGACCGAGCTGCGTGAGCCGGCCAATAATAGGCCGCCACGTGGCTCAGGCCGGTCCATGAGGCTCCCCCATGCACCGAATAACCCCGAAAACTTTCGGAAGCCCGCTTTTGGTCATCCGGACTCCAAATTTAACAAGCAAATAGCCGTTTTCAAGCGTTTTTCCGCGCTGAATCCAAATCCAACCTCAGATTGGCCCAAAACCTTTTCTAAAATTCGGCAAATGCAGCCGAAGGCCAAATCAGCTATCCAAGTCTCACAAGGTCCATCTGTGGCACCCCTTTGATGCACCATGGGCCAGACACACCAACACTAGGTGTTCTACACAGTGGATTCATCGGAAAGTTGCATGGGAAAACCAGAACTGTCACGCCTCGGGGTCGAAACTGCGACCCGGCTCGCCAACAGATCCGCCACCTATGCCAAACCCGCATAGGCGAAGCGTCCTACCTGCAAGAGAAGTACTACAGCTAAACAGATATCAGAGCTAAAAATAAAAAGTCTGCTGTATAACTAAATCAATCACTGTACAACTGGAAATAATACAACAATGTCCGCCTCCCAAAAAGATAATCATACAATATCCTCATAAACAAACTCAGAACTCAACCGGGAGGTATCTCCAATAAATACATCAGTGTACAGGCTCTCAATACAACAATCCTCACTACAACAGTCTCTCAAAGAAGGAAAATAAAATAACTAATCTACTGAAGCTCTCCTCTGAAGGGGTACCGCTACACTCCACGACGGGTAGGGAACTAGCTCGCGACTCCCTCGCTCGGTCAGAAGGATCAGCAACAGGAACAACAGGAACCAGAGTAGAAGTTCCTGTGGGAAAAGACACCACGACGGGTGTGAGAACTACGTCCCAAGTAGTTCTCAGTGGGTGCCGCCAACAAGCCCGACGGTCTGCCCACTAAGTCCACTAGAGGCATAAAGTAACAAAAGCAGTGCTGTAAGGAAAGCTGGAAAAGTAAACTCTACAGCTACTATGCCTCTACCTAGATGCTCAAGGAGTGGAACAGAAAGAACATGATGCCACAACTAACTCTCATCTCTGATCACCCAATCTGAACTGACTGCCTCATCAGGTCCAGTCAAGCCTGCGCCAACCTACTGCCGTTACGTCCCGGAGGAGCGGACTTACGTAGGACGTCCATGACTGCCAACATGCGCCAACCTACTGCCGTTACGTCCCGGAGGAGCGGACTTACGTAGGACGTCCATGACTGCCAACACCAGCACAGCCAGAGGGACAAATGCAACGACAAGTCGCGATAGAAAAGCTCAATCTCACGCCGGTACACAACCCGGCCTCGCCTACTCCGGAGTGGCACTCGAGGGGAGCGACCCGCTCGAGTAAAAAGTAACCCATCTCAAGTATCTCTGTAAAGTATCTCTGTCAAGCTCAAATGTGGCTCATGCAGGCAATGATCCACGATCAAAAAGATCGGTAACTCCAAGCTCAAGCACAACTCAGTCGGAAAAAGGACCTCGACTCGAACAGGAATAGCCCAAAACACTCTCACAGCTATGTCGGAGAACCCTCAACGACTCAATCTGATAAATGCACGACCATGGCTGAGTCGGGAAACCTCCACGACTCGATCTGCCAGAACCCCAAGATCCTCAGGGCTAAGTGGGAGAACCACCTCCACCACTAAATCAGGAAAACAACCTCTAGATCACACTCTACCAACTCATAGCACAAAGTCGCATCCACTGCGAGAAACTGCCTCAAAAGGCCAACATTGCAACCACTGACACGAGGAAGGGTCCGGAAACCCCGAAAGACTAGAACCTACAATCCAAATCAAACAAGAACAGGCTTTAGGCATAGCCTCTCGTTGATCTCGTCCCAGGAAGAAGGCAGACCTTAGAACCCAGACCACTCGAATCATCTCGGGTGGTTAATTATAGGAAAAAAAAGTGACATTTCTTACTGAAGCCATCTGATCTGTAAGAAATCCATATTTAATGATTTTTAGTTCTTTTTAGGAAAACAGTTGAAACCAAGTTTTACATCTAAGCCTCGAAGAGCTAATGCCTTCGTCCAATCAAACAGGAACAGACTCAGGCGACCCTACGATGCTTGGAAGAAAATATTGGGTTGACAAAAATCATATGTGTGTCCAAAAAGGTTCTGGGTTTAAGGTCCTGCTAACACTGATCTACCGCTGCCACTAACACAGCGGCGACAGATAAAACAAGAAAGATAAAACATCTCGGGACCGCCGTCTACCCAAACAGCTCCCGCTACAGATGAACAACCAACTACATCTACCAGACTCCACTCTGCTCCCAAGCACGAGTGTAACATGCATCCCGCACTAAAAGATAACTCCTGACCACTCGGCCCACTACCCGGGCGAGGAAGAACACTATGTCCAGGAAAGTAGAAGTGTGGATGTCTAAAGCAGAAATAACCCTAGCCCAAGTGAGGGTTTTCTACTAGTCTGGTTACACATGCAACATATGACGGGGTGCTAGGTCAAGTTCCAATAACTATAATTTACAGATGGTAGAAAGCAAGGAGATGACAATACCATCAGATAATACAAGGAATAGCAATTCCTACATTCTAACATGCTGCACAAGCATTTCACTATCATGCATAGTCCTACTATAGCAGATTTAAAGCACAGTCCGTCAATCTTGGAGACAAGGCCACCCACCTGAAAATGCTAACTGTCCGGAGTCGCACAGCTGAGACAGTCTAGAAACAGATATCTCTACACACCCACCAATCCAACGATACAGAAACAGTGATCAATACCTCCTGGGTACAAAAACACAACCCAAAGTTACACTTAATTCCATAAAATCCAAGCATCACAAATCTGCTGGGAACAGTCCCCTTAATGCGAAATTTTCACCTGTAAAACGAACTCCAAAAATTCCAATAAAAATAACACAGCGAGCGGCTCGTCGAGACCTTCGAAACGGGTACCTGCACGCCCAAATCCGAGCCCCGTAGGCCGAGTTACAAATTCCACAGTACAGGTGCGCAAACACTCACAACCACACAACTGTAAACTCCAACACAGATAAAAGGGGAATAGTATACCTTCGGGCAAGCCTCAGAAAAATCCCGGAAAAATACAATGATAATCCTCGCGACGAGTAGATCCAAAAAGTGTATAGGCTCATCTCGATCCGACACTCGGGTGCGGAGATAAAATTCCGGCAAGGGGCCGCTGTCCAAAAACTCCACCAGAAAACAGCGGCTTAGAAATGCCTCGAAAACCGTGTCATAAACTCTGAATCCAGCAAGATGATCAACACGAAAATCGAAGACGTACCTCTCATGATTCCAACGCCGCAGAAATCGTCCAAAAATACTGACGGAGTAGCTCTGTAGACCTCTCAGATCAAACTGCGACGATAACGGGCCTCCGATGAAAAAACGCCACACTGCGCTCCGATGCCGAAGTCGTCGATGCCGCGGCTTCCAAAAAAATCCGGGCCTCCGCTAGATGATGCGCAGCACAAAGATCTCCATCTTTCCTTAAGGGTGCAAGGGGAAGGGAGCTCGGGAAAGGGGGCAAAAAGCCCCAGCCAACCGCCTATTTATAGGCCCAGCCCAAAAAATCCGACTTTGGACTTTTGGGCCAAAGTTCCGGGCGCCCGGAACATTCGGGCCGCTACAGTGTTGGGCCCGGCCCAACACTGTGCGCGCCCGAAAGCCCGAGGGCCCGCCACGCGTCCCGCCGACGCCGCCTGCGCCCGGCGCACGCGCGCCCGCCAACTGCGCAGCGCCACGTGTCCCGACACGCGGGCGTGCGCAGCTGCGCCCGACCAACCGCGGGGCGCCACGTGGCGCCCCCACGTCGCCCCCAACCGCGCCCACGCCGCGCCCACGTGCGCGACCGCGCCTCCCGCTGCCGCACGTTGGGCACGCGCCCCAAGGCACCTGCCTCCCGTCGCGTGGACCGCGCGCACCAGAACCCGCCAACCAAAAACAGCCACGTGTCCGCACCCGGTCCACCGTGCACCCGCGCTTCATCCGTGGACCGCGCCCGCTGAGCCGGCCAACCAGAAGGCGCCACGCGTCCTCCGCCCGGTGCACGACCCCCGCGGTGGACCGCGCGCCTCCGCCGCCGCCAACCACCGCGCTCCGCCGCCCGCCGCCGCCGCCGGCGCCCCTCCGGCGGCCGGAACAGTACCAAAATCCTCGAAATGCGTGTTTTCGCATCCGGACTCCGAAAAATACAAATAAATAGTCCATCTTGACCGTTTTCGCGCGCTGAATCCAAATCCGAAGTCCGATTTGCCAAATTCCTCTTCTAAAATTTGCCGAAAATTCCCGGAGAAGTGTTCTTTACTCAAATTTCGCGCTGAGTCCAATTTTAATAACCATTTCGCGCGAAACCACATCAAAACATCCGACGGGGTCCTCCGATCACTCACGTGATCCATTATACACCCGAAGTCCATCACTTGAGTCCAAATTGGTGCAGAAACACCGCCGACATGCCACATAGGCCTCCAGAAGCTGCTAATCGCACTGTAGAAGCCCTGCAGAGATCTGGGTCACCACAAGAACACTACATCCTCCCCCACAAGAAAAAGTTTCGTCCTCGAAACAAAAGTCATACCTCAAGCAGGTGCCTCGAACAGGTGGGGGTAAGCAGCCATCATCGCTGACTCCAACTCCCAGGTAGCCTCGCGCTCCTCATGACTGCTCCAGAGGATCTTCACATAAGGGATGGCCCGACTGCGCAACTCCCTAACCTCCCGGTCCAAGATCCTCAACGGCCGCTCAACATAGCTCAGGTCCTCGGTGACCTCCAGTGGGGTGAAATCGATGATATGAGACGGGTCATGAACATACTTCCTCAGAGTCGATACATGAAAAACGTCGTGAACACCTGAAAGCCTGGGAGGAAGTGCAAGCCTGTAGGCAACTGGCCCTATGCGCTCTAATACCTCGAAAGGTCCAATGTAGCGAGGGCTCAGTTTCCCCCGAATCCCAAATCTTCGGATCCCCTTTGAAGGCGAGACCTTCAGAAAGACATGATCCCCAACTGCGAACTCCAGGTCTCGCCTCCGCACATCTGCATAGCTCCTCTGTCTGCTCTGTGCTGTCTGAAGGTGCTGCCTGACTACCTTGACCTTAGCCTCCGCTTCTCTAAGCAACTCTGGCCCCAAGGTCCGCCTTTCACCCACATCGCTCCAATAAAGAGGGGAACGACACTTGCGTCCATACAATGCTTCAAACGGAGCCATTCGGATGCTCGCTTGAAAGCTATTGTTGTACGCAAACTCTGCCAATGATAAGTGTCGTACCCAACCCCCTCCAAAGTCCAGCGTGCAAGCCCGAAGCATGTCCTCAAGAATCTGTATAGTACGCTCTGACTGTCCGTCTGTCTGCGGGTGAAATGCTGTGCTGAAACTGAGCTGTGTCCCTAAAGTGGCCTGTAGGCTCCTCCAGAAGCGCGAAACAAATCTCGGATCTCGGTCAGATACAATGGAGACGGGCACACCATGCAGCCTCACTACCTCGTCTAAGTACAGCTGTGCCAGCCGATCGAGGGACCAAGTCACCTGCACCGGTAAAAAGTGTGCGGATTTGGTAAGTCTATCCACGACTACCCAGATAGCATCCGCTCCCGACTGTGCTCTCGGCAAACCAGTGACAAAATCCATGGTAACATGCTCCCATTTCCATTCAGGGATTGGGAGACTCTGCAACTTGCCAGCAGGTACACGATGTTCAGCCTTTACTTGCTGACAAGTTAGACAGTGCGCTACAAATCTCCCAATGTCTCTTTTCATCCCGTTCCACCAAAACTGTGCCTTAAGGTCCCTATACATCTTAGTCCCACCAGGATGGATGGTATAAGGTGTATAGTGGGCCTCCCTCAAGATCTGCTCTCAGATCTCCGCATCCATAGGCACACATGCTCGGTCCCTGTACCGCAGTACTCCCGAAGCATCAATCGAAAAGTCCCCTATCAAACCAGTCTGCATCTGCTCTCGAATCCTCATCAGGTGGGGGTCCTCACTCTGTCTCTCCCGAATCCTGTCCAACAGAGTGGGCTGCACGACTAGAGACATAAGTCTAGCAGAGACCCCAGGGGACACAACCTCGAGCTCCAACCGCCTCATCTGCTCAAGTAATGGCGCCTGATCGGTGATCAACGAAGATAGACTCTGTACTGCTCTCCTGCTCAGGGCATCAGCAACCACGTTGGCCTTGCCAGGATGGTATAATATGTCTACATCATAGTCTTTCAACAATTCCAACCATCTGCGCTGCCTCAAGTTGAGCTCCTTCTGTGTGAACAGGTATTTCAAGCTCTTGTGGTCGGTGTAAATCTCGCAGTGCTCCCCATAAAGGTAGTGGCGCCACAACTTAAGTGCAAAAATCACTGCAGCTAGCTCCAAATCATGGGTAGGGTAATTCTTTTCATAATCCTTCAGTTGCCGAGAGGCATAAGCAATTACCTTTCCCTCCTGCATCAGCACGCAACCAAGTCCACTGTGCGATGCATCACTGTAAATCACATATCCCTTCCCCATAACAGGTAGGGAAAGGATAGGAGGCGACATCAATCTGTTCTTTAATTCCTCGAAGCTCCTCTGGCAATCCTCACTCCAGATAAACCTAATCCCTTTTCGCGTCAAACGAGTGAGGGGTGTGGAAAGTTTCGCAAAACCTTCCACAAACCGACGGTAATATCCAGCTAAGCCCATAAAACTGCGGACCTCTGATACCGTCGTCGGTCGGGGCAATCCCGGACTGCCTCGATCTTCGCCGGGTCTACTGCCACTCCAGCGGCTGAAATCACGTGGCCCAAAAAGACAACCTCCCGAAGCCAAAAATCACACTTAGATAACTTGGCATACAACTTCCTCTCTCTCAGAAGTTGTAGCACTATCCTCAAGTGCTCCTCGTGCTCCACATCGCTCCGGGAGTAAACTAGGATGTCATCAATAAATACAACGACGAACCGATCCAGGTATGGTCGAAAGATCCTGTTCATTAAATCCATAAAAGCAGCAGGGGCATTTGTCAATCCAAAAGGCATGACGGCGAACTCATAATGCCCGTACCGTGTCCTGAATGCCGTCTTTGGGATGTCCTCGGCCTTTACCTTCAATTGGTGGTAACCAGACTGTAAATCAATCTTAGAAAAGACACAAGACCCTTGCAGCTGATCAAATAAGTCATCAATGCGCGGCAAAGGGTACTTGTTCTTGATGGTCACTTTATTCAACTCCCGATAATCAACACATAGTCGAAGTGATCCATCCTTCTTCTTCACAAATAGCACCGGCGCTCCCCAAGGCGATACGCTTGGTCTGACAAAACCTTTGTCCATTAAATCCTGGAGTTGCGCCTTTAGCTCTCGCAGCTCAGCCGGTGCCATTCGGTAAGGAGCCTTAGAGATTGGCGCAGTTCCTGGAACTACGTCAATCAAAAACTCAACCTCCCTATCCGGCGGCATATGAATCAGATCTGGAGGAAACACATCCGGGAACTCGTGGACAATAGGGATATCCGGGAGTCCCGGTGCCGCCACAGGCTCCTTAACCACCGACGCCAAAAAGGCTACGCATCCACTGCGCATCATCTGCCTCGCCCGAGAAGTCGAAACCACAGAGGCAAAGAAAGCACTCTGGCACCCCCTGTAAACATACACCTCCTGGCCTGGCTCGCTAAAAGTAACAGTCCTCGCGGCGCAATCAATCATCGCGAAATAGCGAGCTAGCCAATCCATCCCCAGCACAATGTCATAATCTCGCAGCTGACTAAGGACCATCAGGTCCGCTGGCAAAATCCAAGACTCAAGCTGTACCGGGCAAGACCAACAACACTCCTCTACAATCAAAATATGATCAGGAATCCATACCTCTAATGCATGCGGTAACCGACGTAACTCTAGTCCATGCGATGATGCAAATGCTCTACTGATAAAAGAATGTGATGCACCGGTATCAAATAAAGTGCGAGCTCTAATGCCGAGAAGTAAAATGATACCTGCCACCATGTGGTCGGTCGCCGCAGAGTCCCCTACCTGGGCGGCGTAGACTCGCCCGCTCTGAGCTGGTGGTCGGTAGTCTGTAGGGTGGGAGGAAGGAGCCCTGCTCGCTGGAGCATAAGGCCGCTGCTGGGGCACCGAAGGAGCTGATGCTGAGGAAGGAGCCTGCGGTGTAGAGAGAGGGCAAGTAGCTCGAATGTGGCCGGACTGTCCACACCGATAACAGCGGCCATACCTCTGGTCACAAGTATCCGCCGCGTGCTGTCCCCTACAAAAGACGCACCTGACCGCAGACTGGGGCTGCCTCGACTGCTGCTGCTGCTGCCCTTGCCGCTGTGACCCCTGCTGTCGCGACTGCGACCTCTGCTGCTGCGAGTGCTGCTGCTATGGCTGGGGCTGCTACTGTGGGGGCCTCTGGGATCCCCCAGGCCCTCGCCGATCCGAACGCCCACGGCCCGCAGACTGTGGCGGTGGCGGTCGGGGCGGCCTCCATGAACTGGCCTGTCCCCCCTCGTCTGGTGATGGCCGCTTCCTCTCAGAACTCTGAGCGACCGAGCCTCCGCGCCTAGCGACCACATGATCTCCCCTCTCGACCCACTGTGCATGATCCACTGCCTCTGATAAAGTCTGAAGCCTCTGGGCGTGTACCAAGGTATAGATCTCGGGGCGTAAACCTGTCTCAAACAGCTCCACCTGGTGCAGCCCGTCCCTGGCAACATAGGGTACGCAGTTAAGCAACTGCGTAAACTCCTGGAAATAGTCCCATACTGAGCGATCACCCTGCTGCAGGTTCTTCAAGTCATCTTCTATCTTCTTCTTCACGCTCGTGGAGAAATAAGTGTCAAGGATCATCCTCCTGAACTCCGACCAGGGTAGCTGTCGGGTGATCTGAAACTCTAAGGGCTCGACCCGACGCCACCAAGCATCCGCATCCCCCTCCAAACAATGTACGGCCATGTGTACTCTGAATCTCGAATCAATGAAGAAATCTCTGAACAACTTCTCCATTGATGCCAACCACGATCCTATCTCCGCTGGATGAGTACTCCGCCCCGAGAACCTAGGTGGTCCTCGCTTACAGAACTGTGCGAGTTTGTCAGCAAACTCCTGCTCCTCCGCTGGGGTCAATGGCCTGATCACCCCCTGAGCCCCACTGCTAGACGACGGTGCCGTAGGAACAAGTGGAATAGCCGGCGGTACAACCGGTGGTACAGGGGCCTCTACCGTAGTAGGGGGAGGTGCCGCCACCTGAGCCAGCAACTGCTCGAACCTCTGCTCCTGTCGGCGGTGACTCTCCGCCAAATGGGCCACCATGGCACTCAGCTCACTGATCTCATAAGGCCCGGACTGCTCCGGCTCCTCCGGGGGTGTAGGAGTACCCCGAGTAGGGATCTGCCGCCTAGGAGGCATCCTGCCACAAAAGAATCCACGGGTCAGTAACCCAAACCACTCTCGACCCAATCCAGCGAAAGTCATGGACATTCCCCTATTTCTGTAACCTTATGTTGTCTGCAGCCAACATAATAGTCCCCCAGAAATAGGCTATGCCAATCCCTCTCCACTCACAGGAAGAGTTAACAACTAATTGCCGACTTTCGCACAATATCACGTCACTCACGCTCTGCCTTCCTAGGGTCTGCCAAAAGCCTAGGGTTTCCTAAGTCCCAACTGATCTATCCCTAAGCTCTGATACCAAAATAATCTGTCACGCCCCGGGTGTAAACCAGAACCCGGGCTCGTCCACAGACCCGCCGTGCACACGGTATTTCCCGTGTACACGAAGCGCTGGTAACCTGCTCAGATATAAAGAAATAATACTAGAGCATAAAACAGAGCTAAACTGAAACTAGTACATATCAGACAAATGCTGAAAATAAAAGTACAATAAACTCTCAAGAATATACATATGTCTCTCCCAGCTCACGAAGTAAATACAACCAGCTGGCCGCAGCCAGACCCAAAAATAAAAGAAAATACAACCGTCTGAGTGTACAGGGGATACAACAAAACTACAAAACTCGAGCTCGGGGTAGCAGCTATCTAGTCGGCGATCCTCTTACCTCGATCCTGGGAGGAGGGTCCCGCAACTCCAGCAGATGACTCTGCAAAACAAAGGGGACAAGAAAAGGGAAAACAGTGGGGGTCAGAACTACTATAAAGACAGTAGCCTCCCCTAGTGGGTAAACCTCAACTCGAAACTCATACCTGCCCACTAGGACTACCAGAGGCTAAAAGAATAAATGCGGTAACTATGAGTATGACTCCTGATAAAAGCTACCACTAATATGCCTCTACCTGCCCAGCTAAAGATAGCTAAATGTATGCATCGGAATATCGAAGCCTGCCACATCGGGTATGCCAGCCTACGCATAACACCGATATGGGATAGGAGTCTCAATGTCCGCCGAATCGGGTATGCCAGCCTACGCATAACGCCGATATGGGACAGGAGTCTCAAGGTCTGCTAAATCGGGTATGCCAGCCTACGCATAACACCGATATGGGATAGGATTCTCAATGTCTGCCAAATCGGGTATGCCAGCCTACGCATAACGCCGATATGGGACAGGAGTCTCAGGGTCTCAAGTCTGCAAATCGCGCACTCTGATCTATAAGGAAAAGTACCATCCCCCAAAGGAAGCCCAAAACCCTCTCCCCGAAACCCAAGTATCTGACTACACTATCCCAGCCCCTGCTCTAACCCGAGCATAATATCCCCTATGTCTAAGTGACTGAAGAAAGAATGAAACATGGTTTCTCCTAAGTCAATTCCAGCATGATAGTGTAGCAGAAAAAGGTGGCCTATCTAGGTGACCATTCAAGCATGCAAAAGTCCTTTTCTTAATGAACCATTTTAAATACTCTAACCACATACCCCAACCTTTCATTTAACATTCAACAAGATAGGGATTTAGCATAATTTCCAAGTAATTATACTACATATTTAAAGCATGGACACACCACTAATTAACTTGTAGTTTTCTAACAATGCGATTATTAACGAAGGGACCAAGATTTCATACAAGCATGCTAAGTCCATCTCACAGTTCTAATAACAGCCTGATCAAGAGCATTCTAATAGGCCTAGTGATAAATCACAAATAGGAGGTTTACAACATCACCCACCTCGAGCACTAATCCCAGTTCCCAAAAGCGAAACCCAAGCTCAGTCCAAAAACTCCCCACCAATCTGTACAAAATACCCCAAGGAAAGTACATAAGCTATTCATTCACAATTCCCAGAATCTGTCCCTTAATACCACAGTCCAGAATTCACCAATTTTTA
This sequence comes from Tillandsia leiboldiana, assembly GCA_029204045.2. Classification (NCBI taxonomy): domain Eukaryota; kingdom Viridiplantae; phylum Streptophyta; class Magnoliopsida; order Poales; family Bromeliaceae; genus Tillandsia; species Tillandsia leiboldiana. The sequence goes on along the minus strand of CM055069.1, from coordinate 40,094,478 downwards.
CCTACGAAAAATACCCAGAAAAATACAAGGAAAATACTGTCGCGATCCTCGCGACGAGTCCGTCGAAACGAGTACCTGCACGCCCAAATCGGAGTTTCCTACGCTGAGATAAAAATCCGACAAGAGAAACATCCCAATCCAAACTGTACCAAATTTCTGTAACGAAGAACCACAGAAAAAGGAGATTCTCACCCTCGTCCAAAAACCAGAAAAATCTGAGAAAACTCCAGGAGACTCCTTGCGAAGTGTAGATGAAAATTGCCTCTTGAATCGCCTCGATCCGACGTCCGAGCGAAAAGATATGGCAAGAACACTGCGGTGCTGTCCAAAAGTCCGCTACGAAAAATGGGTCAAATGGGTGCTCAAAAAACTCCAAGATCAGCACGGAAATCGAGGAACCTCAAAACACAGGAGTTGAATTCCTACCTGTCGTGAGTCCAACGGCGCAAGAATCGGCAAAATCTGATGTCGGGGTGAGTCGGAGGAGTCCAAACACTGAGAAGGGGCGAAGAAGATCGCCGGGGAAACAAGCGTCGCGCCGCGCCGTAAAATGGTGAACCTCGGGAAGAGTGCCTCCAAAAATCCTCAAAGTTCTCCAAAGGGTAGTGCACTGAGGGAGGAAAAACTTTGCTGAAGGATGCTCTGCGAAAATGGGGTCCAAAAAGCCAAAAGAACGAATAGGGGAAGCTATTTATAGGCCCAGCCCATAAGCTGCCAGGCCGGGTTTTCGGGCGCAACTTTCGGGCGCACTGCGCCCGGAAACCCGGTTGTACGCTTCCCGTCCGACGCGCCCGAAACTCCCAGGAGCGGCCACGTCACCCCAAACAGGGGACAGCAAGTCCCCGCGGCCCGCTGTGCGCCGCATGTCCCCTCGCGGTCAGCGGGGGTAGGTACGGCCGCCCAACCGCGAGGCGACACGTGGCGCACTCGAGTGCGGCCGACCGTCCCGCCTGGCGCCACTGTGCGCGCGCAGTCCCGAGGCGCCCCCCCGCGCACACCGTGGACCGCGCCCACGTGAGCCAACGAATCCGAAGCCGCCACGTGTCATGCGCCCGGTCCACCGCAACCCCGCACACTCGGTGAACCATGCCGCGTGCGCCGGCCTATCAGGGCACGCCACGCGTCTCCCGCCCGCGGTCCATGCACTGCCGCGCCACCCCGTGGACCGAGCTGCGTGAGCCAGCCAATAATAGGCCGCCACGTGGCTCAGGCCAGTCCACGAGGCTCCCCCATGCACCGAATAACCCCGAAAACTTCCGGAAGCCCGCTTTTGGTCATCCGGACTCCAAATTTAACAAGCAAATAGCCGTTTTCAAGCGTTTTTCCGCGCTGAATCCAAATCCAACCTCAGATTGGCCCAAAACCTTTTCTAAAATTCGGCAAATGCAGCCGAAGGCCAAATCAACTATCCAAGTCTCACAAGGTCCATCTGTGGCACCCCTTTGATGCACCATGGGCCAGACACACCAACACTAGGTGTTCTACACAGTGGATTCATCGGAAAGTTGCATGGGAAAACCAGAACGCTACACTCGTGCTCGTCGTCATTTCGAGAGTAGACCAAAATGTCGTCAATGAAGACTACGACAAATCGATCTAGGAAAGGCTGGAAGACGCGATTCATCAAATCCATGAATGTCGCCAGGGCATTAGTCAACCCAAATGGCATTACAGTGAATTTATAGTGTCCATACCGCGTCGTAAAAGCCGTCTTGTGAACATCCTCCGGCTTAATCTTTACCAGGTGGTATCCCGATTGAAGATCAATCTTCGAAAATACCCAGGAACCTTGCAATTGGTCGAATAGATCATCGATACTCGGCAATGGATATCGGTTCTTGATCGTCAACTTATTGAGTTCTTGATAATCCACACACAGCCGTAGCGACCCGTCATTCTTCCTCACAAACAGGACTGGAGCTCCCCAAGGAGATACACAGGGTCTGATAAAACCCTTGTCCAGCAAATCCTGCAATTGAGCCTTAAGCTCTTTCAATTCCGCCGGGGCCATCCTATACGGAGCCTTTGAAACTGGAGCCGTCCCGGGAACCAAGTCTATAATGAACTCGATCTCCTGATCCCTCGGCATGCCCGGCAATTCCGCGGGGAATACATCGGGGTACTCCCGCACCACTGGAATGTCCTCCACATTGGGCTCCTCTCTGCACCCTTCCACAACTGTAGCCAAGTAGGCCACACACCCTCTGCACAGTGGATTTATACAGTGTGGCACGCATTTCAAGAACTTAGGGTCGTCAAACACAAATTTCGTCGGCGCCACTGCGCTCAGAACAACGAAACGATTTAGATCGACTAGTCGGACCGTCAGAGTCGGACCCCAGACAGTCGATCAGCCGACGGGGGAATTAAATCAGGGGGTTACTATTCATTTCACTATTCACTTAAGTCGTGGGCCCCACTAGCTTCTTCGCTGATTTCTCGACGATCCGACCGTCAGATCGAAAATCGATTTACACCATCTTTAATCAATTCGACGAGACGGACACACTGGTGATTTCAGATTTCCAAGATCAGACTCGGATCTGTAAGTCGAGGAACCGTGTCCCGAAAACTATGCAATTTGCACACTCGTATACAACCATTTAAGTTTTTTTTTACATTTCTCTTTTTGAATTTAAATTTCACGAGTCTTACATCACTTACAACTTAAAAGAAGTTTCGTCTCCGAAACTTACAACTTAGAATCAAACTTACGAAATGCTTATAATAGTTTACTCGGACTAGGTTTTGTTGCCCACAAAACTTAACAGACCGGGTTTGGACATGTCATCCAATTTTATAGCTTAACGAGGGTGTTTCCCAACGTCGAACTTATGCCAATAATCGGGATTTGAATAGCACGTTTGACGGCCACTAAGCTGGGATGCGGGTCCAACCTATTTACAGCGACAATCAGTCGCAAGGTACCAACACCATCGGAAAACAACTCCAAAGGCTAACCGTAGGAAGATACACATATAGACCCAATCTTGATATTTTCCTTTACATGGTGGAGTATTTCCTCAGTTCTTTCGACAGTACGTTGTCTGCAGCCAACGTGCTCATCAAAGGAAAAGCGAAATACTATAGATCTGTCGCCAACGTCTAGTTGGGGACACAACTCTCATAAGAAGGTATATCACATACCTCCCAACATAATCTTTTATGTTGACAACATAACCTATGTCAATGGTCAGACTACCTTGTGGTCATGAGTGCCACCTTGGCAACACGCAGGAACCTAGAATCATGTTCCAATGTCTATCAACAGCTATAATCGCTGTATACTCATAGGAGAGTTCGAGACGGTCCACAAAAATCGTGCAATAGGTAGGGCCAAAATCTGTATCCAACTGACAGGGCTTTCATCTGATAAGTATCGTCATAAGTTATTTTATCCAAAGCAACAGGATTACTGACCTCTTATTCGTCCTGATTTCTATTATCGAGGGAATCATCAATAGTAGCAGCCACCGACGTAGTTCCGATGATCGCGGCTGCGACAAAGGTTGCTATATCATATGACAAGGGGACAACCGGAAGATCAACAACTTCCTAGGGCATCTGAGCTAGTGGTGGGGCCGGTGCAATAATAGCAGTCATTTGCTGCTGTGCCATCCTTGGCTTTCTCGGCAAAAGCGGTGAGCTCCAACCGCAGCAACCGATCCGAGCCTTTTGGATCCACTGAAACATCAAGCCCACGGCCCGTACCACGGCCACAGCTAGCACTGCACCCACAACAACCCCAAAGCCCAGAGTGCGTGCGAACACCACTCGTAACCACAACAACGAGGCTCAATAGTGTGTAAACACACCTGAGCTCCTAACCACTATACAAATACCCCGCGCTCTCACGTACGTCACAAGTCATCCTATGGCTCATTCCTAACTAATTACCTAGACATCGTGTACCTAGGCTCCGATACCATAAAATCTGTCACGCCCAAGTTTCGAAAAGCAGGCCAATTTTTTTTTTTTTCAAAATCAGAGTTTAAAATATTTCAGGCGTGAACAGATCGCCACATGTATAGAAAATTTTCTGTCCATTTGGACAGAGCCTTTTCTATACATGCACGCTAAGCACTTACAGCCAATACCAGAGTAGTCTAAACTACGCATACAACATTGATCATTTTACAATATTTTGAAACATAAATGCGGAAGATAAAGTAAACTGGTGACATAAGGGTCAGCACTATCGCAACAGCCTCACCAACACGTCCCGACATCCCAGCACCCGGCCGACCTGAAAAATGGTCACCCAGGGGGTGTGAGATACATCAAAAGTGTATCCCAGTGGGTACGACGGACCGAGAAATAGCTAATCGTACCTACTGGCATACAATAACTAGCGGATAGTAAAAGATCAGTAGGTAAAGCAGGTATAGAAATCAGATAACTATAATCAGGCTAAGCATGTATGTGGGTACAACAACATAGGGCAAAGCATGTAAATGGGTACAACAACATCGGGCTAAGCATGTGTATGGGTACAACAACACAGGGCTAAGCATGTATATGGGTACAACAACACAGGGCTAAACATGTACATGGGTATAGCAACATAGGGCTAAACATGCTGAAATATAAGGAGCTGTCATGATACTAAGCATGTAAACAGTATAAGTGTTAAAATATGCTGAACAGATATATAATGATATACCAAAGTACCCAACCGATGCTGCCGTTTTGGTCGCTGGACCTCAGGCGAAATATCACAACAAAACCTCTAGCAGAAACTGTCAGCAACCCTGTACCAAGGATACAATAGAAAGGGTTTCCCAACAGCACCACCGAAGTGGGGGTATCCCTGTATCGAGCGGTACAACAGAAAGGGCTCCCTGTACCTAACGGTACTATAGAAAGGGATGGCTCACGAGTCACGTAGACCCTCTACTGGTAAAGAACGCTAGGTGGGGGATCAATCCCACAGCTTATTGATCTTCTAGCCTACTCTATGTATGATTACTATAATTGTTGATTCTTCACTTATCTATGAGAGAATGGATGGTTGGTTGATGTGTGAAGGACATGGTAGCTATGTGAGAAAAGTGAATATGGTTTTATGTGAAATGTTATTTGGTTTAGATGAGAATGATTATGATGGTTAAGTGTGAATGGCTAACATGATTATGAGATTCTTAAGCCTATGTCATGTGAGATTGTTATGTTAAATGATCCTTGGCTTATCTATATGAGGATAATTAATCTTGTTGATCTTCATCCTACATCTTGTGATATTAATCATAGTGGTTGATCCTTAGACTACTTTATGTGAGAATGTGTATTGTGATTGGTTAGTGATCTAGCTTATGTGAAAATGAATGTTGTTGGTAGATCCTATGTTCATCCTATACAAGATCAATGAAGGTTGTAGTGTTAGAAAAGATATATTAAAATTCGATTGTGATTGATATCTAACTGATTTCTTGATAAAATAAAATAAAAACTTACCGATAACGCAAATAATCCAAAATCTTTAAATGATCCGGAAGCGTGCGTAGCACTGCCCTAAGGTGTATTCCCGTCCTTACGTGCGGGATTAACCGAGAGCACCACCCCAAGGTACGACCGGAATTCCTCCTCCTGCTAGCACGATCGTGGCGGAGGTTGACGGAAATCCTTTCAACATCCAATTGAGAAAGAGATGAAAAGAAGAAAATAATATGGTTAAGATAGTTTCTCTGTTTCTTCCTCTGTTTCTTATCCTGCATGAACAGAGGAGAAACATACATATAAATATACGAAGAAAACCGAACGTTGGGAATCGAACGTTGAGCAACGTTCGACCCACGTAACATTCAGTTAGGCGCAAGAAACGGAAACCCACGTTCCGCCCGTTGGGTTTTCTTCCGCGCCAAGTTAAATAAATAAATAAATAATAAATATTAATAATAATAATAAATAAATAAATAATAAAAATAAATAAATAAAATTAATAAATAATGGGGATTTTGAATTTTACCCCAACAATTCCCCACAAAATTCACAATTGACAATTTTAAAAATAAAAATCAAGATCAAAATTAAAAATAAAAAACTAGGTGTTTATACTATGCAATAGGCGATGTGTCTTTAAAAGACTTAACCCCACTTAGTGTAAGCAGCTTCCATCAGAAGGAATCGGAGTGAACCAGGTCTTGAACTACGTTTCTTTGACCCTGACTTCAGCTACCACACACACAGTACAGAATTTTTCGTCGCGAGTCTGTGCATTTATGGTCATGCACAGTATCTTGATTTTTCAAAAGAATTTCTATGGATAGCCCAACATCTCATAGCCGCGGCCATATACGGATACTTTCTTATAGGTGGTTTCCTCCAGGGATGTGTGTAGAGTCACATCTCGCGAAAATTACTGCCTTGGATCCCATTAAAAGTTATAAACTCAACCTCAACCACTACACAGAGCACAACTCACCATAAGGATGGAATTGGAACTAAAGTTCCTCTGAATAAACTGTAGAAAGTGCTCTTTGGCCAACCTAACAGCTTGTTTTTACCACATTGAACCTTCTTCAAGGGATCTTCTATCACAAAGGTTGGGTTCCCACTGCAAGAAGGCCCTTTATGGGCAAAGTCCCATCCCCCTCGATGACTCTAGGACCTTAGTCCTATTCAGGCCTTTCGTCAAGCAGTCTGCAAGATTCTGTTCAGATCTGATAAAACTTAAAGAAACAAAATTATGAGAAGTTAGCCATCTAACAGACTTTTGTCTCAATTTAATATGTCGACTAGCATTAGAATTTATTAATTTCTTTTTACAAAATTCAATTGCAGCTCGAGAATCACACCGAATAGAAATAGGTGGAATAGGAGTAGAAATCAAAGGAATAGATGATAGTAGGTTCTTGAGCCATTCAGCTTCAAGACAAGTAGAGTCAAGGGCAACCAACTCAGCCTCCATAGTGCTTCTGGCTATTATAGTCTGTTTGGTGGATTGCCAAGAAACTGCACTTCCACCAAGAATAAAAACATAACCAGAAGTGGATTTGATGTCCAAAGAATCAGAAATCCAATTGGCATCACTGTATCCCTCAATTACAGCAGGATAGCCACAAAATTTGAGAGCATAAGAGATAGTACCTTTAAAATAACGAAATACTCTCTCCAAAGCAATCCAATGAATCATACTAGGACTACTAGTATATCTACTCAATCTTGATATGGCATAGGCAATGTTAGGTCTAGTTCTATTGGTTAGGTACATCAGAGAACCAATGATCTGGGCAAATTTCTCCTGATTTACTGGATTACCAGTGTTCTTTACAAGTTGAACACTGGGATCAAAAGATGTAGAAACAGGAGAACAATCAGAATATCCAAATTTATCAAGTACCATTTGGGTGTAATGAGATTGGGTCAGGATAATTGAATCAGATGATTTAAGAATTTTCATTCCTAAAATCACATCTGCTTCACCAAGATCCTTCATATCAAAATGGTCTGATAAAAAGGATTTAACTTGGTTAATCAGATCAAGATCAGGAGCAAGAATCAGGATGTCATCAATATAGAGGCAAAGAAAGAAACAACGATCATCAAATCTCTTGAAATAGAGACAGTTGTCATAATCATTGGTCAGAAATCCATATGAAGCATAACACTGTCAAATTTCTCGTGTCATTGCTTAGGTGCTTGTTTTAGTCTATATAAAGAGCGGACTAATTTACACACCTTATTTTCTTGACCAGGCACTGAGAAACCTTCAGGTTGAGTCATATAAATTTCTTCCTCAAGATCGCCATGAAGAAAAGCGGTCTTGACATCCATCTGATGAATCAAAAGTTTATGAATGGATGCTAATACAAGAAGAATTCGGATAGTAGCAGTGCGAGCAACAGGCGCATATGTGTCAAAGTAGTCAATATCAGCCTTTTGTCGAAAATCTTGAGCAACAAGACGCGCCTTATACTTCTCTACTGATCTGTCAGTCCTAAGTTTCTTTCTAAAGTTCCACTTACATCCTAGGGGTTTACTACCAGGAGGTAAATCAGTGAGAATCCAAGTGTTATTACTAATAATTGATTCTATCTCACTTCTTATAGCCTCCTTCCAAAAAGAAGCTTCAGGAGAACTCATTGCTTCCTTATAAGACGAAAGTGTACTTTCAATTAAGAAAGTAAAGAAGTCTTCATCAAAGTTCTTCTCAAAGCGAGTTCTCTTACTTCTCCTTAATTCAGGAATAGGATCAGGTTCTACAGGATCTAAACTATAATGCAAATCAGATGCAGGTATATGATCAGAAATAGATGCATGATCAAAAGTAGACTGATAATTAGGGGCAGATCTAGAGATGGGGGTTTTGAAAGGAAAAATATTTTCAAAGAAAGTTGCATCTCTAGATTCAATCAAAGTATCATTGGAAATTTTAGAAATCACAGAGTTAACCACAAGAAATCTATAGGTATTGCTATCTAAAGAATATCCAATAAAGATAGCATCTACAGTTTTAGGTCCAATCTTCTTTCTTTTGGGTTCAGGAATAGATACCTTAGCCAAGCACCCCCACACTCGGAAGTAACTCAACCTAGGCGCTCTTCCTTTCCAAAATTCATAAGGTGTCTGGGTTCTATCCTTAGAGGGAATCCTATTGAGGATATAACAAGCTGATAAAATAGCCTCCCCCCACAAGTTCTGAGGTACACCAGAACTTAAAATCATAGCATTAACCATGTCTAATAGGGTTCAGTTCTTTCTTTCAGCTACACTATTAGATTGAGGTGAGTAAGGAGCAGTTACTTCATGAATTATTCCATGTTCCTCGCAGAATAGGTTTAATTCATTTGAAGTATACTCACCTCCTCTATCAGACCTTAGAATTTTAATCCTATTTTCTAATTGGTTTTCAGCCTCAGTTTTAAAGGCTTTAAACTTATAAAGAACTTCACCCTTGGTCTTCAAGAGATAGGTCTAACAATATTTGGAGTAGTCGTCTATAAAAGTCACAAAATAACGACTTCCTCCACAGGTAAACCCCCTATTAGAATTACAAACATCACTATGGATTAGTTCAAGAATCTGGGTATCCCTGTAAGGAACAGATTTAAAAGGTTTCCTGGGTTGCTTAGCTTGGGTACAAATCTCACATTTGTACTTGGGATCAATCATGAGTTTAGGTACAAGATTAAGTTTGGTCAATTTCAGAATTGATTTAAAGTTCACATGCCCTAATCTGCCATGCCATACATCACAAGATTCAGTATTCAAAACAATAGTAGAAGTGGAAGGAGTAGAAGAAGATTTTTTATTTTCAGCAAAAGAAAGTACATTGAGTTTGCCCTCAGATACAAAACCTTTTCCAATAAACATTTCCCCCTTAGAAATTATAACTTTATTAGATTCAAGTACAATCTTATAACCTAATTGCACTAATAGAGATCCACTAATCAGGTTCCGTCGGATCTCGGGAACATGCTGCACATTGTGAAGGATCAAAGTCTTTCCAGAAGTTAACTTTAGTTTGACTGTTCTGATCCCCAGCACATTGACAGCTTTTCCGTATCCAACAGTCACACATCCTCCACCTGAGTCCTGATAGGAGGAGAATAGGGACCTATTAGTACAAACATGGACATTGGCTCCTGAATCTAACCACCAATCTAAATCATGATAGGTGAGGTTAACATTAGGTATAAAGGAGACTGACCTAAAAGTGGAGTTCGAAGGTTCACCCTCAATCATGTTGACCTGGGGTTTAGGATAGTTGTTCTGATTATTCGGACCCTTCTTGTAGACAACCTTTTCTTTCTTTCGATAAAAACATTTTGAAGCAAAATGGTTGTCCCTGCCACAGACATAACAGAAGCCATCCTTCTTCTTATTCCCATTAGATTGGTTGGTATTGGGTTTATGGGTATAGTTTTGGCTACGGTTCGGATTCTTACCCTTAAAGCCTTTACCCTTAGGTTTAAAATTTTTTCCTTTGGGTTTAGACTCATGGTTTTGGTTTGAAAGCTGGGTAAGGTTTATATTTGATCGGTTGTTGTTCGGTTTAATCTCCCTAAGTCGGTATTGGTCTTCTATTCTAATAGCTTGGATTACAGACCTGAGTTTAAGGGTTCCCTGAGTTTTTCTAAGCTCTTGGGCAAATTTGGACCAGGAATGAGGTAATTTGTCAAGTAGACAGGTAGCTTGATAGGTATCATCTAAGTTTGAACCATTTCTATGAATCTCTTGGACAAAATTTTGAAATTGGTGAATCTGGTCGTTTATGGGAATATTTTCTACCATTCTAAAATTGTTAAAATCAGTAATGGTAAATCTAGTAGCACCTTCATTATCTTTAATGTAGGAATCTTCTAGAGCATACCATAGATCTTTGGCAGTTTGATATTTCCTATAGGTTTCATATAGTTCATCAGATAGACAACTAAGTATCCTAAACCTACAGTGAAATTCAATTTCATCAGGGGATCTATCAGATTTAGGTTCAGTAACAATTGATTTAGAAGAATCTTCAGAAGGAGTAGCAATAAAAGTTTTAGGAGTAGAGTAGGGAGGTGATTTTCCAATTGCAGTAATGAGGCCTAGGGTAATAAGCCATGCCTCCAATTGTTCTTGCCATCTCACAAAGCCTACTCCTCTAAACTTTTCAGGTTTGAGACTAGAAGTATCCTCAAAAGCCATTATGAATAATCTAGTTGAGAGAATGAAAAGATTTAGGATGACTAGAGTGAGCTGCAAAAAATGTTCAAAAAACTTTCTTAGAAAAATACTCTTGTTAAGGTTTCTACCCTAGTCAACCATGTTACGGAATTTGAGTTGGCGTAGTTTCGTGAAAGTCTCAAGTCTTGAAGATTGAAGGTGAAGAAAGTTGGATCATTTAACTCAATCTCAAGAAAGAAGAATTCAAAAGGATCAGGTATGTTTAACCTAAGATTTTGTGTGATCCGAATACTTCTTGTAGTGTAGAAACACTTGGAAGAATCTTTCATTGCATAAAAATCAAAAACTGGACTTGGGACATGTTCAGGATCCGGATCAGGTTGTTCGATCCGGATCCCGAAGGTGGTTCGTTCATACACCAGTTCAATCCGGATCGTAGCCTCTTGATCCGGATCCCGAACACTTAGTTTACCATCTTCCTTGAACGATCCGGATCAGGCTTCGCAATCCGGATCCCGAACGTTGATGTTTGGTGAACTGTATGAACGATCCGGATCAAGCACTTCGATCCGGATCCCGAACCTTCGTTTTTCTGGAACTGGCTGACTCGTTACGACGATCCGGATCACAGCTAGTCCGATCCGGATCGCCGTCCGTAAAATTTCCAGAAATGTTAGGTTTTTGATTCTTATCTCCTTCCTAGGGTTTCTAACCTATAAATAGACCCTATGATTCTTTTTCTAGGGTTAATCCACTGTGAATCGAAATAGCCGTCATTTTCATATATCATCTTTTACGGCTCTAGATCCACATATAGAGAAGAAAGGAAATCATTAGAGAATACTCTATATTTCTTCATCTATATTGATTAGTTTGATTCTAGGTTTTCATACTCACATCTTGAGTTGAATCAAACTAATGAATACTTAGATGGTATTTCCGATCTATCTTTGATCTAAGTATTCGGCGGATCATCACCACCCAAAACAACGATTTACCCCAAAAATCGGCGCGTGGATTCGCGTGTCCTTGTGGATTCAAGGTTCAACCGCTCTCGTGGATTCGGAGCGAGGCACGTTCGTGGATTCGAAGGGTGCTATTGGGTGAAGACCGTGGATTCGGTCGGACGTCGTGGATTCGACGTTGGACGCCGTGGATTCGGCGTTGGGCGCAGATCGTGGATTCGAGAAGCGTCGCGGAGCGAGCGGAGAAGATCCTCTAGGAGCGTATGGAAAAGGTTGAGTCGTAAGTGTGTACGGTAAATCACCTTGTACGTGTTTTAATTCTAGTGGATTTCTGCCGTGTTATCGGTCCCGTGGTTTTTTACTCCGGTGATGGAGTTTTCCACGTAAAAATCTTGCGTATTATTTTTTATTTCCGCATTGGGTTTTTATCGCAACGATTTTTTGAGTGTTTATGCGTTTACACCTATTCACCCCCCTCTAGGTGTTTTTTCCCCTATTTAGATCCGTATTACATATAACCCAACAAGTGGTATCAGAGCGGGAATAGGGTTGTAAACAATGGTTGAAGGTGGAAACATCAACCGACCCCCGTTTTTCGATGGAACAAATTATGCGTACTGGAAAGTACGGATGAAAGCCTTTTTAATTTCCATCGACGAACGGGTGTGGCAATCGATTGAATTAGGATGGACTAATCCAACTGAATTTATTGGTGATGTTCGCACCTTAAAACCTAGGTCGAAATGGACCAAGGAAGAGTTAGATTCATCTTCTTACAATGGCAAGGGAATTAATGCTATCTTTAATGCCTTATCTCAAACTGAATTCTCTCGCGTCTCGGCATGTGAGACTGCGAAAGAAATCTGGGATGTTCTTCAGGTTACACAAGAGGGAACTAACCTCGTGAAGATTCAAAAACTGCAAATGCTTACGAGCAAGTTTGACTCTATCTTGATGACAGAAAATGAATCTTTCACGGACTATTATACACGATTGCAAGACATCATAAACTCATGTGCTAATCTGGGAGAGAAGATTCCAGAATTTAAGATTGTAAGAAAGATCTTAAGAACTCTTCCTGAACGATTTCGCCCAAAGGTTACTGCCATTGAAACTATTAAACACCCGGACGAAATACGTGTAGAAGAATTAGTTGGTTCATTACAAACTTATGAAATGACATTTACTACTAACAATTCTTCTGGAAAGGCATCCACTTCTAAGTCTTCAGGTTATGCGTTGAAAACAACTAAGGAAGAAGACGCGGATACGTCCTCCTCAGACGATGACGAGAACCTTTCTATGGAGGAATTTGAGAAGCAGCTCGCTCTCTTGACAAGGAAGTTTCGCCGCAACTTTCGAAGGGGTAATTCAAACAAATCTCCATCCTTCGGAAAGTCGAACAAAGGCAAGGGTACTTCAGGTTACAAGTCAAGAAAGCAAGAGAACTTCTCAAAGGATAAGGAAAGTTCAGAAGGACAACTACAATGCTTCAAATGTCGAGGCTACGGCCACATTGCAACGGAATGTCCTAACAAGTATCCGGCAAAGAAGAAGGCGATGCAAGTCGTCACTTGGGATGACAACTCAACGTCAAATGAGTCGTCTTCGAGTGATGAAGAAAAGAGCTCCACCGCATTCCACGCGTCCGTATCTTCACCCTTCATGTGCTTTATGGCAAATACATCTGAGTCGTTGTCCAACTCCACTGTTGAAAAGAACGCAACGGACAACGAATCGGATGATTCGGAAGGTGAAGATTTTGCTCTAGCCTACCACAGACTTTTGAGGGACTCAAAGAAAGTGGCTAAGCAAAACAAGAGTTTGAGAGGGAGAGTGCATGATCTCGAAGAAGAAGCAAAAAGAGCGACTTCTCTCTCAAACGCTCTTGAAGTGGAAAGGGAAAACCTGATAAAGGCAAATGCTTCCCTTCAAGAGTCCAATGAGCAACTTGAGAAGGAACATACAAATCTGGTGGATAACGCGAATCACTTCTCAAAGCTCTACAACGAGGCTCGACAGGATAACCTGGAAATGACAAAGACCATTTTCCAACTCAAGAATGACTTACAGCGATTCTCTTCAGGAAGGAGTAAGTTGGATAGACTTCTTGGTCTTGGTCAATCAAATAGGTTCGGCCTCGGATACACTCAAACTGGAAACAGTCCAAGTTCGAGTGAGACAGTTTTTGTGCCTCAGTCGGTATCTCCTCCTCCGACACCGGAATTCAAGACAAACAACGACAACAAACCTACTTCATCCTCTTTGGGATCGTCAAGATCTAAGGTATGTTTTCGTTGTGGTGTTTCAGGGCACATAAGAAGATATTGCAAGACGGGAGTCGAACGCTCATCTCAAGGACCTCTTGCAACAACTACCAAAAAGGCTCCTCCCCGAAAATCAAAGCAAAACTTTTCAAATGAAAAGAGACTTGGTAGTTCATCGCGCAAGACGATCTCATCAAGGAACAACAATCGCTATAACAAGACGCCTTCACCTAGGCATATAACTTCACGACCATTACCGACGCACTCCAAAAGGGTTTGGGTGCGCAAAGGTGAAATTTTCCCTTGTCTTGTTTCCAATGTTTCCTTGCATGCATATGATAGTTCGTCTTGGTATCTGGATAGCGGGTGTTCCCGTCACATGACCGGTGACAAAAATAGTTTTCAAAATCTTGAGAAAATCTCCGGAGGACACGTTGTTTTCGGAGACGGTCGATCTTCCAAAATTGTTGGAAAAGGGACGGTAGCTATTCCAGATGGCCCGATTTTGAAAAACGTCTTATTTGTTGATGGCCTTAAGACTAACCTCATAAGCATAAGTCAACTTTGCGACAATGGTTTTTCAGTTAACTTTTCATCTGTTGAATGCGTTGTAACTGATAAGGACCATGTCTTCTTTTTAAAAGGGGTTAGATCTGAAAACAATTGTTATGTTGTTCCTAATAAATTTTCTGAAAATTGTAACTTAGCTGCTTTGAATAATGAAACTCTTTGGCATGAAAGGCTAGGTCACTTAAATTTTAAGGAACTTACTAGAATTTCAAACAAGGACGTGGTCAAGGGGGTTCCAAAGCTTTTATTTAAACAAAACGTTGTGTGTGGTGGTTGCCAAAAGGGAAAACAGTCTAGGACTGCACACAAGAACTTGAACCACGTTGGTACAAAACGGCCCTTGGAACTTTTGCACATGGACTTAATGGGGCCGACCCGTCAACCATCTTTGGGAGGTAAATGGTACATTTTTTTATTGGTTGATGATTTCTCTCGGTTTTCATGGGTAGCATTTTTAAAAGAGAAAGCTGATACGTTTGACTCTTTTCATGAGATTTGCCATCGTATTATGATTGAAAAGAATGAAAAGATCATTCGTGTTAGAAGTGATAGAGGTGGAGAATTCATAAATTCAAAATTCATTGATTTTTGCACTTCAAATGGAATTAAACATGAATTCTCGGCACCCTATACACCTCAGCAGAATGGTGTTGTTGAGCGCAAGAACAGGGTTGTTCAAGAGATGGCGCGTGTGATGCTTCATAGCCGGAATTTACCGCTACATTTTTGGGCTGAAGCTGTGAACACCGCTGTCTATGTCATTAATAGAGTTTACTTGCGCCCAGGAACCTTAAATACACCATATGAGCTGTGGTTTAGTAGAAAACCCAATATCAAATATTTTCGTGTCTTCGGGAGTCGATGTTACATTTTACGTGACCGTGAAAATCTTGGAAAGTTCGACTCTCGAAGTGATGAAGGGATCTTTTTGGGTTATTCTACGAATAGCAGAGCATATCGAGTATTTAACATTGAATCTAAGACGATCGTAGAATCTATAAATGTTAAAGTAGATGAAGCTTTTCACTTTGAAACTGGAAAATCTACCCTCGATATCTCTCTAGATGATGATTCTCCTGCTAGTGCATCTTCTCATAATAATACTTCCAATATTAATGATGCATCTAATGGTTCTTCTAGTTTATCTGATGTGCAGGAATCATCTCATATATCTCCGAGTACTCCGTTTCAACAAACGTTACGAATCTCCAAGGATCATCCGGAATCGAATATTATTGGAGATCCACAAGAAGGAGTCAGAACTCGGAGGCAGTTGGTTTGTGGATTCGCTTGCTACGTATCTTTAATCGAACCAAAGAACATAGATGAAGCTCTTCAGGATGACTACTGGATTAAAGCAATGCAGGAAGAGCTCCATCAATTTGAGCGAAACAAAGTCTGGGAATTAACGAAGCCTCCAAAGCAACACAATGTGATAGGTACCAAATGGATCTTCAAGAACAAGAAAAATGAGGATGGTACTATCATCAGGAACAAGGCACGATTAGTTGCTCAAGGCTACTCTCAAGTAGAAGGTATAGACTTTGATGAAACCTTCGCCCCTGTAGCTAGACTCGAGTCCATTCGTATACTATTCGCTATTGCTTGTCATTTTAAAATCAAATTATTTCAAATGGACGTTAAGAGCGCATTTCTAAATGGGTTTTTAAATGAGGAAGTTTATGTGGCTCAACCGAAAGGTTTTGTAGATCATAAACAACCTAACCATGTTTTTCGTTTGAAAAAGGCTCTTTACGGTCTGAAACAAGCACCGCGAGCATGGTACGAAAGGTTAACAAAGCACCTTTTGGAGAAGGGCTATACTCGAGGGGGAGCTGATAGGACTCTCTTTGTGAAGCATTATCAAAGCAATTTCATTGTAGCACAAATCTATGTCGATGACATTGTATTTGGCGCAATAAGAGATAACGATGCTTCTAAATTCGCGGAGACCATGGAAAGCGAATTTGAGATGTCCATGATGGGCGAATTGACTTATTTCCTTGGATTACAAATTAAACAAAATGATGAAGGTATTCACTTGAGTCAATCCAAGTATGCAATGGAGTTGGTCAAAAAGTTTGATCTAGAAAATTGTAAAGATTTTCCGACTCCAATGGGAACTAGCCACAAGGGACTTGGAAGTGAATCACATAGTGAGAATGTAGACGAGAAACTGTATCGAAGTATGATTGGAAGTCTACTTTACCTCACGGCTAGTCGCCCGGATATATCTTTTGGTGTTGGGATTTGCGCGAGATATCAATCCGCACCAAAGGAGGTTCACCTGAAAGCGGTGAAAAGGATCATCCGGTATATCAAAGGATCAATTAATTTCGGAATTTGGTATCCTATGGGAACAAGTTTGGATATTGTTGGATACTCAGATGCCGATTGGGCAGGATCAGTGGATGATCGGAAAAGCACGAGTGGTGCATGCTTCTATCTTGGCCATTGCCTTGTTGCATGGCACAGTAAAATGCAGAACTGCATAGCACTCTCGACTACCGAAGCGGAATACATTTCAGCTGGAAGTTGCTCAACTCAACTCATTTGGATGAAAAGCGTATTGAGCGACTTCCGCATTTCAGCATCTTCGGTAACAATACTTTGTGACAACACTAGTGCTATTAACATTTCTAAAAACCCTGTGTTGCACTCTAGAACAAAACATATTGAACTTAGATATCATTTTCTTAGAGAGCTAGTTGAATCAAATACTCTTCAACTCTCATATATTTCAACTGAGGATCAATTAGCTGACATTCTAACAAAACCTTTGGATCAAAAACGTTTTATTCATTTACGAAAAGCAATTGGGATGCTTTCCTTGAAATAATCTTCTTTTTGAAATCTTTGCTTAGGATAGGTTTTGTATTTGTTTTTGTTTTGTTCATTATCTATGTTTGTACATAGGACATTAATTGAGCATAGATCATAATTGACTTTAATTGCATCTTTTCGCACATTTAGAAATTTATTATGCTTTTGCCATCATAATATTTCACTGTTGCAATGATCGTTTATGTTAATTAAATCATCTTCTAAAGTGATCAAAGTCAATTTCTCTCTCTCTATGATCTCTTGGTATAGTCATTATCTTATTTGACTGCTTAGTCGAGTATGAAATCGAGATCAATATTTGGTTGAATACTTTATATCTTAAATAATTGATAGCCAATTGAGGGGGAGTCTTAGAAAAGGTAAAATGCTCAAAAGATGTGGAAAGAGTTACATCCCAATGAGGAGTGTGAAAACTACCACCACATGGAGGAAAGAGCTACCACCTCGGTCGTCCGAGTATTGTGTGCAGCTACCACATGTATACCAAGCATGGTTGTTCAAATTTTTGATTAAGTAAAATGCATGTTGAAATACTTGACTCTGTCAAATTTCAAGGTTGGTATAAGGTGGGTTTTTTTAAAGAAAGATGCTCAAAGAGCCACTCTCTTCAACAGATTGTCTAGATACATTATCTATTATATTTGGGATTTCAAACATCTATTGATCTTTGTATTTCATTTTCTTTACTGAATTGATGATTTGATAAAGGCATTACTC
>CM055069.1:40039862-40076407 GCA_029204045.2 Tillandsia leiboldiana | reverse complement strand
GTCTGAAGTTCGATCAAAGTCAGAATAGCACTCTTGCGGCCTCTCCGGTGCCCTAGCGCTCGACCCCGGACGGACTGGGTGAACCTGTCACGGAGTGGGGAGTCAGTGACCAGAAACAGTATTAAAATCAATACGGGCTAAAGAAAGGCAAACCACGATAAAAACCAGAGCAATCAACAATGTAGCACCCAGTGCAAACAATATAATGCAGAACCTCTTGCAAACAATACAATGCAGAACCTTGTGCAAGCATAACCGGGCACCTCCCCCGGCAACCACAAACACCGGAGCAACCATCCCTCCCATGCATCATCCACCATAACCACACCCTGTATCAAAACAACATCGGGCACCTTCCCCGATGCCCACCGCCGAGCACCTGCCTCGGCCGCCGAGCACCTGCCTCGACATCACCGCTCACACCCCCCACCCATGGGGGCCCCCATTCCTAACGCCACCGCCGCGTGGGGTACACGGGTCAACGTACCACTTTTCCGGAAAAGCACACCCTTTGCGGTGGCCAAACCGCGGGTGTGCGTGTAGTAAATCTCGAGCCTCATCCGAGCACCAACCTCGGTAAACCAGACCGAGCACCTGCCTCGGCAACCAAATATCCACACAATAGCTTTAACAGGGTTAGCAAATGTAAACATGCAATTACTAAGATCTTTGTGCGTGTAGAAAATCTCGAGCCTCATCCGAGCACCAACCTCGGCGAACCAGACCGAGCACCTGCCTCGGCAACCAAATACCCACTCAATAGCTTTAACAGGGTTAGTGCATAAACAGAAGGAGACTGACAATTCCACCTTGCCCCAACATGCTATTTCTAACTGTTAAACCCCATTCCCGAAATCCCCGGGAACGTACCCACCTTGTGTGCGTCGTCCTGCGTTCGTCCAGTCCGCGTCTGTGCACCAGTCGCCAACAGCATCCCGCACTCCTGAAGGAACAAGGGCAAGTCAAAGCTTAAAAGTCCGAAGCTTACAACGACCCCCAACAGCGTGCAGCGGAGTTCTTCGCACAGCACCGGCCCGTGCGACGAACACTCTGCCTGGGCGCAGCCCCGCGCGGCACCAGCCCGCGCGGGCGCCCCTCCTGCGGTGCGGGGCGACCCCGCGCGGCACCAGCCCGCGCGGGCGCCCCTCCTGCGGGCGGCCCCGCGCGGCCGGGCGCCGCGCGGGCGCGCTGCTCGCGGAGCGGGGCGACCCCGCGCGGCACCAGCCCGCGCGGGTGCCCCCCTCTTGCGGGCGGCCCCGCGCGGCCGAGCGCCGCGCGGCGCGCTGCCCGCGGTGCGGGGCGGCCCCGCGCGGCACCAGCCCGCGCGGGCGCCCCCTCTTGCGGGCGGCCCCGCGCGGCCGAGCGCCGCGCGGGCGCGCTGCCCGCGGTGCGGGGCGACCCCGCGCGGCACCAGCCCGCGCGGGTGCCCCCCTCTTGCGGGCGGCCCCCGCGCGGCCGAGCGCCGCGCGGCGCGCTGCCCGCGGTGCGGGGCGGCCCCGCGCGGCACTAGCCCGCGCGGGCGCCCCCTCTTGCGGGCGGCCCCGCGTGGCCGAGCGCCGCGCGGGCGCGCTGCCCGCGGTGCGGGGCGGCCCCGCGCGGCACCAGCCCGGCGCGGGCGCCCCCTCTTGCGGGCGCCCCGCGTCGGCCGAGTGCCGCGCGGGCGCGCTGCCCGCGGTGCGGGGCGGCCCCGCGCGGCACAGCCCGCACGGGCGCCCCCTCTTGCGGGCGGCCCCCGCGCGGCCGAGCGCCGCGCGGGCGCGCTGCCCGCGGTGCGGGGCGGGCCCCGCGCGGCACCAGGCCGCGCGGGCGCCCCCTCTTGCGGGCGGCCCCGCGCGGCCGAGCGCCGCGCGGGCGCGCTGCCCGCGGTGCGGGGCGGCCCCGCGCGGCACCATTCCGCGCGGGCAACCCGCTCTTGCGGGCGGCCCCGCGCGGCCGAGCGCCGCGCGGGCGCGCTGCCCGCGGTGCGGGGCGGCCCCGCGCGGCACCAGCCCGCGCGGGCGCCCCCTCTTGTGGGCGGCCCCGCGCGCGGCCGAGTGTCGCGCGGCGCGCTGCCCGCGGCGTGGGGCGACCCCGCACGGCACTTGCCCGCACGGCGCCCCACCCGCGGCCGGCCCCCGCGCGCAGCGATGCGCGACGGCGCCGCCCCCCCTCCTCCCTCCTCGTGACCAACAAAAGAAAAAAAAGAGAGGGAGATTCCCCCAAACGGAAACGTTTCCGACTCACCTCGATGTGCGAAAGAGGAGGAGAAGGAGGGATCGTCCGCTTGCCTCCACCGGTCCACCCTTGCCCGTGCGCTTGGTTATTCTTTGCCGGCGGCTACGAGGGAGGAAGAAGAGGAAGAAGAAAAGAGGCGGCCACCAAAAGACAAAGAAAAAGAGGAACCCTAATCCTCTTTCCCACACGGCTATATTTATATACTAAAGGAATTAGGGTTTACCTTAAAAGGTGTGCGGGCTGCCGACACGGATCCCGAGGCGTCTAAGGGGGGGCCCCAACTTCGAGAATTAATTCTGGTCAGACCGGGAGTCGGAAAAATAAACCGATCGCGCCCACGCGCTCCGTTCCGCGAGCTCTACCGCCTAAAAATGTCCGCGAGTCCCGACGGACTTTCCGGAAAAACACTAAAAATTGTCCCACAGTCGGACAGTCGTAAGAAAGGGATAACGGAAAGGGTAACGGAAAAGCCAGGTCTTACATCACTCACCAATAAAAACAAGTTTCGTCCCCGAAACTTAACTCCCGCCTGCGGCGAAGAGGTCCGGGTAGCACTCCCCCATCTTTGACTCTGGTTCCTAAGTTACCTCACATTCTTCCTGGTTGCTTCACAGCGCCTTCCCATAGGGGGATCGTCCGGTTGCGCAACCTTTTTGTCCTCTCGTGCTAAGATCCGCATCGAGGTTTGGCAGTAAAGCCAACCGGTATGTCACCGGGCCTACGCGCTCCAACATCCCAAATATCGGGTCATTGACGCCAACCAACAATCCCAAAAGCTCGAACCATTAGCAATACGCAACTCATTTACTTAAGGCGTCCTGTCACACCGTCAGCGATCTTGTCCTGACTCAACCCACCTGGACGTCTATGGCTTACTGTTACAACGCCTCGGGTCTTGGCCCGTCTCACCTCACCTGGACGTCTAAGGCGTACTGTTACAACGCCTTGGGTCTATTGTCACAAGGCCGGAAGTTGGACCTATTTAACCCTTGACTAAATAGCCAACATAAAAGACAACTAAGTCTTCACCTCCTTATTGGGCAGGAGGGTACGAAGCATTACTTCTAAGGGTTCCTCTGGGGTCGTGGCCAAAATTTCCCTTGTACGAGGTCTTCCTTGCTACTACCTCCCTCGTAGCCGAAACGTCTGCTTTCCCCCGCCGGTCGCTGATGTTTCGCTTTCACCTGTTGGCACACCCAAAATTGCGCCACAATTTGTGCCACATCGCTCTTTCGATTTGGGCCACCAGAAGGTCTGCCATAGATCCCTGCACCTCTTTGTACCTCCGGAATGGGCGGTATAGGAGGTATTATATACTTTGGCTAGATTTTCTTCCCTCATTTCTAGCTTATCGGGCACACGAATTCGTCCCCGGAACCTTATTACATCCCTGAGTCACTCGTAAAAATTCCGCCTTGCTCCGAGGACATTCTGTCTTGCACCAGTTGTAGTTACGTGTCCGTCGTTTGGTCTCCCAAGATCCTCTTGGAGATTCGTCAGACTAGATCTTATAGTCCTTTCCGGGCTTCGGCTGTATGAGCGCTGGCGCCTGTGTGCGTCTGTCTTTAAGTTCTTTGAAACTCCTTTGGCACTGGGCTGTCCAGACGAACCTCTACCCACTTTGGGTTAGTCGATTTAGGGAAGTGGCCTCCCACGAAGCGTCTGTAGTGGCCTGCCCGTCCTAAGAAGCTTCGGATCTCCGTCACCGTTGTTGGCCGAGCCCAGTTGGCCACCGACTCGATCCTCCTCGGATCCACTGCAATTCCAGATGTCGAAACGGTATGCCCCAAAAAGTCCACCTCACGGAGCCAAAACTCACACTTTATGAGTTTGGCATATGGTTGCTGATCCTGGAGGGTCTAGGGGATTACTCGCGAGTGTTCCCCATACCCCTTGTCCGTTGTGAGAGTAGATCGGAACGTCCACTATAAGACCATTACCGGCTGGTCTAAGGAGGGCTTGAGTATCCTATTCATCATGCCTGTGAATACCGCTGGTGCGTTAACGAGTCTGAACGGTATGACCGTGAACTCATGTCGACCACTCCGAGTTCGTAAGGCTGTTTTTCGGTAAGTCTGGTTCCCGGAGACGCACTTGGAACTTCAAGCAGTCAACTACCACTTAAAGATTGCCGCGACTGTCGGCCCCAAGCGTGATGCCGTTAACTTTTAACGGAAACCTCATTAGTCCTTAGAGACTAAGAACCCGTCTCGCCCTCGCTGGGCAGGAAGGAGTACAGCCGCCTGCCTCGAGGGGTAGCCGGAGGATCCGACCGAACTTATCTCTACGATGGGATTTCTTCTAATATCTATGGTAGGGAGAAACATGAAGCGAGGGGGAGGGGTGGGATGCTGCTACGGGTGATGTCCCTGTTTCCGAGGGGCAGTTGAAACAATGGCGCCCCGGTTTGCCGCATCGAAAACGGTGGTCTTGCTTCTGGGGACATTCGGTCACTTGGTGTATTCCACCGCAATTGATGCAAGACTTGTCCACCGACCATTGTCCTCCCGTCGGCGCATTCGTGGTTCCTTATTGCCATCTCAGGTATTTAGGAGGCCGGCTCCTCTTGGTATGCTCCTTTCCAAAACAAGGTCGAGCTCGTTTCTTATCCCCGCCGCAATCTGAGCTCTCCCGTCGGGCTCGTGAACTCGCAAATTCGTGCTCCACTGTGGTGGCTCTATCGACCACCTCCTAGAAGGTGTGCAAATCCGCCGTTTGCACCACCTTGTAGATATCGCTTCGTAAACCATTCACAAAAAGACGGGCTTTGTGAGATTCATCTCTTATAACAGGGGGAACACATTTGGTCAACCTCACAATTTGCCCGTTGATAACCCGTAACTGTCTGACTTCCTTTCTTGATGTGCTTCCGGTCATCTTCCATCTGCTGTTTGATGCTGTCGGAGAGAAATTCCTCAAACAGTTTTTCTCGGAACGTGGTCCAAGATGGAAGGGCGGTGCCCTCGCAGTAACGGCGGTCATTCTGGGGATAGGTGTCACCACGGTCTCTCCCAAGGGAGCTCCAACAGTGGCCCCCGGCATAAGTCCCGAAGTTGCTGGTGTTAGTGCTGCTGAAGGCGTCGTCGGATGAACCGACGGTATCTCGGTCACCGAGGTCGGAGAAGGGGCAACCGTAGTCTCGCTGACCGCCACCGACGGTCTCGTCACTGGTGCGGTTGGTCCGGGCAAAGAAGCCTGGGCGACCTCCATTGGTAATGTCGACTGTTGCGCCCACTGCCGCATTTGTTCCATAAGGGTTGCCAACTGCCTGGCCACCTCTTGTAGTTGTTGTCGGAGCAGCTGATACTCCGCCGCTATTGGCACCGTACTTTCTGCCCCTGCGTTCTCCGCTGATAACCCCCTTTCGGGCCATTAATCGCTACATACAAAGAAACCAAGTCAACCCTAAACCTATCGGGTCTAGCACCACGACCTACAGACGTACTAAAATTAAATCCCCCAGTTCACTTTATTAATCAGTAGTTAGTGTATTGCGCCCCGTGGATGTTGGGCCCCGACTGTTGTGGTTAAAGTTTACCTCTCTGATACCATCTTAATCTGTCACGCCCCGGGGGTTCGAATCGCGCGGAAGAGGAGCCACCGATGCCCCTGATTCAGCCATATATTTTTTTTTGTAAAACAATACTCCCCGGCGCGTGTCCAGACCCGCCGCATACACAAATTCACTCTGCAAACGCGCAGAGTCTCCTTTGTACATGCACGGCGTCTCAACTACAAAGTGTCTCACAAGGCGTAGTACATACAATCTCTAACCACATCAGTTGGGGTCTCGTACACATACAACCAAACAATTCACATGACATTCTAGCATTCACTTAGAGCATAGAGGCCGGTGTTTTGAAAGGATAAATAATCACAAGGTTTTGAAAGCGGCATCCACACGATGCCCTCGTTTGTGAAAACAGTTCGCAAACACATAAATCCCACAAGGTTAATAAAGCTCGGTGCCCACACGACACCCACGTTTTAAAAGTAGTTTTCGCAAACGGTTTTCTTTGTTTTTCATCGTTCAAAACGGCCAAGTAAGAGAGAACGTAGTATTCATTCAATTATTCAAAAAGGAAAAAGGGCAACATCCACTTCGACCCCACGGGGGTATCGCAAACCACAACTAACTACATGAGTAATAAAAGATGAAGGGAAAGAAGGGTCACTGTGTCTGAAGTTCGATCAAAGTCAGAACAGCACTCTTGCGGCCTCTCCGGTGCCCTAGCGCTCGACCCCGGACGGACTGGGTGAACCTGTCACGGAGTGGGGAGTCAGTGACCAGAAACAGTATTAAAATCAATACGGGCTAAAGAAAGGCAAACCACGATAAAAACCAGAGCAATCAACAATGTAGCACCCAGTGCAAACAATATAATGCAGAACCTCTTGCAAACAATACAATGCAGAACCTTGTGCAAGCATAACCGGGCACCTCCCCCGGCAACCACAAACACCGGAGCAACCATCCCTCCCATGCATCATCCACCATAACCACACCCTGTATCAAAACAACATCGGGCACCTTCCCCGATGCCCACCGCCGAGCACCTGCCTCGGCCGCCGAGCACCTGCCTCGACATCACCGCTCACACCCCCCACCCATGGGGGCCCCCATTCCTAACGCCACCGCCGCGTGGGGTACACGGGTCAACGTACCACTTTTCCGGAAAAGCACACCCTTTGCGGTGGCCAAACCGCGGGTGTGCGTGTAGTAAATCTCGAGCCTCATCCGAGCACCAACCTCGGTAAACCAGACCGAGCACCTGCCTCGGCAACCAAATATCCACACAATAGCTTTAACAGGGTTAGCAAATGTAAACATGCAATTACTAAGATCTTTGTGCGTGTAGAAAATCTCGAGCCTCATCCGAGCACCAACCTCGGCGAACCAGACCGAGCACCTGCCTCGGCAACCAAATACCCACTCAATAGCTTTAACAGGGTTAGTGCATAAACAGAAGGAGACTGACAATTCCACCTTGCCCCAACATGCTATTTCTAACTGTTAAACCCCATTCCCGAAATCCCCGGGAACGTACCCACCTTGTGTGCGTCGTCCTGCGTTCGTCCAGTCCGCGTCTGTGCACCAGTCGCCAACAGCGTCCCGCACTCCTGAAGGAACAAGGGCAAGTCAAAGCTTAAAAGTCCGAAGCTTACAACGACCCCCAACAGCGTGCAGCGGAGTTCTTCGCACAGCACCGGCCCGTGCGACGAACACTCTGCCTGGGCGCAGCCCCGCGCGGCACCAGCCCGCGCGGGCGCCCCTCCTGCGGTGCGGGGCGACCCCGCGCGGCACCAGCCCGCGCGGGCGCCCCTCCTGCGGGCGGCCCCGCGCGGCCGGGCGCCGCGCGGGCGCGCTGCTCGCGGAGCGGGGCGACCCCGCGCGGCACCAGCCCGCGCGGGTGCCCCCCTCTTGCGGGCGGCCCCGCGCGGCCGAGCGCCGCGCGGCGCGCTGCCCGCGGTGCGGGGCGGCCCCGCGCGGCACCAGCCCGCGCGGGCGCCCCCTCTTGCGGGCGGCCCCGCGCGGCCGAGCGCCGCGCGGGCGCGCTGCCCGCGGTGCGAGGCGACCCCGCGCGGCACCAGCCCGCGCGGGTGCCCCCCTCTTGCGGGCGGCCCCGCGCGGCCGAGCGCCGCGCGGCGCGCTGCCCGCGGTGCGGGGCGGCCCCGCGCGGCAGCAGCCCGCGCGGGCGCCCCCTCTTGCGGGCGGCCCCGCGCGGCCGAGCGCCGCGCGGGCGCGCTGCCCGCGGTGCGGGGCGGCCCCGCGCGGCACCAGCCCGCGCGGGCGCCCCCTCTTGCGGGCGGCCCCGCGCGGCCGAGCGCCGCGCGGGCGCGCTGCCCGCGGTGCGGGGCGGCCCCGCGCGGCACCAGGCCGCGCGGGCGCCCCCTCTTGCGGGCGGCCCCGCGCGGCCGAGCGCCGCGCGGGCGCGCTGCCCGCGGTGCGGGGCGGCCCCGCGCGGCACCAGCCCGCGCGGGCGCCCCCTCTTGCGGGCGGCCCCGCGCGGCCGAGCGCCGCGCGGGCGCGCTGCCCGCGGTGCGGGGCGGCCCCGCGCGGCACCAGCCCGCGCGGGCGCCCCGCTCTTGCGGGCGGCCCCGCGCGGCCGAGCGCCGCGCGGGCGCGCTGCCCGCGGTGCGGGGCGGCCCCGCGCGGCACCAGCCCGCGCGGGCGCCCCCTCTTGTGGGCGGCCCCGCGCGCGGCCGAGTGTCGCGCGGCGCGCTGCCCGCGGCGTGGGGCGACCCCGCGCGGCACTTGCCCGCACGGCGCCCCACCCGCGGCCGGCCCCGCGCGCAGCGATGCGCGACGGCGCCGCCCCCCCTCCTCCCTCCTCGTGACCAACAAAAGAAAAAAAAGAGAGGGAGATTCCCCCAAACGGAAACGTTTCCGACTCACCTCGATGTGCGAAAGAGGAGGAGAAGGAGGGATCGTCCGCTTGCCTCCACCGGTCCACCCTTGCCCGTGCGCTTGGTTATTCTTTGCCGGCGGCTACAAGGGAGGAAGAAGAGGAAGAAGAAAAGAGGCGGCCACCAAAAGACAAAGAAAAAGAGGAACCCTAATCCTCTTTCCCACACGGCTATATTTATATACTAAAGGAATTAGGGTTTACCTTAAAAGGTGTGCGGGCTGCCGACACGGATCCCGAGGCGTCTAAGGGGGGGCCCCAACTTCGAGAATTAATTCTGGTCAGACCGGGAGTCGGAAAAATAAACCGATCGCGCCCACGCGCTCCGTTCCGCGAGCTCTACCGCCTAAAAATGTCCGCGAGTCCCGACGGACTTTCCGGAAAAACACTAAAAATTGTCCCACAGTCGGACAGTCGTAAGAAAGGGATAACGGAAAGGGTAACGGGAAAGCCAGGTCTTACAATTTCTTGGATCAACTTTGTTTGTGGATGGTTTTTGATCAAATTTCTTTTGAAATAAGAACTCTGGGTAGATTAGTTTTGATTATATGCTAGGTACTCTCCTGATTAACGGATTTTTAGGCTTCGATTTCTAAAATTTCGGTTTTAGG
Source organism: Tillandsia leiboldiana (assembly GCA_029204045.2). Classification (NCBI taxonomy): domain Eukaryota; kingdom Viridiplantae; phylum Streptophyta; class Magnoliopsida; order Poales; family Bromeliaceae; genus Tillandsia; species Tillandsia leiboldiana. The sequence continues at coordinate 40,067,175 of CM055069.1, read as the reverse complement.
GCATATAATAAGGATTTTCGAAAATTATGCAATTGATCTAGTTTTAAAAGTCCTTTTGCAAAACTAATTTGATTCTTAGCTTCTCTACATGATAATTATTCTTTGGATACAATTTTTCAATTTTTGAAAACTAAGAATTTTTGTGTTCTTGAGTTGGTTTTCACAGGACACCTTCTTAACTCAAGCACTTTGATCAATGGCACTCTCTTGGTTAATCCTGTTACTGGTCACAATGGTGCACAAGAGTACATCTGTAAAAGAGAAACCGAATTTTTCAACAGGAGATAAGACAACCGAAGGCAGGGAGGACAGCTCAGAGTACGATACGGAAGAATGGGATGAATTCTTCAAAGATGTTCAACAGAAGATTGATGAGGAAAACAGGAAATCTGTCAAAGGCAAAAGGCTTATGAAATCTGCATCAACAACTAAGCAATATACAAGACGAAAGAATGTCCTAAGAAGTGAAAGTTATCATAGTGGGCCTCTTACTAGAGCTCGCTCACTCTCTGGGGTTCTACAAACTGAATCTCCATGGGTTAAGGGATTGGATGCACCATCTGCTTCTAGACAGCATCCATCACACTCGAAAAGACAGGGTACAGACGCTGCTGTATTGGAATCGCTTCGCCAGGAACAACAGAGACTCTCTGCTGCACAAGAGAGGATATCGAAAGAACTTCAGCAAATTTCCTCTGAACACAAGAAGATCAAGAAGAAGTGTTCAACTATTTCGACAATGCTTAAAGGGATTTTGAGCAAGCTGAGTTGTACCAGCTCAGACTCCTCCGACTGAACTGCACCTTCCTTTTCTTTTGTGCAGGATTTTGATTTTAGGATTTAGTTTTATACTTACTTTAGCTTAGTTCTCAGGTTTTACGTTTTATTGGAACTTTTCACTCTCCTAACATTTCGTAGTCTTAACTACATTTTGGCTTTATTTGTGACAAAAAGGGGGAGAGAGTTTAGAACAATGATTTGAACAATGAACAATGATTGTGAAAATCTTGATGATGAAGATTTTGTATACATCAAGGTAAGTATCTCTTCAACTTCAACTTTGGTTTTCATCTTGTGATTGTTTGCATGTCTCGACTAACTATTCGACTAACTATTTGGGCATGTAATATAACTAACAAGTTGATGTTGGACTAACATTGTGTGACATTTGGTCTTTAGTTGCATAGAAGATATGTTGGTTTTTGACTATGATTCTCTTACATATCTGAATTCTCAAAGGTCATGATGATTAGATAAACTCTATCTCTGTACTAGGTTTTGTATGCTAAATATTCTTGAGGTATCTAACGATCTCTTTTTGTCAAGAATGATTTCTTTGTGCAGAGAGTACAGATGTCTAAGTCTAGAGTCTGTTTTAGGAGTTTATCTCATGTTTTTAAATTTTTGGATCTCCATTGTAAATTTTTGTTGTATGGTGATAGCAACAAAAATATCTTTTTGAATTTTCTTTAGTGGATCTGTGTTTTGTCACGAAACCGCCAAAGGGGGAGATTGTTACGGAATTTGAGTTGGCGTAGTTTCGTGAAAGTCTCAAGTCTTGAAGATTGAAGGTGAAGAAAGTTGGATCATTTAACTCAATCTCAAGAAAGAAGAATTCAAAAGGATCAGGTATGTTTAACCTAAGATTTTGTGTGATCCGAATACTTCTTGTAGTGTAGAAACACTTGGAAGAATCTTTCATTGCATAAAAATCAAAAACTGGACTTGGGACATGTTCAGGATCCGGATCAGGTTGTTCGATCCGGATCCCGAAGGTGGTTCGTTCATACACCAGTTCAATCCGGATCGTAGCCTCTTGATCCGGATCCCGAACACTTAGTTTACCATCTTCCTTGAACGATCCGGATCAGGCTTCGCAATCCGGATCCCGAACGTTGATGTTTGGTGAACTGTATGAACGATCCGGATCAAGCACTTCGATCCGGATCCCGAACCTTCGTTTTTCTGGAACTGGCTGACTCGTTACGACGATCCGGATCACAGCTAGTCCGATCCGGATCGCCGTCCGTAAAATTTCCAGAAATGTTAGGTTTTTGATTCTTATCTCCTTCCTAGGGTTTCTAACCTATAAATAGACCCTATGATTCTTTTTCTAGGGTTAATCCACTGTGAATCGAAATAGCCGTCATTTTCATATATCATCTTTTACGGCTCTAGATCCACATATAGAGAAGAAAGGAAATCATTAGAGAATACTCTATGTTTCTTCATCTATATTGATTAGTTTGATTCTAGGTTTTCATACTCACATCTTGAGTTGAATCAAACTAATGAATACTTAGATGGTATTTCCGATCTATCTTTGATCTAAGTATTCGGCGGATCATCACCACCCAAAACAACGATTTACCCCAAAAATCGGTGCGTGGATTCGCGTGTCCTTGTGGATTCAAGGTTCAACCGCTCTCGTGGATTCGGAGCGAGGCACGTTCGTGGATTCGAAGGGTGCTATTGGGTGAAGACCGTGGATTCGGTCGGACGTCGTGGATTCGACGTTGGACACCGTGGATTCGGCGTTGGGCGCAGATCGTGGATTCGAGAAGCGTCGCGGAGCGAGCGGAGAAGATCCTCTAGGAGCGTATGGAAAAGGTTGAGTCGTAAGTGTGTACGGTAAATCACCTTGTACGTGTTTTAATTCTAGTGGATTTCTGCCGTGTTATCGGTCCCGTGGTTTTTTACTCCGGTCATGGAGTTTTCCACGTAAAAATCTTGCGTATTATTTTTTATTTCCGCATTGGGTTTTTATCGCAACGATTTTTTGAGTGTTTATGCGTTTACACCTATTCACCCCCCTCTAGGTATTTTTTCCCCTATTTAGATCCGTATTACATATAACCCAACAAACCATAATATTTTAGGGTTTAAGTTTTAATACAAATGAATTGTTGAAGTCGGTTCAAAAGCAAGCAGATGGCCCAAACAAATTATGATATTTGATTTCAAGAAAAAATATGGATGCAAACAATACAGTATATTGAAATATAAAATCAAATATAATAATTGCAACTTGAGTTGGATTTAGAGAAGTATAAGTTTGATCCTAGACTTCGCTTTTTCCCTTCTTTTCTTTTTTTTTTCCTGTTTTTTTAAGTCTACGGCAAAATCCCTTTTTTTTTTTTTAATAACAGATTTTTTTTTTTTCCTTTAACCGATCGTAATACAAGATAAATATATCTATATATATTAAAGATTAAATATCAACAATTTAAACTATAAAGATATGCATTTAAAATTTAAAATGCTAATCCCATAATATTTAAGTTACAATGCCAAACAGACAATCAAATTATCAATCAAGATTATATGCCATATAAATTTTACGAAGGATTAGCACTTGTTAGAATCTTAATCACAATCAAATCGGGATACACCTTAGATTGTTAGAAAAGATATACTAAAATTCGATTGTGATTGATATCTAACTGATTTCTTGATAAAATAAAATAAAAACTTACCGATAACGGAAATAATCCAAAATCTTTAAATGATCCGGAAGCGTGCGTAGCACTGCCCTAAGGTGTATTTCCGTCCTTACGTGCGGGATTAACCGAGAGCACCACCCCAAGGTACAACCGGAATTCCTCCTCCTGCTAGCACGATCGTGGCGGAGGTTGACGGAAATTCTTTCAACACCGAATTGAGAAAGAGATGAAAAGATGAAAATAATATGGTTAATATGGTTTCTCTGTTTCTTCCTCTGTTTCTTATCCTGCATGAACAGAGGAGAAACATACATATAAATATACGAAGAAAACCGAACGTTGGGAATCGAACGTTGAGCAACGTTCGACCCACGTAACATTCAGTTAGGCCCAAGAAACGGAAACCCACGTTCCGCCCGTTGGGTTTTCTTCCGCGCCAAGTTAAATAAATAAATAAATAATAAATATTAATATTAATAATAAATAAATAAATAATAAAAATAAATAAATAAAATTAATAAATATTGGGGATTTTGAATTTTACCCCAAAAAGTAGAACCTTAGTCTATTCATTGGTGATAGTTGATTGAATATCCATATTTAAGTGATGTTAAATGATCCTTGGCATATCTATGTGTGAATGGATGGTTCATGTGAGGGTGGTTAGTGGTTTGTGTGAGAATAGTTAACTTCTTAATCTTGATCTATTTATGTGAGATTCATTCCTTATGAGATTAATGGTTGTCGGTTATCTCCTGATTCATATTATGTGAAAATCGTGGTGGTTACTATTCTCCCTTTATTTCCAAATGAGAAAACTTGCATACTTGTATAGACTTGATGTATGCCATGTTAGCATCTAACCCTTCTATGAGATTGATTATTATATTGGGATATCATGCTCTAATAGGTGTAAAAACACTGTTAGATGCCTTTCTTTTATTCTACATGAGGACACTTGTATGCTTGTATGGACATCTAGATAGGCCACTATTTATTGCTACACTATCATATTGGGACTTGACTTAGGAGAAACCATGTTGACTCTTTTCTCCTTTTTATTCAGTTTCATGATGTATATTGCTCGGGTTCGCGCAGGGTTGTAGGATAGTGTAGCCGAGATTATCGAGTCTGGATTGGTTGTACCAGATTGGCGATTTGTGGGGTGTTGCGGCGACCGCGGATATTGGGCGGTTGACCGGATGTGTACTTGTGCATCAGGTTGGGGATCGGGGTTTCTTTAGTGGATGAGTTTTCCCACTTGAGCATAGTCGTGATCCAGTCCTGCTATATTATGATACTTGTGACAGATATACTTTACTCGTGTGGGTCGCTCCCCTCGAGTGCCACTCCAGAGTGTGCTATTACACCGGGCAGGTGCCGGTGGGTTATTAGGTTTGTGATATCTACTAGTCCATTGATTGGGTTTATTCAGGTAGTCATTTTTACTGATGCATTCATATAGTACTCTTTTTGGTACTGCATTTAGAGGCATGTTAGTGGTAGTTCCTATTTATTAGCAGTCCTGTTTACAGCTTTACCACTTATTCCTTTTCTTGCCTCTGGTAGACTTAGTGGGTACGTCGGAGTTTAAGGATTTACCCACTGAGGGCTACTGGTTTTACTAGTAGTTCTCACACCCTCTGTTGGTGACAGTTTCGCAGAGGTTTCCCTTCTGTCCCTGCTTTAGTTGGATCGACGGATCGTGGCGAGGGAGTTGCGAGATAGATCCCTACCAGTGTTGTTTACTACAGCGGGATAGATATACCAACCCGGATTATGGGTTTCACTGTACACTATTGTATTTTATTATTTTTAGTTTATCTCTCATTTTGGATTCATAAATGATGTATAGGAGGATTCTATTGTACTTTGTTTCAGTCAACCTGATTATTGTATTATTATTTTTGGGAGATGGATATTGTACCTCTTTTTCAGTTGTACAGTGGTTCGGATTTTTATTACAGCAGTTTTTCTTCAGCTCTGATATCTGTTTTACTTGTTAGTTTATACTTTTGCAGGTTGGACGCTTCGCCTATGCGGGATTTCCGTATAGATGGCGGATCTGTTGGCGAGCCCGGGTCGCAGTTTCGACCCCGGGGCGTGGCAGGAGCACTTTGCGAAGAGGCTATTAATTTATGTGAGAAATGTCGGAGTTTTGGTGAGTGGAAGAACTCATATGAAAGTAAACTCAAAGGAGGATGCGTAGATTCAAGTTTACGAAATTCAGGATTTTTTGTGCAAAATAGCACATAGTCAATGATGGAGAGAGAAAATTTGATAGGGGTAATTTTATAAAAAGGCACGATATTTTATGTATGAAATCACGTGAGATTTTAGGAAATGATGCTATTGCGCAAATTTCACATGCGGGTAGGGACTTAACTTTAAATACTAAGGATTGAGAGGTGAAAATGCAATTTAGCAAATCTTTATATAAAAGCAAATTAGGGTTTTGTAATCTTAATCCCTCTCTTCTCCTCCCTTCACCTACCCAACCACCAACACCCATTCCCTCACCTACGCCAGCGCATCTCGACCTCTAGCGATCTCCCTCCGCCGCTAGAGCTCGGCCAAACACAACCCTCTATCTCTCTCTCTCTTTACCTCAAGTCAACTTGACTTGAGCTCCCTTTCTGGTGGCCGTGCCACCCCAAGACCCTCCTCGGACTCCAGCGATGCCACCCCAGCCGACCCTAGCACCGTCGTGGCTTCCGAGCCTCAGTTGCAAAATTGAGACCCTAATTGTGAAGATTCAGGCCGCAACTCCTATCCAATCGCCACTCCCCATCGTCACTGCCGGCATTCGGGGAGCTTGGAGCACCCCTTTGGTGCCGCTCTGTCTCCCCTAGCCTCCCCAGAGCTCGTGGTCTAAGGTTGAACCTGAGGATGTCTTAGTTTGGCCGTGGGTCATTAACCGCCGCTGCTGCAACCCCCTATCGTCGTCTGCCTCCTCCTCGGAGCCCTTCTCATAAGCCTCAACCTCCTTTGGCCGGCCACACCCTCCCAAGCTGCCGGATCTCGAGAAGACAAGTTGTTGCTCTTAGCAACCTCAAGCTAGGGCTTCTTGTGGCAAACTTTCATGTTTTGGCCAACCTCAAGCTGGCGCACACCCTCCCAAGCCGCCGGAGCTCGAGAAGACAAGTTGTTGCTCTTGACAACCTCAAGCTAGGGCTTCTTGTGGCCAACTTCCCTGTTTCGGACAACCTCGATGCCGATGACCTCTCGAAAGGTGAGCACAGCCCTCTTGAGGGCCTGTGGACAATCGTGCTCACCTTCACTGCAATCTAATTGGCCTCAAATTGCATATCTCACTGTGTCACTCCTAGGGACCTTGAAAACTGAAGAACAAGTTGTTCCCACTCACTCCTCGGTCACTATTCGTGCTCCAGATAGGGAGCACGATTTTCAGAACGTCAAAACCTTCCCGACTACACTATCAGTTGGATTTCGAAATGTGGGATCTTCGGTAACATGCTTAAAACCCTAACTTTTACATATATTAATGTAATAATGGATTATTTAGGAGTTTAGTTGTAAATATAGCATGTAGGCTGCCTCAGGCAATGTGAACCAACTGCGTGTAACCTCTGGATTGATCGTCCTTGTCGGATCGTTGGCGCTAACCATTAATCCCAAAAGATCAAGCTATTAGAAATACGCAACCAATTCACTTAAAGAGTACAGACACAGCACCCACGGGTCTCGACCGGACTCAACCCACCTGGACGTTAGGTCTATTGTTGAGACTCTTACCGTTAGGTCTATTGTGGACTGCAGCCCCACTCAACTTATTAGGCTCACCTAACTCAACTTATTAATCTCCTGGGTCTATTGCCACGGGGCAGAAAGTTGGACCTATTTTTAACCTATAAATAAATAGTCGACAATCCCCCCCCCACCCCCCTTTCCTCAATACTTTCACCGTGTAGGAATTGAACTCATGCCACGGCTCTGATACCACTTGTCGGATCGTTGGCGCTAACCATTAATCGCAAAAGCTCGAGCTATTAGAAATACGCAACTAATTCACTTAAAGCGTATAGACACAGCGCCCACGGGTCTCGACCGGACTCAACTGTCACGCCCCGGAGGTTCTAAAAGAGCGGAAAACGTATCCATTTTTTTTCTTTTAAATAAACCTCGCCTCCGGTGCGCACCAGACCCGCCACATATACAGATTCACTCCCCAAACGGGCGGAGCCTCCTTTGTATATGCACGGTGTTCCAATTACGACAAATACTTCAACCATGCAAACAATGAACGACAAGGAGGAGAGACTACACTTAACCATACAGCCACATTTATCATATTGAAACTACACCATAAACCCATAGGTTTGAAAGTTGATGTCCACTCGACACTCGGTTTTCCAAAACATTTTCGCAAACTCTTTTAAGCGGCCACAATACTTGAACGGATAAATCCACGGGTTTTGAAATCAGTGCCCACACGACACTTGGTTTGAAAACGCTTTTGAAACCATGTTTGTATTTGAAAACGAGCCGCAATCATTCATCTCAACATTCACAGGTATGAAAAGACATTCCTACACTAAGTCCTCATTCCAACATCCACAAGAAACCATGCCCAAGTAGTCACAGCTAGACTAACCAACACAATAACAGATAACCATAGAACAGTAAAGTTTAATAGCCTCAAGGGCTAGGGTCCTCTAACCGTTGCCTCACCGTCGTCCCGGTTCCCACCCCTGCTCGGACCTGTCACAATGTGGGTAGTCAGTGACTGATAAAGTAGATATAAACAGTAAATGCAATAACTGAAAAGACAAACCGATACACCGGAGCATTTACTTCCCCCTCATGTACCGCTAAATCCCTATCACAAAACAAGCTGGGCACCAACCCCAGAATACCGAAACCAGCTGGGCTCCAACCCCAGAATACCGAAACAAGCTGGGCTCCAACCCCAGATAGCTATTGGGCTCCGACCCCAAATAGCGTGCTCATTTTCTTGGTGCCTCTAACCCCTCCACTGCCCAAGTAGCAGTCGCCTCTCCTTGAGGGATCCCCACTAACCTCTCCTTGTGGGGTACACGGGTAAAACAACTTACCATCTTTCCGGAAAATACACCCTGTGCGGTGGCCAAACCGCCGGTGTGCGTGTAAGCAATATGAGTGTAAAACAATGTTGCGACCTCAGCCGCTTTAGTCAGATTAGTAAAACAATCATGCGACCGCAGCCGCCTCAATGAGAATAGAATATGGGATTTACATGTAATGGGTGTTGGTTTTTGGATCCCCAAAGATCTAAATAGGTACTATCAAACAACTAGAGGGGGGATGAATAGGTGTAATACTTATAAAACCAATCTCAGTGCAAAATAAAAACCAATGCGGAAAATAAAAATAGCACACCGAGATATACGTGGAAACTCCAATCCAGGAGAAAAACCACGGGACCAACACGCAATAACTGTAGAGTACCAGGTCTTTGGATAGCGCGCCGACCACACAGATGACTTGGAGCAGAGAGTTGCCTTGAGCATGTTGTATCTGAGTTTACAGTTGATGCCGGGTTGATTCGGATCAACACGGAAGCTCCAGCTCGATTCGGAGTTTTTCCGGGCTTTGTAGGCCGATTGGGGATGAGATTGGGAATTTCCGACTTCACCGTGGAGTGCCGGAAATTCAGGAACACTTGGAACAGGTGTATTTTCGATTTACAGCGAGGTTCGGGAGGTTCCGGACTGACGCGGAGGACCCGGAGGCAAAAAGTGAGTCGGAATTGGCAATTTTGGAGCCGGTAATTGATTTGAGCACCCCGACTCAACGGATGAGCTTTTTGAAGAGAAAAAGCTATGGACACGTGTATTTTCGATTTACAGCGAGGTTCGGGAGGTTCCGGACTGACGCGGAGGACCCGGAGGCAAAAAGTGAGTCAGAACTGGCAATTTTGGAGCCGGTAATTGATTTGAGCACCCCGACTCAATGCATGAGCTTTTTGAAGAGAAAAAGCTGTGGACACGTGTATTTTCGATTTACAGCGAGGTTCGGGAGGTTCCGGACTGACGCGGAGGACCCGGAGGCAAAAAGTGAGTCAGAACTGGCAATTTTGGAGCCGGTAATTGATTTGAGCACCCCGACTCAACGGATGAGCTTTTTGAAGAGAAAAAGCTGTGAGCGCGTGTATTTCCGATTTACAGCGGAGTTCGGGAGGTTCCGGGCAGCGGCGGAGAGCCCGAAGGCAAAAAGTGAGTTGGAGTTGGATTTTTGGAATTAATTAATTAGTTAATTAATTAAATAAAGCTTTTGCTTTATATAAAAGCCTCCACCTTCACCCTCTGCAGCAGAGAAAGAAAGAAAAGGAAGAAAGAAAGAAAGGAAAAGAAAAGAAAGGAAAAGGAAGAAGAAGAAGAAGAAAGAAGAGAGTTTTGAAGTGATTTTGGTCTCGGACTCCCCGTTGGTGGCCGTGTGAAGCTCGTGGGCGTGCGACGTGCGACGACGAGGTAAGCAAAAATTCAGATTTTTGGGTTTTTACAGGTTTTGTGCAGTTTTTGAGCTTTGGGGATTTTAATTGGTTTTTTTAAAAGGCTAAAATTGGATATTTGGATTTGTCGGAATTTTCGGGCTTTTTCTATTTATCGGGCGATTTTTCCGTCGCCGGCGGCCGCGCGCGCGCGCAACAGCGCACGCGCGGCGCCAGGGTGCTGCTGTTGGCAGCACCCTGCGGCGACATGCCGCTGGGCGCGGCGCCGCGTGCAGCAAAGTGCTGCACGCGGCGCTGCCAGGCCGCGCGCAGGCGCGCGCGGCAGGGCCGCGCGCAGGTGCGCGCGGCTCTGCTTGACCGCGCGCGGGCGCGCGCGGCATGGCCCCGCGCGGGCGCGCACGGCAGGGCTGCGCGCAGGTGCGCGGGGCACCGCCTGGCCGCGCGCAGGCGCGCGTGGCATGGCCGCGCGCGGGCCTGCGCGGGCCGCGAGGACCGCGCGCGGGCCTGCGCAGGCGCGCGGGCGCGCGCGGCCGCGCGCAGCGCAGCGGGCTACGCGCGGACCCGCGCGCAGCGCCTCTGGGCGCTGCGCGCAGCGCCGCTGGGCGCCGCGCGCAGTGCCGCTGGGCGCCGCGCGCAGCGCCGCTGGGCGCCGCGCGCAGCGCCGCAGGGCGCCGCGCGGTGCGCTCCGGCACCGAGCAGCAGGTTGCTGCGCGGCGCTGCTTGGTTGGGCGCCGTGCGGCGGGCCTCCCTCGTCGCGCGGCTGGGTTTTCGCCGCTCGGCGTGCTCCCGGACGGCGGGCGACTCCTCAGTTTGCATACCAGCGCAGTGTTTTCGCCGTCGGAGCCCGTTGGTCGCCGTCGGCCGCTGTTTTCGCCGTCGGCCGCGGTGTTCGCCGTCGGCTGCTGTTTTTTTCGCCGTCAAGCAGTTTTTGAGCGGTTTTCGCGAGCAGGTTGCGAGCAGTTTTCGCGCGGGCTTTCGCGCAGGGTTTTCGCTGTTTTTCGCAAGCCGATTCTCGCTGTTTTCGCGAGCAGTCTCGCGAGCGGTTTTCGGGCAGTTTTTCGCGATCGATTTTCGCAGGATTTTCGCAAGCTGATTTTCGAGCAGTTTTTCGCCGTCGGGCGCAGTTTTTCGCCGACGGAGCAGTTTTTCGCCGCCGCGTGCTGTTTTTCGCCGTCGGGCGCAGTATTTCGCCGACGGAGCTGTTTTTCGCCGCCGCGTGCTGTTTTTCGCCGTCGGGCGCAGTTTTTCGCCGACGGAGCTGTTTTTCGCCGCCGCGTGCTGTTTTTCGCCGTCGGGCGCAGTTTTTCACCGACGGAGCTGTTTTTCGCCGCCGCGTGCTGTTTTTCGCCGTCGGGCGCTGGTTTTCGCTGACGGAGGCTGTTTTCGCCGACGGAGGCTGTTTTTCGCCGTCGGATGCTCGGTTTTGACCGTTTTGATTGATTTTGCGATTTCTTCGCTCCTGGCAGCTTGTAGTGCTGTTTTTAGCTTCCGCCGGGGGTGGTTGCTGGGTTTCCGTCGCGTGGACCCGCCGGCTTGTTTCGGGACATCCGCGGAGCGCGCGGTCGTGTGGTTGGACGCAGCGTGCTCCGTTTTGCGTGCGGACCTCGTGGAGGCAAGGTAAGTCCCGCTGAGCCCAATTGCAAGTGTCGACAAGCAATTGGTGGCATTCTGAGGTGGGTTGGTTTTTCTCTCCAAGTCTACGGACTTCCTTCTAATTCTATTGTGATAGGATTGCATGCTAGTTTAAGTATTTTCTTGGAACTTAACTAGCACCCCCGTCATATGTGCATGTGTTTGACCAGACCAATAGAGAACCTTAATCTGGGCTAGGTTCTTTCATGTTTTAGACATCCCACACCGTGCATATCCTTCTGGACATAGTGTTCCTCGCCCGGGTAGTGGGCTGAGTGGTCAGAGTGTTGTGGGACGGGTGTTGCACTCGGGCCGGGGGGCCGAGTGGGGTCTGGTGGCTGGGTTAGGCCAGTGTTAGTGCGTGGGGAACCGTTTCAGGTAAACGGTGGTCCCGGGGTTTTCCTTTCCGCTGTTCTTCTCGTCACCACCCTGATGTGATCGTGGTGCACGTGTGTTAGCAGGACCTTGAACCCAGAACCCTTTTTGGACGAATACATGATTTTGGTCAGGCAGTGATTTCTTCCAAGCCTCGCAAAGTCGCCTGAGTCTGTTCTTGTTTGATAGGACGAGGGCATTAGCTCTTCGAGGCTTGGGCATAAAACTTGATTTCAAAGGGTTTTCCTAAAAAGACTAAAAATCATTAAAAGATGGATTTCTCCCAGATTAAATGGTTTTCTGAAATAAATGACATGGTTCCTTATAAACTTATCCACCCGAGCGGATTCGAGTGATCTGGGTTCTAAGGGCTGTTCTCTTTCTTGGGGGCGTAGGTGTTAGTCTCCTGGGGTTTCGGACCCTTCGTAGATCTGGCTGTGGAGCATCTCTGGTCATGAGTTGTGTGTTGAGTTCAGTAGGGTGTTCTTGTGGGAGCCGTTGGGAGAGACGGTGGTCCCAGCTGTGTGATACTTTCGTTGAGCGGGTCAGTGTTGTGAGATTGAGTCGTGGAGGGTTCTCCGACTGAGTTGTGCTTTGAGCATCGAGATACCGATCTGTTTGATCGAGGACTATAGCCTGCAGGAGCCGCTTGTGAGACAGTGTTACTGATGAGATACTTGAGTTCGGTGGGGTCGCACCCCTCGAGCTACGCCCCGGGTGCGTTGATGATTCCGAGCCTGATGAGGCTGCGATGATGATACCGAGCCTGACGAGGCTGCGATGATGCGCCTAGTTCATATACTAGAGGTCGCTTGATACCCCTGGCCGAGCTACCATCGGGTCACTGTGTGAGATATCGAGTTTGTCCGATTGGACACCCTGGTTGATACACCAGGGGGCGCAGGCTTGACTCGACTGGACCCTGTGGGGCAGTCGCTGAGATTTGGGTTACACTGAGAGAGTGACGGCGTAGCATGTGTCATAGTAGAGCGTCTTGGGCTTAGTACTTGTGACATATTGTCAGCAGTGAGTGACTGCATACCATCATCCATAGTCTCTTCCTTTTGAGCATAGTAGATAGAGGCATGATAGCTGTAGATTCTTTTCCAGCTTATTTTCATTATCAGTCTTATCTGTTATCTTATGCCTCTAGTAGACTTAGTGGGCAGACCGTGGTTCTTGGAGACGGTACCCACTGAGAACTACTGTAGGATGTAGTTCTCACACCCTCTGTCGGTGACAGGTTGCTGAGGCTTTCTTCCGTTCCTGCTGGGCTTGACTGGACGGACCGAGGACAGGGAGTCGCGTGATAGTTCCCTACCAGCATTGTTACTTTAGAGAGAGGTAGATGTACCATCCCGGATTGTGGGAGTTGGTTATGTTTCCTGTTAGCTACCTCCCATTTGGATTCGTAGATGTTGTATAGGTGGACTTCTATTTGTATCATCTGTTTTGTGGGGGGTAGGCTTTGTATTGTTGTAACTTTGAAGTTGTGAAATTTTATAGTACAGCTTTTTATCCGCTCTGATATCTGTGTAGCTGTAGTTTTGTCTTTTGCAGGCTAGACGCTTCGTCTGTACGGCAGTTTCCGTACAGATGGCGGATCTGTTAGCGAGCCCGGGTCGCAGTTTCGACCTCGGGGCGTGACAATAACAATCCACTAAGAAAAGAAGAATAACAAGGTGATTACCGACTCCACGGACTCAACCCCTCCTTCAACTTCTTCGGACCTTGCGCTCACCGATTGCACGTCCACTGCACACGTTCGAATCCACGAACGCCACTCGTATCCACGAGCACACGTTTCGAATCCACGAAACACCTTCAACACATCGAATCCACGATGCTACGTCGAATCCACGACGCAAACTTGATAAAAGCTTCGATGGTGATCCTTTGCTTAGATTATCATTGAGGAACCGTAGAAGGAATCTCTAAGCAAATATTAGATCAATTCGACAAAAGATAGATCTTGGAAGAACCGTCGAATTGACCTAAAAGAGGCTATAAAGAAGAACGATAAAAAACCTAGCCTCTAGGGTTGCTCTCAAGTGTTTTATTAATTAATCGGTAGTTCTTGAGAAACCCTAAGTGTCTATTTATAGTTTAGAAACCTTTGGAAAGAGATAAGCATCAAAAACTGACTTAACAGATTTTTTCCCGCACGACGGTCCGGACTGGATTGGCTCGGTCCGGACTGTCGTCTTTTTTTCAGCAATTCCTGAAAAAACAAGGTTCGGGGTCCGGACTGGAATCCACGGTCCGGACTAGATTAGCAAAACAGTCCTGAACAGAATTTTCAGTCCTGAACGGATTTCCTGAAAAAACAGTTTTTGACTTTTATGCAATGAAAACTTATCCAAGTGTTTCTAAACTACTCAAATGTATTCGGATCACCAAAATTATTTAGTTAAACGTACCTGACCATTCCGAATCCATTTTCCTTGAGATTGATGTAATTGATCCACAATTCTTTATCTTCAATCTTCAAGACTCAAAACACTGAGTGTCAACTTGAGCTCTTGTTGAATCTTCTCTGAGTCTTTGATTGCTGATTGACAATTTGATCACTTCAAGACTCCGACTCAACTCACGAAATATGCCAACACAAAAAACCGTAACAATGGGGTTAGTCACTTTTACCAAAAATATCTACTTTACCAAACGAAATACTCGGGAACGACCCTGCACCGAAATTAATCAAAAGTACCCACCTAAACGAAGATCAATGACCGCGCCCATGTCCCTCCTAGGCAATCAGCACTTCACGCGGCCTTACTCCGATGGAGGAAGCAACGCGATCCCGATCTTCGTTCTTCGCGGTGGTGAGAATCCGGATCCGCCCTCCGATGGCGGTGATGTCTCGTTCTCCGGTCTCCGGCACGTCGATCGGGGCGATCGGGTTCCTCCGCTTCTTCCTTCTCTATTTCTTGTTCCTCCGGTTAGGGTTTCCTTTTCTTTTCTCTTTTCTCCTTTCTCTCTTTTCGAACTAGGGTTTCGTTTGGTTTTCGGCACGCACAAAAGGGAAGGGTTTTAGGAGGCGATCGTTTTAAAACTAAGGTTTTCCTTTCGGTACGGGAAATAAATCTTATTATTAATTTATTTCTTTTATTTTCCCTTTTCATAAGTACGTACCGTCAAATCCACATCGGGTATTTCAAATCTCTAATTAATTAATTCATTAATTAATTAATTCCTCAAAGATAAATCCTTCGGGATAATTCTTTAAAGATAAATCTTTAAAGATAAATCCTTATTTCCTCGAAAAGCATGCAAAATCACTTACACGGATTTCAATGCACCCTCTGGCTACTGCGATCCTAACCACCCCTTTCTGGGGGTTCCGTAAGTCGGAATCCGGATCCGATCGCACCGCCGTTCACCGTTTTTCGAGCTCTATCACAGAAAAATACTCGCACCTCAAGATTATCAACTTAAGTAAACCCGTTATTTTACTTTTTCTTAACTTAACCTTTATTAGCATGAGGGTAAAATGTTACATAAAATCTGTGATATTACATCAACCCACCTGGATGTTAGGTCTGTTACGGAATTTGAGTTGGCGTAGTTTCGTTAAAGTCTCAAGTCTTGAAGATTGAAGGTGAAGAAAGTTGGATCATTTAACTCAATCTCAAGAAAGAAGAATTCAAAAGGATCAGGTATGTTTAACTAAAGATTTTGTATGATCCGAATACTTCTTGTAGTGTAGAAACACTTGGAAGAATCTTTCATTGCATAAAAATCAAAAACTGGACTTGGGACATGTTCAGGATCCGGATCAGGTTGTTCGATCCGGATCCCGAAGGTGGTTCGTTCATACACCAGTTCAATCCGGATCGTAGCCTCTCTTGATCCTGATCCCGAACACTGAGTTTACCATCTTCCTTGAACGATCCGGATCAGGCTTCGTAATCCGGATCCCGAACGTTGATGTTTGGTAAACTGTATGAACGATCCGGATCAAGCACTTCGATCCGGATCCCGAACCTTCGTTTTTCTGGAATTGCCTGACTCGTTACGACGATCCGGATCACAGCTAATCCGATCCGGATCGCCGTCCGTAAAATTTCCAGAAATGGTAGGTTTTTGATTCTTATCTCCTTCCTAGGGTTTCTAACCTATAAATAGACCCTATGACTCCTTTTCTAGGGTTAATCCAGATAGCCGTCATTTTCATATATCATCTTATACGGCTCTAGATCCACATATAGAGAAGAAAGGAAATCATTAGAGAATACTCTATGTTTCTTCATCTATATTGATTAGTTTGATTCTAGGTTTTCATACTCACATCTTGAGTTGAATCAAACTAATGAATACTTAGATGGTATTTCCGATCTATCTTTGATCTAAGTATTCGGCGGATCATCACCACCCAAAAACAACGATTTCCCCAAAATCGGCGCGTGGATTCGCGTGTCCTTGTGGATTCAAGGTTCAACCGCTCTCGTGGATTCGGAGCGAGGCACATTCGTGGATTCGAAGGGTGCTATTGGGTGAAGACCGTGGACTCGGTCGGACGTCGTGGATTCGACGTTGGACGCCGTGGATTCGGCGTTGGGCGCAGATCGTGGATTCGAGAAGCGTCGCGGAGCGAGCGGAGAAGATCCTCTAGGAGCGTATGGAAAAGGTTGAGTCGTAAGTGTGTACGGTAAATCACCTTGTACGTGTTTTAATTCTAGTGGATTTCTGCCGTGTTATCGGTCCCGTGGTTTTTTACTCCGGTGATGGAGTTTTCCACGTAAAAATCTTGCGAGTTATTTTTATTTCCGCATTGGGTTTTTATCGCAACGATTTTTGAGTGTTTATACGTTTACACCTATTCACCCCCCTCTAGGTGTTTTTTCCCCTATTTAGATCCTTATTAAATATAACCCAACAAGTGGTATCAGAGCGGGAATAGGGTTGTAAACAATGGTTGAAGGTGGAAACATCAACCGACCCCCGTTCTTCGATGGAACAAATTATGCGTACTGGAAAGTGCGGATGAAAGCCTTTTTAGTTTCCATCGACGAACGGGTGTGGCAATCAATTGAATTAGGATGGTCTAATCCAACTGAATTTATTGGTGATGTCCACACCTTAAAACCTAGGTCGAAATGGACCAAGGAAGAGTTAGACTCATCTTCTTACAATGGCAAGGGAATTAATGCTATTTTTAATGCCTTATCTCAAACTGAGTTCTCTCGCGTCTCAGCATGTGAGACTGCGAAAGAAATCTGGGATGTTCTTCAGGTTACACATGAGGGAACTATCCTCGTGAAGATTCAGAAACTGCAAATGCTTACGAGCAAGTTTGACTCTATCTTGATGGCAGAAAATGAATCTTTCACGGACTACTATACGCGATTGCAAGACATCTTAAATTCATGTGCTAACCTGGGAGAGAAGATTCCAGAATTTAAGATTGTAAGAAAGATCTTAAGAACTCTTCCTGAACGATTTCGCCCAAAGGTTACTGCCATTGAAACTATTAAACACCCGGATGAAATACGTGTAGAAGAATTAGTTGGTTCATTACAAACTTATGAAATGACATTTACTACTAACAATTCTTCTGGAAAAGCATCCTCTTCTAAGTCTTCAGGTTATGCGTTGAAAACAACTAAGGAAGAAGACGCGGATACATCCTCCTCAGACGATGACGAGAACCTTTCAATGGAGGAATTTGAGAAGCAGCTCGCTCTCTTGACAAGGAAGTTTCGCCGCAACTTTCGAAGGGGTAATTCAAGTAAATCTCCATCCTTCGGAAAGTCGATCAAAGGTAAGGGTACTTCAAGTTACAAGTCAAGAAAGCAAGAGAACTTCTCAAAGGATAAGAAAAGTTCAGAGGGACTACTACAATGCTTCAAATGTCGAGGCTACGGCCACATTGCAACGGAGTGTCCCAACAAGTATCCAGCAAAGAAGAAGGCGATGCAAGTCGTCACTTGGGATGACAACTCAACGTCAAATGAGTCGTCTTCAAGTGATGAAGAAAAGAGCTCCACGGCATTCCACGCGTCCATATCTTCACCCTTCATGTGCTTTATGGCAAGTACATCCGAGTCGTTGTCCAACTCCACTTTTGAAAAGATTGCAACGGACAACGAATCGGATGATTCGGAAGGTGAAGATTTTGCTTTAGCCTACCACAGACTTTTGAGGGATTCAAAGAAAGTGGCTAAGCAAAACAAGAGTTTGAGAGGGAGAGTGCATGATCTCGAAGAAGAAGCAAAAAGAGCAACTTCTCTCTCAAACGCTCTTGAAGTGGAAAGGGAAAATCTGATAAAAGTAAATGTTTCCCTTCAAGAGTCCAATGAGCGTTTTGAGAAGGAACATACAAATCTGGTGGATAAAGCGAATCACTTCTCAAAGCTCTACAACGAGGCTCGACAGGATAACCTGGAAATGACAAAGACCATTTTCCAACTCAAGGATGACTTACAGCGATTCTCTTCAGGAAGGAGTAAGTTGGATAGACTTCTTGGTCTTGGTCAATCAAATCGGTTCGGCCTCGGATACACTCAAACTGGAAACAGTCTAAGTTCGAGTGGGACAGTTTTTGTGCCTCAGTCGGTATCTCCTCCACCGACACCGGAATTCAAGACAAACAACGACGACAAACCTACTTCATCCTCTTTGGGATCGTCAAGATCTAAGGTATGTTTTCGTTGTGGTGTTTCAGGGCACATAAGAAGATATTGCAAGACGGGAGTCAAACGCTCACCTCAATCACCTCTTGCAACGACTACCAAAAAGGCGCCTCCCCGGAAATCAAAGCAAAACCTTTCAAATGAAAAGAGCCTTGGTAGTTCACCGCGCAAGACGACATCATCAAGGAGCGGCAATCGATCTGACAAGACGCCTTCACCTAGGAGAATAACCTCACGACCATTACCGACGCACTCCAAAAGGGTTTGGGTGCGCAAAGGTGAAATTTACCCTTGTCTTGTTACCAATGTTTCCTTGCATGCATATGATAGTTCGTCTTGGTATCTGGATAGCGGTTGTTCCCGTCACATGACCGGTGACAAAAATAGTTTTCAAAATCTTGAGAAAATCTCCGGAGGACTTGTTGTTTTCGGAGACGGTCGATCTTCCAAAATTGTTGGAAAAGGGACGGTAGCTATTCCAGATGGCCCGATTTTGAAAAACGTCTTATTTGTTGATGGTCTTAAGACTAACCTCATAAGCATAAGTCAACTTTGCGACAATGGTTTTTCAGTTAACTTTTCATCTGTTGAATGCGTTGTAACTGATAAGGTCCATGTCTTCTTTTTAAAAGGGGTTAGATCTGAAAACAATTGCTATGTTGTTCCTAATAAATTTTCTGAAAATTGTAACTTAGCCACTTTGAACAATGAAACTCTTTGGCATGAAAGGCTAGGTCACTTAAATTTTAAGGAACTTACTAGAATTTCAAACAAGGACGTGGTCAAGGGGGTTCCAAAACTTTTATTTAAACAAAACGTTGTGTGTGGTGGTTGCCAAAAGGGAAAACAGTCTAGGACTGCACACAAGAACTTAAACCACGTTGGTACAAAACGGCCCTTGGAACTTTTGCACATGGATTTAATGGGGCCGACCCTTCAACCATCTTTGGGAGGTAAATGGTATATTTTTTTATTGGTTGATGATTTCTCTCGGTATTCTTGGGTAGCTTTTTTAAAAGAGAAAGCTGATACTTTTGATTCTTTTCACGAGATCTGCCTTCGTATTATGATTGAAAAGAATGAAAAGATCATTCGTGTTAGAAGTGATAGAGGTGGAGAATTCATTAATTCAAAATTCATTGACTTTTGTACTTCAAACGGTATTAAGCATTGTTGGGTCGTATATAATACGGATCTAAATAGGGGAAGAAACACCTAGAGGGGGGTGAATAGGTGTAAACGTATAAACACTCCAAAAATCGTTGCGATAAAACCCAATGCGGAAAATAAAATAACACGCAAGATTTTTACGTGGAAAACTCCATCACCGGAGTAAAAAACCACGGGACCGATAACACGGCAGAAATCCAATAGAATTAAAACACGTACAAGGTGATTTACCGTACACACTTACGACTCAACCTTTTCCATACGCTCCTAGAGGATCTTCTCCGCTCGCTCCGACGCTTCTCGAATCCACGATCTGCGCCCAACGCCGAATCCACGGCGTCCAACGTCGAATCCACGACGTCCGACCGAATCCACGGTCTTCACCCAATAGCACCGTTCGAATCCACGAACGTGCCTCGCTCCGAATCCACGAGAGCGATTGAACCTTGAATCCACAAGGACACGCGAATCCACGCGCCGATTTTTGGGGAAAATCGTTGTTTTTGGGTGGTGATGATCCGCCGAATACTTAGATCAAAGATAGATCGAAAATACCATCTAAGTATTCATTAGTTTGATTCAACTCAAGATGTGAGTATGAAAACCTAGAATCAAACTAATCAATATAGATGAAGAAACATAGAGTATTCTCTAATTATTTCCTTTCTTCTCTATATGTGGATCTATAGCCGTATAAGATGATACAAGAAAATGACGGCTATGTGGATTCACCCTAGAAAGAAAGACATAGGGTGTATTTATAGGTTAGAAACCCTAGGAAGGAGATAAGAATCAAAAACCAACCATTTCTGGATTTTTACGGACGGCGATCCGGATCGTGATAACTAGGATCCGGATCGTCATAACGAAACAGCCAATTCCAGAAAAACGAAGGTTCGGGATCCGGATCATGTGACTACGATCCGGATCGTTCATACAGTTTACCAAACATCAACGTTCGGGATCCGGATTGCGAAGCAAGATCCGGATCGTTCAAGGTAGATGGTAAACTCAACGTTCGGGATCCGGATCAAGAGACTACGATCCGGATTGCGACGATGTATGAACGAACCACCTTCGGGATCCGGATCGAACAACCTGATCCGGATCCTGAACATGTCCCAAGTCCAGTTTTTGATTTTTATGCAATGAAAGATTCTTCCAAGTGTTTCTACACTACAAGAAGTATTCGGATCACACAAATTCTTTAGTTAAACATACCTGATCCTTTTGAATTCTTCTTACTTGAGATTGAGTTAAATGATCCAACTTTCTTCACCTTCAATCTTCAAGACTTGAGACTTTCACGAAACTACGCCAACTCAAATTCCGTAACAATCTCCCCCTTTGGCGGTTTCGTGACAAAACATAGATCCACTAAAGAAAATTCAAAAAGATATTTTTGTTGCTATCACCATACAACAAAAATTTACAATGGAGATCCAAAATACAATACATGAGTTAAAACCCTAAAACAGACTCTAGACTTAGACATCTGTACTCTCTGCAAAAAGAAATCATTCTTGACAAAAGAAATCGTTAGATACCTCAAGCATTTTGTATTATTCAAAAACCAGCAGCAGAGATGAAGTTTAAACTCATTTATACTTACCATGACATTTATATTCAGATATGTAAACTGATCATAGTTAAAGAAACACCAACATATCTTCTTTGCACGTAAAAACCAAATGTCATGAACATGTTTGTGACAAACTTATATATATATATAGATATGTAATTGATCAGAGTTAAGAACCAACATATCTTCTATGCAATCAAAAACCAAGTGTCACAAACTTGTTAGTGAACATCAACTTGTTAGTTATATTACATGCCCAAATAGTTAGCAAATAGTTAGTCGAGGCATGCATTCAACCAAACGAAAAACCTCAAGTTGAGGTTGAGATCATACTTACCTTGATGTATACAAAATCTTCATCATCAAGATTTTCACAATCAAGATTTTCAAGTTCCCTTACCTTGATGTCCATGCACATCATCATCATTGTTCAAAGTTCTCAACAACTCTCTCCCCCTTTTTGTCACAAAACAAAGCCAAAATCACAAAGATTAAGGAGAGTTAAATAGAACAAAATAAAGAAATTCCTGAGAACTAAACAAAAACTTAAAAACCTGCAAAAGAAGGATTAGAGAAAAGAAGAAAAACTTTATGCAGAGTCGTCGGAGCTGATACACCCAAGCTTCTGAAACATTTTCTTGATCCGTTTGTTTATAGAAGCTTGTTCCTTCTTAACTTCTTTGATAACCTCTTTCATTTCAGCGACATCAGTAGCCATGCGCTCTTGCTCGTTTGAGAGTCGCTGTTGTTCCTTATAGATTGAACTCACTGACGCATCATCATCAGAAGTAGATGGAGGTGCTTGCTGTGATGGTGGAACAGGAGGAGTTTCTGTCGGTGCAGAGGTTGTCACTCGTTGTTGTTGTGCTCGTTGCCGGTGAGGAGGTATTATGGGTTCATCTGGCTTCGTCGAGAGAGACTTCACAATTGTCGTCTCATTAATGGTGCCCAAACTATACATGTATGAGCTCGCGCTTGTATCGACTTTAAACTTTCTAAGGATGCGCATGATAATCATTGGATAGGGTAGTCTCTCTGAGGGGTGAGAGTGTTCCACATATCGCGCCATCCTTGACCAAATGAGATAAGGAATATTCAAGTTTGCTCCCATCAATGTGGCCGGGTTTCCAAGAAGATAAAGGTATAACATTCTGTCCCATCGAAGAACCTTCGTATTCATGTTGGGAAGAATGTTGTAGCAGACAATGAAGTTTATGTACCTATACTCTGGTCGAAGCTCTTTAGAGAAGACAGAATTTCCGGTCGACCGAGTATTTGGAAGACAAATTCCATTAACTACAACTCTCCAGGAGTTGTCGTTGAAGCTTTGAGTTTTTAGGTAATGGAGTCCATCAGCTCTGGCTGCCATACCTAGCACAACTCCAATCAGCTGGGGTGTGACTTTGATTTTGATATTTTTAACCAAAGTGTAAAATTCTCGACGTCCATCCTCATGATCAATCAGACTTGCAGCGTTCTGGTAAAAAATTCGAACTGAATGTGGACAGTACCCAGTAGTCTCAGGGAAGTTGCAAATTTGAGCAAGACCAACTTGGTCAAACAAAGTCCCAAAAGCTGCAGATCGTTCCTTCATTGGTTTGACATTGACATGTCTCTCGCCAATGCATTCCCTCTTCTCAAAATCGTTGATTCTGTCGGAGCTGATGAAGTCTTGTGGAGGAGGCTGCCTAGCAACTGGTTCCTCAATGGTAATGCCCTGAGCACTGCCTCTTTTTCTTGCACCAGTTTTTCTTTTTGTTCCAACTGGACTTGGTTCCATTGGTGCTTTCCCTTTTTCAGCAGCAGTAGGTTTTGAAGCTTCAGCAGTTGCTTTCCCTTTGGAGACAATGGGAGCAGCTTGCTCAATTTCGATGTTATCCCAGTCAATCGACTCTGTCTCTGATTCAGTGTCGGAATCAACCTTAGTCTTCTTTGCTTTCTTAGCCTTCTTAGGCTTGGCAGTATCCTTGACATGTACCATGGCAGCAAGTAGGAAAATAATCCAAGTGATCACCATTTTGAGTGCTAGTGAAAAATGTATCCTGTGAAGACGAACTCAAGAACACATGAAAAATTGTTAATTTTCAAAAATTTGAAAAATTGTACCCAAACAATCATAATCATGTAGAGAAGCCAAGAATCAAATTAGTTTTGCAAAAGGACTTTTAAAAATAGATCAATTGCATAATTTTCGAAAATCCTTATTATATGCCCTAAAACCGAAATTTTAGAAATCGAAGCCTAAAAATCCGTTAATCAGGAGAAAACCTAGCATATAATCAAAACTAAACTACCCAGAGTTCTTATTTCAAAAGAAATTTGATCAAAAACCATCCACAAACAAAGTTGATCCAAGAAAATCGTGCGTTTGAGGAGGAAAAGAGAAAAACGGTGAAAAACCGAGATTTTGATCAATAAAACTTACTTGGAATTGAAGAACTTTGAGTTTGAAAGCTTCCAAGGAGGATGAAATCTAGAGAGAAGCGCTCTGGAAACTTTTGAACAAAAGATTGGAGTAAAAGAAATCAAAACCCTTTTGTTCTTTATAAAAACCTAGCCGCGATCCGGATCCTCCCGAGCTTGCGATCCGGATCGGCTACCCGCAGTGAGAAAACTGCGTTCGGGATCCGGATCGGAAGGTCCAATCCGGATCGTCAGCCCGCAGGAGAAAACCTGCGTTCGGGATCCGGATCACCTTGCCCGATCCGGATCGGCCCCAACTTTTTCTTAAGAAAATTTCAGAGAAATTCAGGAAAATCCAGAAAGAGATTGTAAGCACAAATGTGTATCAACTTTAAACAAAAATCATCGTTTCATACAACAAGAATTAGATTATGCCAAATCTATCAATAATATCCAAAAATGAAACGAAAATTTACAAGAATTAAATCCCTTAAAGTTGAACACCTTCAATCACATCTAACTTGATCTTATGAGTAATGCCTTTATCAAATCATCAATTCAGTAAAGAAAATGAAATACAAAGATCAATAGATGTTTGAAATCCCAAATATAGTAGATAATATTTCTAGACAATCTGTTGAAGAGAGTGGCTCTTTGAGCATCTTTCTTTAAGAAATCCCACCTTATACCAACCTTGAAATTTGACAGAGTCAAGTATTTCAATATGCATTTTACTTAATCAAAAAATTTGAACAACCATGCTTGGTATACATGTGGTAGCTGCACACAATACTCGGACGACCGAGGTGGTAGCTCTTTCCTCCATGTGGTGGTAGTTTTCACACTCCTCATTGGGATGTAACTCTTTCCACATCTTTTGAGCATTTTACATTATCTTTGACTCCCCCTCAATTGGCTATCAATTATTTAAGATATAAAGTATTCAACCAAAAATTGATCTCGATTTCATACTCGACTAAACAGTCAAATAAGATAATGACTATACCAAGAGATCATTGAGAGAGAGAAATTGACTTTGATCACTTTAGAAGATGATTTAATTAACATAAATGATCATTGCAACAGTGAAATATTATGATGGCAAAAGCATAATAAATTTCTAAATGTGTGAACAGATGCAATTAAAGTCAATTATGATCTATGCTCAATTAATGTCCTATGTACAAACATAGATAATGAACAAAACAAATACAAAACCTATCCTAAGCAAAGATTTCAAAAAGAAGATTATTTCAAGGAAAGCATCCCAATTGCTTTTCGTAAATGAATAAAACGTTTTTGATCCAAAGGTTTTGTTAAAATGTCAGCTAATTGATCCTCAGTTGAAATATATGAAAGTTGAAGAGTATTTGATTCAACTAGCTCTCTAAGAAAATGATATCTAAGTTCAATATGTTTTGTTCTAGAGTGCAACACAGGGTTTTTAGAAATGTTAATTGCACTTGTGTTGTCACAAAGAATCGTTACCGAAGATGCTGAAATGCGGAAGTCACTCAATACGCTTTTCATCCAAATGAGTTGAGTTGAGCAACTTCCAGCTGAAATGTATTCCGCTTCGGCAGTCGAGAGTGCTATGCAATTCTGCTTTTTACTGTGCCATGCAACAAGGCAATGGCCAAGATAGAAGCATGCACCACTCGTGCTTTTCCGATCATCCACTGATCCTGCCCAATCGGCATCTGAGTATCCAACAATGTCCAGACTTGTTCCCATAGGATACCAAATTCCGAAGTTAATTGATCCTTTGATGTACCGGATGATCCGTTTCACCGCTTTCAGGTGAACCTCCTTTGGTGCTGATTGATATCTCGCGCAAATCCCAACACTAAAGGATATATCCGGGCGACTAGCCGTGAGGTAAAGTAGACTTCCAATCATACTTCTATACAGTTTCTCGTCTACATCCTCACTATGTGATTCACTTCCAAGTCCCTTGTGGCTAGTTCCCATTGGAGTTGGAAAAACTTTACAATTTTCTAGATCAAACTTTTTGACCAACTCCAGTGCATACTTGGATTGACTCAAGTGAATACCTTCATCATTTTGTTTAATTTGCAATCCAAGGAAATAAGACAATTCGCCCATCATGGACATCTCAAATTCGCTTTCCATGGTCTCCGCGAATTTAGAAGCATCATTATCTTTTGTTGCACCAAATACAATGTCATCGACATAGATTTGTGCTACAATGAAATTATTTTGATAATGCTTCACAAAGAGAGTCCTGTCAGCTCCCCCTCGAGTATAGCCCTTCTCCAAAAGGTGCTTTGTTAACCTTTCGTACCATGCTCGCGGTGCTTGTTTCAGACCGTAAAGAGCCTTTTTCAAACGAAAAACATGGTTAGGTTGTTTATGATCTACAAAACCTTTCGGTTGAGCTACATAAACTTCCTCATTTAAAAACCCATTTAGAAATGCGCTCTTGACGTCCATTTGAAATAATTTGATTTTAAAATGACAAGCAATAGCAAACAATATACGAATGGACTCGAGTCTAGCTACAGGGGCGAAAGTTTCGTCAAAGTCTATACCTTCTACTTGAGAGTAGCCTTGAGCAACTAGTCGTGCCTTGTTCCTGATGATAGTACCATCTTCATCTTTCTTGTTCTTGAAGATCCATTTGGTACCTATCACATTATGTTGCTTTGGAGGCTTCGTTAATTCCCAGACTTTGTTTCGCTCAAATTGATGGAGCTCTTCCTGCATTGCTTTAATCCAGTAGTCATCCTGAAGAGCTTCATCTATTGTCTTTGGTTCGATTAAAGATACGTAGCAAGCAAATCCGCAAACCAACTGCCTTCGAGTTCTAACTCCTTCTTGTGGATCTCCAATGATGTTCGATTCCGGATGATCCTTGGAGATTCGTAGCGTTTGTTGAAACGGAGTACTCGGAGGTACACGAGATGATTCCTGCATATCAGATAAACTAGAAGAACCATTAGAAGCATCATTAATATTGGAAGTATTATTATGAGAAGATGCACTAGCAGGAGAATCATCATCTAGAGAGATATCGAGGGTAGATTTTTCAGATTCAAAATGAGAAGCTTCATCTACTTTAACATTTATAGATTCTACAATCGTCTTAGATTCAATGTTAAATACTCGATATGCTCTGCTATTCGTAGAATAACCCAAAAAGATCCCTTCATCACTTCGAGAGTCGAACTTTCCAAGATGTTCACGGTCACGTAAGATGTAACATCGACTCCCGAAGATACGAAAGTACTTGATATCCGGTTTCTACTAAACCACAGCTCATATGGTGTATTCAAGGTTCCTGGGCGCAAATACACTCTGTTAATGACATAGACAGCGGTGTTCACAGCTTCAGCCCAAAAATGTAGCGGTAATTTCCGGCTATGAAGCATCACACGCGCCATCTCTTGAACAACCCTGTTTTTGCGCTCAACAACACCATTCTGCTGAGGTGTATAGGGTGCCGAGAATTCATGTTTAATGCCATTTGAAGTACAAAAATCAATGAATTTTGAATTTATGAATTCTCCACCCCTATCACTTCTACACGAATGATCTTTTCATTCTTTTCAATCATAATACGATGGCAAATCTCATGAAAAGAGTCAAACGTATCAGCTTT